>CM060604.1:9040869-9585869 GCA_030578255.1 Tiaroga cobitis | reverse complement strand
TCAAAAGTTTGGAATAGTTACGATTTTTTATGTTTTTGAAAGAAGACTTTTATGCTCACCATGGCTGCATTTATTTGATCAAACATACAGTAAAACCATTTAAAAGAGCTGTTTCTACAGGTCTTGAAATGTAATTTATTCCAGGTTAGGGCAAAGCTGTATTTTCAGCATCATTATTCCAGTCTTCAGTGTCACATGATCCTTCAGAAATCATTCTAATATACTGAGATTTAGCTTTCTAGCTTACTGAAGTTCAGCTATACTTTAATTTACAATGTATTATTAAAGTCCTGAGCACCTATGCAAGAAAATACGAATAAACACGTTTTTTTTAACCAATGGCTTCTAACCCATTATGAATATCAATACTTGGGGGGTTAAAACACAGTCAGGGGTTTAACGGGCTGTAATGCAGTGGTTGTTGTGATACGAACACATTGCTTTTGCGGATTCAGCATCTGTCCTGTGTTTTCAACATCACAAGTCGCCCTCTGATGGTTATGTTCAAGCTGTGGTATTTCTGGGATTCAGTTTGATTCAGTGACAATGTCACAAACAATGGTTTTATAAAGTCAGTAATAGTTTAAAGAACACAGAAACCAGAAGCTGGCATTACTTTACTGTTTTATTTTCATAGTATAAAAACATATGTAGGTACAGGATTCAAAACTGCACAATAGAAATGTGTAAATAGCCTAGTTTGCCTATATATGTTGTTAAATAGACTCTAAAAAATTATTTTATCCATTTACAGCATTTCTATAGTTGCATGTTTGATTGTCATATTGTAATTTTGGATGATATTTATTCTCACATATACAATCCCGTTTGCTTTCTTGCAGCAGGGTCAGTGAAACCATGGTAGTGCACATACTGTGTAATTTAAGCACTATACCGCTTTGCTCTGTTGCATCTGCGGACTGTGATTTTTATGATAGCCTACTGCTAGAAAACGCTTTTATTCAGAAACATGTTTAAATGGAATATTTCAGAATGTATCACCCGAATCTATCTTAGATTTTCTATCTTATGTCAAGTTAAAATGTTTTATAATAATTTAAATTGTATGGATTGTGATATTGACCTTGTGTTTGCCATGTAAATAGCCCTGATGCTAGCATGGCGTTAAAAATAAACAAACTGTTGCATCTGGCTTGCGTCTACACAGAAATAAAAATACAGTCTTCTGTGAGGATCATTCTTGTTCATTTACAGCCGTTTAGTAGTCCATGTTATGACTAAGAAAGAATATCCAGGTTTTCAGGTTTCTGAACTTCTCTGACGGGCTTCGTGGTTTCTTTTAGGCTTGGTGTTGGCTCGTGCTGACTGCACTTTGACAGAGGTAGATGCAGACCGTGAACCCTGTAGGTTCTGAGCTATGCAGGTGTATGTTCCTTGGTCAACCTCTCTGACTTCATCCACCAGCAGTACCGACTGAGTTCGCTGTCGGTTCTGCCCGTCCACCGGTACTGTCTGCACACTGTCCTGGGTGTACATCGGGCGCCCAATCTGATAATGAAAAATAAAAATAATCATTTAAAATAAATATTTTAAATAATGGGTTTAAAATTTAATTATTTTTTTTGTATTTAATTGACAAAAGTTTGCTGTATCATATTTGATTGCACAATGCAAAAACGTATCTAAATTATCAACATGATGAAAAGTCAACATAATGAAAAACACGTTGTACACAATCTACTTTTTGCCTTCTGTCATCTGATTATTTTAAGCAAGTAAACCTTTTTACTTTTATAGTTTAGTATAGTTCTGAAGAAATCCCAAATCTAATAGATTAAACATAAGAATGACTTTTATATGGTTAGTAATATTTCAGGGTGAAGACTTCCTGGATTGAAGCATCTGAAGTTAACTTGATCATGTTGAAATGTATCAAAATATGATGCATCAGGCTTTTGAGGAACGTTTGTACGTCTCAATCATCATTGTATTGCATTGCATTATATAGAACTAAAGAGCTTTTAAACTATAAGCATTTAAATATCTTCTTACTAAGACTTAGAGTGATAACTGAACTTATTGTATTTATGTATGCATTTCATGAAAGTAAAGTCTGATACTGTTTTAAAGATCTTACTGATATACTTTTTGGCCATATAAATATCACCAGAAGCTATACCTATAATTGCATATTTTTGCTCAGTTTGGGCTTCTTAATAAATTTAAGGTGTTTTTTCCCTATTATATATTTTGTCTAAAAGTTCTATAAACTTCAATAAATTAGATTTTTTTTTCTCTGAAAATATCAGGCTTTATATATAGGGTTTATTTAAAAATCTCTGTTTTTGTAAATACAAAAAAATATTTAAAATATTATTAAATCTCGTGAGGCTGCGAGTACTTATTTGGTACACTTATTATCTAACCTTTTGTCCAGGATATTCCCAGGTTAAATCCACCACCACGTCCTGCTCTCCCACCACAGTGCATGTCACCTGGAGATTCTGTCCCACTGCCAAAGTGTCAGAGGAGGTCTGGATCGCAGGAGACGGAGGGGCGGCTGGATCTGCCAGGGTATATAAAGGCATTCTGAAATAATTTCTGCAATCTGATTTATATAGTCACATGCTATGTACTGCATTAAAAAAAAAATCTCACAGTTGACATAGATGAGCATGTACTTGGTTGAGCTCTGGCGAATGTTCCCCAGGCTTGCCACACAGTAGAGAGAACCAGCATGATACTGTTTTGGCCTGTGAATGGTGAAGCCCTTCTTAACGTCAAAGGAGATCTCTCGTCCATCCACATTCACCTCCATTGGAGGAAATTCCCGGTGTAAATTCACCTTTGCCAGCGGAGAAGTCACCTGACAGGGCAGGACGGTGGGCCAGTTAGTGCGAAGCTGAATGACCTCGTAATAATCAGAGGAAGGTACAAACAACTCCTGAGGGTCTAAGAGAGAAATACCAAAGGACAATTGTCATCTCTGTGTTGATCAAATTGTCGATAACTGAGATAAAACATGACACCAGTTGAGGAAAAATGTGAAAATACCACAGGCAAAATATAATATTTAATATCTTTAATATGGATGTAGGCTACTAAAGGGTGGAATACACTATACACAACTTTTAAAATCTGACTCAGTTTGAGTTTGTGGGAGGCAAACCACAATAGATTCCCTATCAAATTCCCTATAAAATAGGCCTACTTGTAAAATTTGCAGGCCTACTGTTCATCACATTACATTCCCATATTACCAGAGAAAAAGATGAAGACTTTGACGCCTTTGTCATATTGTTTTCTGCAGTCTTTCTCCTCACAGTACACGGGATAGCAGGTGTACTCCCCTGTATCTGCTGCTGTTGCATTTGCCAAAATCAGTGTGCCATAACGTTCATGTTGAACTGTCCTAAAAATACGGACAGAAAATAAAAGCAAAACAGCAATTGATTCATTTAACTAAACTAATACAATCGAATGTGATCACAGATTAATTGTCACTGTTAGCGCATACCTGAGTCGTCCTTCATCATCCTCTTCCAGATATGCAGGAACGGCCCATTGGACAGGATTTCCTTTACACCTCAGTTCTAACGCATCACCTGCCTGGACAGTCAACGTGTCGCCCACTTTCTGAAACCTTCCCTTGTTTACCACCTGGTTGAGGTACGTCTGGGCTTCTTTAGGGGTCACAGGGGTGGTTTTCACTTTAGGTTTGGAAGAGGTTGTCTTTCCTGTCCCCTTCACAGTCTTGGACTTTACATTTGGTCTCTTCTCAGCTTTGGTCTTCGGGTCAGGTTCAACTTTTTGGCACATGCCTGTTTTTCATGTGACAACCCATTCTTAAACACTTTTGAAATGTAACTTTAACCAGTAATGTTTTTTTTTCTAAGGCACGTTTATAAAAGCTACTAAATGTCCTAAATGTCTGTGAAACCAGGCCTTAGAGTATTAGTTGACTGTTAGGTTACATTTAGGGTTAGTGTTAGCAGAATAAATTGAGTTACTTATAGAATGTCTGTTATGGAGCATCAAAATAACAGGTTAGCAGATATTAAGCAGACAGTCTACTAATACTCTAATGACTGGTAGTTCACATGTAGTTGCAAGGTTACCTATGGTAGAATGTCTAAAGTGGTCTATTAAAATAGTGTTACTAAAAAACAGCAAAAACAACTTATGCTGACACCTAGTGGTGTGGATATAGCAACATGCACTGCAAAAGTTTTCAGTTATTTACTCTTACTATGCTACCGAAATTATTCTCTCTCTCTCTCTCTCTTTCTCTGTGTGTATGTGTACATGATTTTAAACATTTCTCATATCATGTGTACAACATTTTAAACAGGGTAAAACTTACTGAGTGCACCAAAAAATAATCACATTGAGGTATTTTATTTGCAACTTTAAACGTTTTACATGCATTGCTTTAATGTACAGTTAAATGTTTTTCTCCATATCATTTTGTAACTTAAAGTCAAATCTAATGTACAATGTGACCTCTTAAGAGGTAAGATACTCACCAAACTGAATGATCAAAAGAGAAACAAGAAAAGCAAAAAGCACCACCCTCCACTTCATGGCGGAGAATATTCACAGCAACCACAAACAAACTTTATTTCTCTCTGGTATATGTTCCCAAATCTTGAGCATACATGCAGAGAAGGGAAAATTAGAAAGGTAGTGGTAGAGGAGGAACCGAGTGAGTGAGGGGTCAGATGTTTATGAGAGTCGCATGAACACCCTAAATTCCTCTGGTTACACTCAATGGATCCTTTCTGTGTTCATTCTACCAATCAGGGCCTGAGGAGAACTGGCCATCCAACTGAAAAAGCAGACAATGTTTATTTAGCTGTAAAAACTCTGAGCCATGATCAGCCATCAGTCTAAGGTTTGCTAGCTCTGAAAATATCTGTCACAAGAAAATATATGTTGCGAATGACTACATGGTAAATTTAGAATTGATCCACACATATTGCGAATCGATATTTTATCTGGTGCATAAATGCAATAGTACTACAAATGACATAACATAGTATCGGCCTATAAACTCATTGCCCGGACTTTGCCGCAGAATTTAACAGTTTTCTGAGCTTTTCTGTTTGATTTAATAATCTGATTAGTGTGCCAGGTAGGATTTTGTGAATGGTACTATTGTTCTTTTGTGTCCTCAGATTTGAAAGTAAGATCAAAGTCCCTTAAGTTAAGGTTACATCAGTTCACTCAGCAACTCCTCTGAGCAGCGATTTTCTAGTTATGCAAGTAGCAAGTTGAACGAGGATAGGCGAAAATCTCCAGAACTGTTTTCCAAGCTTACATATAGTTACATACATCAAAATTAACAACAAAATCTGACAATGTTAATGCCATAAATGTTTTTTATTTTACTCAAATCATGCTGAAACATTTTTTTTTTCATGACTGAAGCATTCTCCCCGAAACATACATTAAATGTTTGGGCTCAGTATGATTTTTTTTAATGCTTGTATTCAGCAAAGTTGCTTTAAATGATCAATATTTACAATAAAGACATTTATATGTCTGGAGTAATGTATGAAGAAAATTTTTCCTTTGCTTATTTCACGTACAGGCAACAACGATCCACGCTCACATGGATCCACGAAAACGACTAAAAAACGCTGTATTATATGCCGCCAGGCCAGTAGTTGGCGACGTCACTTTGTAAAGAAACACTACCTGCCTAAAGACTGAACATGTAATGAGCATTACATCACCAGTTTCACAAATTCACACTTTTTTCGTAGTTTACATGAAAACGATGACGGTATAGTTTTAAAAATCTTGCTCTTTGAATCCTGTTTTCAAAGGTTTTGCATTTTCAGGCCCCTTTCAAACGCAGCCCTAATGTGGCAACATTAGATGTTTTTCATCTAATGTTGCCATGGTTAATCATTGTTTTATTGATTTACTCACACCTGTTACTAATTTGATCATTAGTTCTCTGTGCAATGCTCTCAGTTTCTTTAGTTCATTGTCTGGTGTTGTTTGTGTTTCATGCACAATGTTATGTTGCCTTCGCTTGTTTGGATTATCTTTGTGCTAAATTATACTCCTTCGTTTTATTTAATTAAGGTACACGGCATTATAGATCCGCTTCATCTCACCAATTTGGGACAGTAATGGCTGCTGAAAATTCAGCTTTCCATCACAGGAACAAATTACATTTTAAAATATAATATAATATAATGATAATATTTCACAATGTTTTTGATCAAATAAATGCAGCCTTGGTGAGCATAGGAGACTTCTTTTAAAAGCATTAAAAACTTTTGAACAGTGGTGCATAATTTAATAAAAGATGTCATAGTCAACTTGAAGATTCAGAATGATTATTTATTTATTCATTTATTATAAAAAGTATAAAAAGATTTCACTGCAAATATGATGCAAGCTCTATTCAAAATATGAAAAAAGAAAGAAACATAGAAAGGCATCTACTTGACGGATGTAACAGGTGCAAAGGACTTTTGGTTTATACATTTATTTTGGTCTATCTTTATCAGATTTGGATTCAATGGTTTCAATGGTGACCTGACTGCTGAGTAACCTTTGCCTCTGGACGCTGTTCCTCACTCCATATCCAAAGTATATGAGGAATCCTGAGCATAAAAAAGACACATTTACATATTTTTAAAACATAAATTTGGGTTATACTTTCAGCATATTTCATATTTTGCATAGCATACCCCCAGCCATCCACACAGCGTAGCGAACCCAGGTGTCTCCTCCCAGTTGCATCATCAAGTAAATGTTGACGAACACACTCACCACAGGGAGTAAAGGCAAGAACGGTACCTGTGGTCACAGAAAATATGAGAATTTTATTTTATAATTTATACAAATGTTTTTATTTATTATATTTTTATAAAATTAGGTGCTTATATTATATTATATTATATTATATTATATTATATTATATTATATTATATTATATTATATTATATTATATTATATTATATTATATTATATTATATGACTTATATGTTTTAAGTCATGTGCTCACCATGAAGGAGGCTTTGGTTGGGTTCTGGGGTTGCCTCCAGATAATGAAGACTATGAGGAAGATTATGACCAGGATCACAGATACACTCACAACACTCCAGATCTCCAGCGACAACAAAGATCTGATAGCTTTGCTCATCAGCAGTGACAGGATAAGCACCAACACAACTGCAAAAGCAAAGATATGAAATAAGTTTGCTTATATTGCTGCCTGAGGTCAACTTTTTGTGCGATTTCTGTAGAATTTCAGTATGGTAAGGTTTTCTACACACCAAGAAAAACTGTGCAGGTTGTAACAGTGTTTGAAGTTTCTTTGGTAGGGTACGAAGGGGGTTTCAAAAACCCAAACATGGAGGTTGTGGGTGTGCGCAAATCATTTTCCTCAGAAGCTGTCTCTTGATACCTTTGAAAGAAACCCATTTTAGCTTCAAAGATTTGCATTATGATGGTAGAACAGAAGGGAAGTGTGGAGCTGGGAATACAACCTTAGTATGAGAATACAAATAGCCACAAGTGTGTAGGAGAAGAGGGTTCCAATCGACATCATATCAACCAATGCTTTCAGGTCAAATAAAAGAGCCATTATTGCTGGAATAAAGCAGAGCACATGATTCCCAGGGCTTTTGTATTTTAAACAAAAGCTGCAGCCTATTTACTATTCATCTCACAGAGAGAAAAAGGCCCTAGTCTTATGATTTGGCTTAGTCTGTCATAGCCTATGTGAGAGATGAAAAAGAGGACAGAATTAAGATATCCGATTAGTAGATAATTTTTTAACAATCTTTCAGTCCACTTACCCGCCACAGTTCCAGAGGATAGTGTGGCCACCACTGGACTCTGCCGTAAGCTGACTTTATATAGCGATTTGAACATGAGTCCATCTCTGGCCATGGCAAACAGGACACGGGGCATTGGGAACATGGACCCCAAGAGACTGCAGATTAAATTAAATGTCTGTAACTGATCTGAAACATAATAGAGAGCCAATTCTCACTCTGACTTCTTTTACCTTGTTGACAGAGCGCACAGGGATCCGACCGCCACTACATACTTTGCTGCACCCCAGCCAATGTCAGCAAAGGCCACAGGCAGAGGACTTTGAATGTTGAGTTGGTAGTATGGCACCATCAATGTGAGAGCAGCCGAAACACCAAAGTATGCCAGGAAACAGATAAGCAGAGAGGCCACAATACCCACAGGTATAGACTTCTGAGGGTTCTTCACCTCTTCGCCTAGAAAATCCATATTCATACATTAAAAATTGTATATTCATGACTGCTGATGATAATATATATAGTCAATACGATTTTTTTTTTATTCATATTTTTATTCAGCTAGGACAAAATAAAAAAAACAGTTCTTTTAAATTGTAATAATATTTCACAATATTGCTGTTTTTACAGATTTTTTTAATCAAATAAATGCAGCTTTGGTGAGCATAAGGATAAGATACTTTCAAAAACATTAAAAAAGTTTTGATTGGCAGTTTGAATGTTTGTTGCCCACAATATATTTTCAAAACTTTTTTTTCTCCAGATTTACCTGTAGTTGCAATGCAGTCAAAGCCAACGAATGCATAGAAACATGTAGCTGCCCCTGCCAGTGTTCCTTCAAATCCAAATGGAAAAAAGCCACCTACTCCATACTCAGTGGTGACATTGATGGTGGATGTCAGGTTTCTTTAAAAAAAATTAAAAAAGCAATGCGGTATTTCATTTTTATTTTACGTATAGAGAACATTTGCATACTGTATATGCACAGTAAATATATATATATACTATGTAGCCTACTGCAGCAGTAGTATAAAGAAGTATGCTATGCTATTTAAAACATAGTCAAAACTCCATTGATATAACATTCAGACAGATTTTTTAAATATGTTTATAGACTAAAAGGATTATAAATTGCATAAAATATGAATATATTGAAAATTCCAATAAACTATAAATACAGATGTTCTTACTCATGCATTGCTGTTGCATTCAGGATGATGTCTTCTGTGATAAACCAGTTCTTCAGGTTTCCTTTAATGAAGCCAGCAGTGATGACAAATATCAACACCAGTATATTAACACTTGTAAATATCTTGTTGACCATAGTTGATTCTTTAACGCCATACGCAAGAAGAGCTGTAAGAAAAAATACCGTAGATAATGATAATGCAAAGCCTTTGCCATAGATGGTAAATATAGAAAAATGAATTATATGGTGTATGATTAGTACAGTATAGTCAGATACCAGAGAGAATAATTATGAGAACAGCTGCAAAGAAGTCTGGGTAGGCTGCCAGGCCAGGAAGCCCCATGGCTGCATATTTGCTAAAATAAGTAGCCATCACATTTCCAATGAGATCATCAAATGTACCGCTCCATGCCCTGGCCACACTTGATGTGCCTAAACCAAGACAAAGCTCTGTTAGTATAAGACCCTTTAATCTATCAATCTACATATCTATTGTTCTGTTTGCCTGTCTATCTATCTATCCATCCACCCACCCACCCATCCATCCATGCATCCATACACCCATCCATCCATCCATCCATCCATCCATCCATCCATCCATCCATCCATCCATCCATCCATCCATCCATCCATCAATCCATCAATCAATCAATCAATCAATCAATCAATCAATCAATCAATCAATCAATCAATCAATCAATCAATCGACCCTTTAATCTATCAATCTACATATCTATTGTTCTGTTTGCCTGTCTATCTATCTATCCATCCACCCACCCATCCATACACCCACCCATCCGTCCACCCATCCACCCATCCATCCATCCATCCATCCATCACCATTGAACTGCCTGATCTTGCATATTCATTGGCCTTTCATTTCTACTTACCTATGACATAGGACAGTAGCAAATTCCATCCTGTGGTGAAGGCCCACACCTCTCCTACAGTCACATAGCTGTACAGATAGGCAGATCCGGTCTTAGGAACCCTTGCACCAAACTCAGCATAGCAGAGCCCAGCAAAGATAGAAGCTAAAGCAGCAATGAGGAAAGAGATGATAATACTTGGCCCAGCCAGGGTCCGGGCCACCTCCCCAGAGAGCACGTAGACTCCGGCCCCCAAGGTGCTGCCAACTCCCAAAGCCACCAGGTCCAAAGTCGTAAGACAGCGACGAAATATGGAGACCTCTCCCTCCGGTTCCAGGGGTTTCCTGCGGCACAGGCCCCTCAGGAAAGACCGCATCGATTGCATTATTGGCTGATAATTTCAAATGATAGCAAAGGGTTAATGCTATATCCATTTTTTATCCAGTTTTTCTCAGTCGCTTTGGTACATTTCTTGAATCATCCTTAAGATGTGCAAACCAGTAAGTGCATTTCTCAAAACAGTTCATACATGTAACTTGCTCAAAATCCTTAGTTCATCTCTCAAAAGTAAGTATTTATGTCAATGAACATATCAGTGCCATCAGAATGAGAAGTCCATGTGTCATTGTTCGCATGCAAGATATTCAAAATAGTCATGCTGTATAACAGAATACTCTGTTAGTATTTTCAGATGTAAACTACGATTTTGATGACAATGATTGAAAATACATAAGACTGCACTTTATCTGAATGGCATTTATAAATTTCAACAGTAAAATTTTACACATTACTCTGGAGAGGATTCACAGTTACGCTTTTACTGTTGGTCTGTCAACAAATTACAGTACAAAATTGCACAAGTGACTAGATGATGTGGAGGTTGAACAAGTAGTTTCGAGAATTTCAGTTGTTATCTGAGAAATGTGCCAAAGCAACTGAGAAAAAAATGAACTAATGACATTTTTCTGCATGTTTTATCAAACTAAAATAATTTTAGTTTTTTCATTGCATCATCATATTGAATGACATATTTTAATATCAATTACATGCTTTTGTGTCATTTTGACAACTAATCTGGATTATGCTCAGTAATCATCCTAAAAATAAGCAGTTTTTAATCTTTTGCATGTTGGTCATACATTTGTAATAATAATAATATATACACTCAGTGTCCCTCCCATTTACCTTATCACAATGTCTTCATATTTTATGAGTGCTGAGATTTTTTTCTTTGTTTCTTTCCTTTGAAAGCCTGAGAAAAAAAAACAGATCTCTAATTTAAGATTGAACAGATCATTATTATCTATCACTAATTATCTTGTCAGCCTCAAATGATAATTGCATTAAGAATAAAAACATTACAAAGTGGACTCACTTTGAATTATTTAATCATTCATGTAATTTGTAATTTTTTAGGCCACTTTAACCTCATGAACAATATAGGCTATTTATTAAAGTCAAATTGACTGGATCTTTTCTCTGAAGTATTGGTACAACTGATATGATGCCAGGTGTCCTTCACTTTCTACTGCATAACTTATCCTCTTCTGAACTCATTCAGTCTAGAAGCCTGTTCTGTGGCTCCATGAGATAGTTATGAAGAAGGATAGACAAAGCTGCCTTCATGACTTCGCAAGTGGTTGACTGGCACACATTCTCTTTGTGCAGTGTCTTTCTATTATCTGCCAACAAGAGATTCATGATCCATACTAATCCTGCAAGGAATCTACTGCTGCATACCATTATTCTATAGCACTGATCACGTGCCATGCCAGCCTGAACAGTATATCAAAAATGTTTACTATTCACTGTAATCATTTTACTTTTTGTAAATACTTTATGTAAGAAACTATTTAGAAATATGTGCATTATTTTACGTTTTCTAAATGCACGTGAAGCTGTATTTTTTGTATTTTCCTTATTAATTAATTAATTTAATGAATTAATTTAGCATTCATTTACTCATTGCACTGAAAAAGGTTATGTGTAATTCCAAAAATATATGCCAAACATAAAATGATGTGTTTTATCAGCAAAATAATGACTAAAGAGCTTGCAAAAACATTTCCTAATGCATCTAATTAGTAAATTAATATTTGTTTCTTTACCTTAATTGTGTCCAGAGAAGTGTGCAGTCTGTATCTTCGTAATGACTTTGTCTAAATATAGCTATCCATTTCACACCAATGAAGGCAAATGATTTTTAACAACAATATATACAAGAGTGGACTGTTTGACCCACCCACTCTGTGGCATTAGCAACAAAGTAGCCTTTCTTTCCACATTTCTCACTGGCCCCATAATGTGCTCATAATTGCAGCCAAGGCTCAGAGTGAGTATAAAATTCCATGTTGAAAACCAAAGATACTTTTGTAAAATTTCTGTGAGGTTGTGACGGCTTTCTATTTCAGCAAATACTTACACAACAAAATAGGACATTGTTTCATGCAAGAAAGAAATAGGACATTGCAGCTTGCAAACGTTTTGAGAAGTCTGCACACTAGATGGCAGCACAGCTTTGCCATACCTTGCTGTTTACCTACTACAAAGAAATCAGTGCTTAGATGGTGACCTTCATGATTTATAGTGCAGAAAGATAACGCATTTTGTGACTCCAGCAATTAAATCATGTTTTACTAATAACTGTAGAAAAGTTTTGGACAACGCCTAAATCATTATAAGTCTAATAAAATAAAGTGCTGTATCTAATATGGGGTTCCGTTTATGCCAAAAATGAGTCGACTGCTTTGTGCTTTGTACCATACATTTGTCCTTGTCAACAGTCATTGCCTAGTTGTTCAGATAAATTAGTATATGTTCATGAGTATGTTTATATCGTATTGTTCTGTTGTCCTTATACTGTATTGTTCCTACTTTTTCAGATAAAATTAGTATATGTTCATGTTATGTGTATGTTCTCTGTTTATGTTGATTTGTTCTGTAGTTCTGTCATCTTGCTTTGTTGTCCTGTTGTCCTGTTCTGCCGTCCTAACTGTTATAATGTCATCATTACTGTCATCCTGTTCTGTCCTCCTAAGTTCTGTCCTCCTAACTGTTATCTTGCTCTGTTGTCCTTACTGTCATCTTGTTCTGTCGTCCTGTTCTGTCTTCCTGTTATCTTGTCGTCATTAATGTCGCCTTAACTGTCTCTTGTCTTGTTCTGTCATCCTTGCTGGAGTTTTGAGTTTTTATCTTGCTCTGTTATCCTTACAATCGTTTATGTGAACTGTTTCAAATGTGTACAGACGCAGACCTCACGCAAAGCTCTCAAAATAAAAGTAAGTTTATAAAATAATTCCATTCACGTGAGAAGGTTATGAGAAGCAGGGGGATACCTCTAGCTCTTATAAGACGACAGTAAGGACGACAGAACAGGACGACAGTAATGATGACAAGATAACAGTTAGGCTGACAGAACAGGATGACAGTAAGGACAACAAAGCAAGATGAAGAACAAATCGACATAAACAAAGAACATACACATAAACATATAATAATTTATCTGAACAACTAGGCAATGACTTTTATATGTATTGTAGTGATGCATGCCTTGTATGTAATCTTGGTGTGTAGTCACGAAAATTCTGTTCTATTAAGAACAGGAGGACATCTAGTTGTCTTTGTTTAATACTACAACTCTGAACCTGCTTCTGCCAAATGGAGGTTTCTGATTGGTGGTTTGAAAGCTTATAAGAAAGTTTTTTCCTGTTTGAAAACTGTTAACTCCCGTACGAAGGCTTGTATGCTGAAACGCGTCGGAGTGTTTTAAAGGTTTAAGATGACCAAGCCATAACAATAAAGGCTTTTTAATCTTTCTAAAGAGAGTGCCTTGGAATTTCCTAAATTTTAACTAGGCAATGAGTGTTGACAAGGACAAATGTACAAAGCACAAAGCAGTCGACTCAATTTTGGCACAAATGGAAGCCCATATATTTAGAGAGTAAAGTTTACTGTAAATGAGTGACCATATTGGCCCCCTCTTCCTCTGTTCTGTTCTACTATGCTGTCCTGATCTTGAATTCCTCACCCTCTTACCGGAATGACCAAAAGGATTGGACAGAAATAGCCCTGTCGCAATCTCACGCCAAGGCAGACATGGTCAGACATTGGATCCTAAGAGCATATCGGCAACACTCTGCTTTTCTCTTAAAGTTGATTCATAAGTTACTATGTTTGACTTTGTACTTGGCTGCAATTCTGAATGCATCTGTTCATATAAACAGTTTTAAAAAAAAACATGTCACTGCTTAAATATGGCCCTTGCAGGCTGCATTTCCAGGCAACAGTTGCCTCAAGAACTGATGTTTCATCTATCTATCTATCTATCTATCTATCTATCTATCTATCTATCTATCTATCTATCTATCTATCTATCTATCTATCTATCTATCTATCTATCTATCTATCTATCTATCTATCTATCTATCGTGGCCCAGAAGCTGGTTCGGACATCCCTGCTTTAGGAGAAGCTTGTATTTACTAGCTAATGATTATCTTCATAACTTTAACGTTTTAAATAGTCCTACTTCTATTTTAACTGTAATGTTTACTAACGTAACCTCGGTTCTCTCTAAAAGAGGGAACGAGTACTGCGTAATATCTTACGCTAGGGGAAAACCTCTTTCCATGAGATATTGAAGCCAAAATGGATCCTTAACTTTGAATTAATGTAAAACACGTTGCGGCAGCATGCAGACATAGGCAAGATGGCTCGTGTGCCTATTGGCTGTCTTGCGGCAACTGCAGCAGCCTATCGTGAGAGGCCCTTGGTGACGTCAGATCCAATGGGGGTGCTTCGGGCCCACTACGTCACGTCCCGCCGAGACAGGCGTGGCCTGGGCCTATAAATACAGCTCGATGGGCTGATATAATCTGGTTTTTCACGGAAAAGATACGCAGTACTCGTTCCCTCTTCTAGAGAGAACCGAGGTTACGTTAGTAACCGAGTATTTTCTCTTACGAGAGGTTCTCTCGTACTGCGTAATATCTTACGCTAGGGGAACACAGTGTAAAACGCCGTGCGTGCTGGGATCCAACACCAAAGTCCCAAGGGCAGGTGCCCGGGGCTCATATAGTGCATAAACACCAGGGACTCACAGAGAGTCTAAGAAGAGAGGCTAGAAGTTATTCCCAATAAGTAGCATCCTAAGGGAGCTAATCACATCAACAGTGTTCCACACAGTCAGGGGGAAAATGTTCGGCCTGAACTGGGTTACAGTATGGGTCTTACTCATTGCCCATGGAGTTATTTTATCGATCAGCGAGCGGTGCTCAAGCGGTTTCAGTATTCTGAGCCGAAGCAACGGGGCAGGCAGTACTGATCTTTAGACCGAAAGAAGTTTAGCCTGTAAGGTGGGAACCTCTAGGTTATAAAAACTTATAAATGTAGATGGGGAGGCCCAGCCTGCCGCCATACAGATATCCTGCAAGGTAATCCCGCTAGACCAAGCCCACGACGAGGCCATGCCTCTTGTGGAGTGCACTCTGACACTACACTACACTGCAAGCCTTTAGAAGTGTAGGCTAGGGCTATAGCATCAACTATCCATCTGGATAGGCTCTGTTTCGATGCGGCTAGTCCCTTAGAACGTCCGCTGAACGAAAACGAAGAGCTGCTCAGTCTGTCTGAAAACAGACGAGCGAAACACATAAGCTCTTAATGCCCTGACTGGGCAAAGGAAGCTCGCGTCCTATCCTTGTTGTAAACCGGCAGGGCAGACAGGGAAATAACCTGAGCCCTGAATGGTGTGTTGAGGGATTTAGGCACGTACCCGTGTCTTGGTTTGAGTATGACTTTCGAGTCATTTAGCCCAAATTCCATACACGTTGCGCTTACTGAGAGCGCTTGTAAATCCCCTATGCGCTTCACTGAAGCAAGAACCATAAGAAACACTGTCTTGAACGACAAATGTTTCATGTCTAATAAATGGATTGGCTCGAACGGGGTACGTTTCATGGCTTTCAAAACCGTAGAAAGGTCCCACATGAGGACTGAAGTGGGTCTGGGAGGATTCAGCCTCTTAGCTCCCTTAAGGAAGTGGATGACCAGATCGTTCTTCCCCAGTGACTGGCCAGTTGCTGGTTTAGTAAACGCTGCTATGGCCACCACATAAACCTTGAGCATGGATGGGGTTCTGCCCTTATCCAGTAGCTCTTAAAGGAAGGAGAGAACTTCCGTAACCCCACAGTCTAGGGGTGAAAAGCCCCAAAATTTGCACCAGCCAGAAAACACAGACCATTTTGAGGAATAGAGTCGTCTAGTAGACAGGGTAGCCTGCGTGATCGTGTTTAACACTCCCTCCGGGAGGTTAGCGGGTACCCGTTGATGGCCCATGCATGTAGGGACCACAGCTCCGGGCGAGGATGGCAAATCGAGCCCTTGGCTTGAGAGAGGAGGTCTTTCCTCATCTGTATTGGCCATGGGGCAGTGCTTGTCAGCTGCATCAGAACTGGGAACCAAGCCTGGTTTTTCCAGAGTGGAGCCACAAGTAGCACTGAGCATCCGTTTTCCCTGATTCGTTCCAATACCTGAGGTAGGAGCGAGACGGGGCGAAAGGCATAGAGGGGGCAGCGGGGCCAGACGTGGGCCAGCGCATCCCTGCTCTTGGAGAAAAACTTCGGACAGTGAGCGTTTTCTTGGGACGCAAACAGGTCTACCTGCGCTCTGCCGAATGTCTCTCACAGCAGTAGGACCATCTGCGGGTGCAGAGACCATTCTCCTGCTGGAACATTGTTTCTGGACAGTCTGTCTGGACCCAAATTCAGGTGACCAGGCACATGTGCTGCTCTCAATGAGCGCAGATTGTGCTGAGCCCAGACCAGGAGGCGTTCCATCAGCCTGTAAAGGTTTCGGGACCTGACGCCACCCTGGCGATTTATGTTGGCCACCACTGACGTTTTCCGAGCGGACCAAGACGTGGTGATTTTATTTTTATTTATTTTTTCTCTGGGGACAAAAACGCCTCAGCGCGTTGTCGACTGCCATCATTTCCAGAGAGTTTATGTGTAGAAACTTCTCCCGTTCTGACCACTGGCCAAAGAACGGTCTGCCCTCGAGCAGCGCTCCCCATCCCGAGGTGGAGGCGTCCGTTGACACCACCTTCACACTCGAGGAAGTCCCCAGGTTTACACCTGACTGGTACCAGTCGATTGCTAACCAAGGTTTCAGAGCTGTGATGCATTTCTGATGGACCTTGAGGCGAAACAGACCGGAGGCCCATGCCCAAGGTGATACTCGCGCTTTTAGCCATAACTGCAGCGGGCGCATGCGAAGCAGACCCAACTGGAGTACTGATGATGCTGAGGCCATGAGACCCAGCATTTTCTGAAACCTTTTGAGCGGGACTATAGTGCCGCAGCGGAAGGATTTCGTGATGCGCTGAATGTTCAGTCTGCGCTCTGGCGACAGTTGCGCCGTCCAGTTCTGTGCCCAGAAAAGATATTCTCTAACTGGGAGACAGCGAACTTTTCGCCCAATTGACTTTGAGACCTAGATTCTCGAGATGTTCGAGTAATATGATCCTGTGTTCTATAAGCTCTGAGTGTGATCGAGCTAGAATCAGCCAATCGTCCAAGTAGTTCAAAACTCGCATGCCCTGAAGTTTCAGGGGTGCAAGAGCTGCGTCCATGCACATTGTAAATGTACAGGGTGCTAGGGACAGGCCGAACGGTAGGACTGTGTATTGATATGCCTGGCCCTCGAAGGCGAATCTCAAGAATCGCCTGTGACGTGACGCTATTTGTATTTGGAAATACGCGTCCTTCAGATCTATTGACATAAACCAGTCCTCTTGGCAAATCTGCATGAGGATTTTCCTGGTTGTGAGCATTCTGAACCGGACGTTTCACAAGCCCTTTGTTCAGCTGTCTTAGATCTAGAATGGGTCTGAGACCCCCGTCTTTTTTCGGTACCAGAAAATATCTGCTGTATAGACCCCCTTCGCTCTGAGCTTGAGATAAAGGCTCTATGGCCCCTTTGCTCAATAGTTTCGCTATTTCGGCTTGAAGTAGATGAGCTACTTCGGTTTTACCATAGTTTCGACCCGCGCCGTGTAGTAGAGGGGACGTCTAGTGAACTGCAGCGAATAGCCTCTTTTTATAATGTTCAGCACCCATTCTGATACCCCGGGAAGCTTTGCCCACGCATTTGCATGAATAGCTAGGGATAGAATGAGATCTGGGCTCTAGCCGCTACATAGTGCTTCGGTGTGCTGTAACGTAAACGCTGTGCTCGACTCCCTTATGGCAGTTTGCTGAGAGAAGAGCGAGCGGGGAAAACCCTGTGGGGCTTAACATGTCTGTGAGTGAATGTGGGCGCGGGACAGTGGGCACATTTACTGCACTCAAAACACTGTCGGCCTGAGCTGACTGTATGTGTGTTGGTTTCGTTTTTCCAGAAACTGTGGGACATGCAGTGTGTAGTGTTTGTGGGCACTGGGTTGTGGGCAAATTCACTACATTTAATGCACAATCGACATGAGTCGATTTTATTTGTGCGAGTCCTGTATTGTGGGCTGTGCTTGTGTGTAGGAATGAACACTTTTTATTACACTCATAAGACCATCGGCCGTGGCCGGAATACCAGAAATTACACTCTTTATGTGATTTATCTGGGTCGCCGTGAAAACGGCATTTGTGTGCAGGCTTGTTTACTGGTACCGGCTTGTTTACTGCAAAATTCACTGGAACAGTCGCATTTTCTGGAACGAGCGAAAAGTTTCGGCAAGTTTTAAACACTGTCGTTTTCCTAGGAGGGCTAGGAAGACTTTGAGGCCTCGGGCTTTATCTCAATCTTTGGCCGGGGCTCACGCGGAGGGGGGTGGCGGCCGGTGGCTCTGGTCCTGGGCTTGACGGCGCTGTGAAGCGGCGGCGGGCGGAGGCTGTGGCTGGGAGCTTCGGGCAGACGGCTGCTTTGGGCGACCTGCTGCGAAGCTAGAGCGCTTTGGTAAGAAGTGCTTCATAGCCTGTGACGTCTACTGAACCTCAACGAATCTATCCGCGAAATCTTTGACGGATGATCCAAAGAGGCCAGCTGGGGAGATGGGCGCATCGAGGAACGCGGGGGCTCTCCGACATCTCAGATAACGTCAGCCATAGGTGTGTCTCAGTAACGGTGAGAGAAGCCATGTTCCGCCCAATGGCCTGTGCAGCGGATTTCGCGGCACGAAGAGCCAGGTCCGTAGCGCTCTTCAAATCCGGCACGCTGATAGCTTCCGGTCCTTCCTCATCCAGTTTTCGGAGAAGGTTGGCTTGGAAGATCTGCAGTACGGCCATCGAGAGCAATGCCGATGCAGCCTGCCCAGCGGCGGTATAAGCGCGACTGTGCATAGCGGAAGTAGTGCGGCAAGCTTTAGAAATTTGTGCGCGGGTGCCGCCCATTTAAGGCCGAGGCTCGCCACGGCCTGTGAGAGCAGACGCATCAGCTCGGATTCGATGCTGGCCCATTTCCCTGACGACTCGCGGGCAGAGGGGGGGAGGTCCACAGAGCTCGCCCAATCCTCACTGTCCGACGCCAGGATAGAGCAGCTGGCCTCCTCTACAGCTGCAGCTATCTCGTCGTCATCAATGGCGGAAGCGGCGGCGGAAGGCGGCCGTTGTCCGTCGGTGAGCGACTCGAGTGAAGCTGGTGAAGCTGGCGGGCGAACCGGTGAGCTTTCGCAGGCTGGAGAAGGCTCGGGGACCCGCTGAGTGCGGTGCTTTTTACGGCACGGCACCATAGCGGGCGGAAGTGCAGACTCAGAGAAAAATGCCAGGCGAGTCCTCAGAGTCACCATGGGCAATAGCTCGCAATGATGGCAGCCGCCGTCAGCGAGCGCGAGAGCTGCATGATCCTTACCCAGGCAGGAAACACAGATGACATGGCGGTCCCCGTCGCTGAGTGCGGCTCGGCACGAGCGACAGGAACGATCTTCAAAAAGACGCTTGCTCTTTTAGATAGAGAGAGTGTGAGTGGCAGCGGCAAACACACACTCGGCAGAGTAAAAGGATATAAACGGCGGAAAGCGTAGCAGGTACGGCGACTGAAGGCGGCGAGATGAAGGCCAGCGGCTTCAGATGCAAAGGCTCGTCCCGCAGAAGGCTTTTTCTCAGACGGGGCGGCTTCTTCACTCCGGATCCAGCGATGCGTGAGCTTCGCTGAAGAGATGAACAATCAGATTATATCAGCCCATCAAGCTGTATTTATAGGCCCAGGCCACGCCTGTCTCGGCGGGACGTGACGTAGTGGGCCTCTCTCGATAGGCTGCTGCAGTTGCCGCAGGACAGCCAATAGGCACGCGAGCCGTCTTGCCTATGTCTGCATGGTGCCGCAACGCGTTTTACATTAATTCAAAATTAAGGATAATTTTTGGCTTCAATATCTCGTGGAAAAGAGTTTTTCCCCCAGCGTAAGATATTACACAGTATGAGATACCTCTCGTAAGAGAACTATGTACATTACATGCCACCAATGACTGTGTAATGCCAATATGGCCACTGCCACGAGAGGGCAACCCGCTCCATGCAGAATAAAGATGTTCTCTTTAACCCTGCTTTAATTACATTTGTCAACATCATATTTATTTTTAATGTTTTTTCTCTTTTTTTATTTGTGTAAAAAATTACATTATTTTGCAAAAAGTTGGTGAGTAGGCTACTGCATCTTTCACCTCACAAATCCTGTGTATTTGTTTCTCAAATGTTCATCTTGACTCAGGACTTTACAGGAATCCCCAAATGTGCTGCATATGCAGATCGGAACAGAACAGGTCAGGAGGTGCACTGCAGATGATAATACTGACTGACAAAACCAACGGTCGCTCATGTCTTCACCATAGTTATCCTATGCTCCACGTCATTTATGAGAACTGGCTATCACGACACGTCAGCCCTGGACATTACATCATAGCTGGTTATCCTGAGTTAATTTGCCATTTGCGCCGCATGCGTTGCGTCAGAGAAGAACAGCTGATATTCGCGCGAGCGTTTCACAGCAAGACCACTGACCACCATCAACTGGAGCTCGACTCCCTGGGATTAAGGTATAATGTTGTTTAGTTGTTATTATTTTTAACAATTCGTTACGTAATTTATTAACCAATTTCGGCGTTTTGGGGCGCATATTGTTGCATTCATTTGCGCGTTTTATAGGCAAATGGAACCACTTTTAAAACTCTAGCGTTCTCATAGAGGCGTTCACATTCTTTCCTACTACCACAGACATTATATAGACATTCAATTCTATAGAATAGTCATACGTTTGATGATTCAAAATGTAAAAAGTTGATTATAAACCAAAAGTTTTAGTGTTATTGTTGTAGTAATGTTCTTTATATAACATATCAGATTAGCTGAGAATGGTTTTCATTCATTTTTTATTGATTTAAGTAGAATTTGTGGTATTGGTTGGGTGGGGCTATGTGAATGTCTTTCTCAGACCTTGGATGTATTCCTGACTCAGACCAAGCAGAGAGACATGCCTATTTTTGGACTTCACTGACACACATTTACAATTTTAAACAATTCTACTAAAAGTCCCTGTGCTTTTTTTTATTTTATTTTATGAAAGTTTGCAGAGTCAGAGTGCAAAATCAATAATGACACATGATAAGAAGCTTGATATTTGATGATTTATCATTGTACAGTAACTGCTCGTCCTGATGTTTTGTGCACAAGTTTGACATGTAACAGAGAATACAATTTCCAGTGAGCTGCAGACTGAACGTTTTCCATCACTGAAAGTTCCCTGTTCTTTATTTGCCAGATTATGTAGTGAAAGAGAGCATGGTGTAAATTCAGAGGGTGGAGCCATGAGTATCCTGTGGAAAATGTGGCTTTGCCGTCAGCATTTTATCCTATAGGAAGTAGAAATGGTCTGAATTAGGGGGAAATTATTTTTTAGAGCATTCTTATGTGACTAAACAGGTTATAAAGTTTAAACAAGTTTGGAGGTTACTTAACTCAAAGTAAACCTATGGAAACATCCATAGACGGTTTGCTTCTGCAGCAATGTATTTTCATTTCAAATGTCATTTACATTGCAAATAGAGGACTTTAGATAATTTATCTAAAGTTTCCACTGTGGTTTATAATATACATAGCTCAGAGCCAGAAAGAGAGGATTCTGACAGAAATAAACATCCATTTTTAAAAAAGGACATTACTTTTTTGTCTTTAATTATACAGAAGCTATAAGGAAAAGCTAACATGTTTCTTCTTAATTCTTTCTCCAGGTTCAAGATTATCATTCCATTGACAACTAGCAAGTGATCAAACATGGGCAAAGTACGTTTACATGTCTACATCACTGTGTCATCTTGCTTTATGCAATGCTTACACTTTGATATTTATGTGCAATTTGCATGTTGTCATGTAGAAAGAATAGCCACAAAGACATGACCTCTGCCTCCTTTCTCATTGTAGTCATTCTCGGTTTCCATCTATTGTCATTCGGGGAGTGTAGAATGTCAGAGTTTTCTTAATGAAATCTTAGAGGTCAATGAATTGCTCATTAAAAAATTAGATATGCTGCACATCACTATACCGCATGTAGACCTGTGCTCAGTGATCATTTTTTTCATTTTTTGAAACAATATCTTGTTTAGATATCATTTTAGATACCTTGAAATGTATAGTAGCCAATCTATTATTAAAGCACACTAATAATTTATAAAACATTAGTGTATCGCTATTGTTTATCATTTCAGGGATTTGAATAAACCTCGGCTCTAACCCTAAGTATTAAACCTTGTTTGTGCTGTGCACATGAATACCTCAAATTATCTTGTCGAGGAAAGGTGAGCTATTACTTGAGCTATCTTTTAAGTGTTCAGAATTTTCAAATCTAGGCACCAGAATATTAAAGAGATTTGGGGGTGTTGTTTTATGACCTAATCACCTAGCACCCTAAAAACTGCATAGTAATAGCTTAGTAAGCACTAATAACATGCAATCACATTTTCTTCAGAAAATCTATTTTACCTTGTTGTGTTTTATATACATTTATAAGTTATATTTCCCTATTTTCTTGTTTGCAACGTTTACAAAACATTCAATGACATCTTAGATATTTCCTGAAAGAAAGAAACGGGCTTGCCACAACACAGGAGGACTATATAATATTATAATATTTCGTATAATACTGTAAAAGTGTGCCTGGCCGGATGTTTGTCTGCTGAGGTCAGTGTTGCTAGGGTTCTGTTGCTGTAGACGTGGAAGCCCACAGCTGCTGTGTTGAGAGAAATCTGCAGGACAGGCCTTGAGCATGTGCAGAGAAGCATGAGGGGGAGGACACTGGATCTGTGCCCTTTTATACTAAGACACGCCAGCAAGACCAGTGTTATGGCGATTAAATGTAGGTAGACAGTGAGTACAGCGGAGCTTTGTCAGATGTGAGGTCTTGCAGTTTTCTGAAGGGGAACGACATCCTGTAGATTCAATATTCAGTGTAAGGTTACTGACTTTTAAGTTGCATGGAAGCTTTTTGTCTCTCTCTCTGTCACACAAACTGACCTTTGCTGCTGACCATAACACACAACTGCTGCACTGACAGGTGTCAGCTGTCCATGCTATAATCCCGCCTGAGCCTCTGAGTTTGGACCAAAGGCCAGATGATCGGGAGAGTCTGATTGTTGGTGTAATATTTTATTTTGGGATTATATAAACATATGTAGGCTGTCCCACCCAATTGTTTTTTTAGTTCAGTGTAATGCGTGACTGTAAATGCTCTCTAAAAAAAAAATTCTTTCATTATTTTCTTTTGTTTTCAGTAAAAATGTCCAAACATCCTTTAAACAAGATTTTTTTTACCTTTAGAAGCAAAGTTGTAAAATAATACATTTTAATTTGTTTAATATCTTTATATTTGGTTTTTTCTTTATCCTTGTTTATGCATAAACCTCTGATACTATGTATGATACCTCTGATACTATAAAACTGATACTATGTATTAAAGATGATAAAAATGATAATAAATAAAAATGTATCCTTGAATGACAGCGGAGGGAGTTTACTCTTTCCACCTACTGCAATGAAGGAAAACGTTTTCAGGTTTTGTGATTCATAGGGTTTGAGAAGATTCATCTCTCATTTTGTCCATCACCGTTCATTAAAAACAACAACTAAACATCTATATTTTTCGCCATAGGGATTCAGAGGTACAATTGTAGATCACCCTGACTTTGATGCAGGCAGTGATGCAGAGGCCCTCTATAATGCCATGAAAGGCTTTGGTGAGTGCCAGGACTCATCCATAAATGTGTAATATGCAGCTAGTGGCTGCTGGGATATTTCTATAATGAATGAATGAATGAAATGATTCTCTCTTGTGTCACAGGAAGTGACAAGGATGCCATCTTAGACCTGATTACCTCACGAAGCAATGCTCAGAGGCAGGAGATCCGCACTGCCTACAAATCACAATATGGGAAGGTACTGGAAAATCTCCAGCAAGCATTTAATAAATGGATAAATGGCTTATAGATAAAATGTGCTTTATCAAAATTACATTTCAGGATTTAATTGATGATCTGAAATACGAGCTGACTGGGAAGTTTGAACGTCTGATTGTGGGTTTGATGAGACCTCCTGCTTATCATGATGCTAAAGAAATCAAGGATGCCATTAAGGTATATAAGAATCTAGATTCTGTGTGAATTTGAGACCTTCAATTAAAATGTGCTGTGCGTGGCTGATGTAATTGCACTAAAATGTACTATTCAAATGCAGGACTTGCACAGATAATTGTATTCATATAGATATGTTATGCTGTATTTTTTTCAAGTTGCTTTTATATTTTCTGAAAATTTTGCTGGTTGCTGATATATGGTCTTGACTTAGACATCTGCCAAACAGCTAAACAGAACACAATAGACAGAGTATTCCCAAACATTCTCTAAGCATCAAGACCTATTATAATATCAGCAATAGTAGTTTCTCTGTGTTATTTACTGCATGTTTTGTCCTGTGAATCCATTTTGCCATGGCTATATAGGATTCGGTAAGTGATTTTCCTTAATTAATTAAATTATGATGGTTAGCTCTTTACTTTGGGAGTGTTAACTATTTCATGATTTTATGGCTGTAAAAATTCAGTCATTTGGGACTTTAATAATGAAAAACAAAGAAGAAATGTCTGACTGTCCCTTTGGAAAATAAATAAATGATTTATTAATATTACGTTTATAACCTGCTTAGCTTTGACTCTTAATGGGAAGTTTACACTTAAATTGCTGTTTATTATTATTTTTTTGCAAATAAGAGACTGCATGATTTGAAAAACTTTTGCAATACTGACACTATACGATAAAATAATAATTCTTCTCTCATTTGTACTGTAATTTCACTATGTCACTCAAGTAACTGCACTCATTTCCATATGGATAATTATACTAGCTGAATGTCCATTACCCCTTCAAATTAAAGAGACTGAATATGTTATTTGTGTTCAGAAATTGACTTGCTTGTTGTGCTATAAAGGGAGCAGGAACAGATGAGAAATGTTTGATTGAAATCCTCGCTTCAAGAACCAATGAGCAGATTCATAATCTGGTGGCAGCATACAAAGATGGTGAGCTATTTAAAAAATTTTTTTTTTTTTTACACAAGTCAACAAGAAACCCAATATTCTTCTGAACTGAAGAAAAGCCTGACTATGTGTTTGTGTTCACAGCATATGGTAGAGACATTGAAGAGGGCGTTATAGGGGACACATCTGGACATTTTAGGAAGATGCTGGTGGTTTTGCTTCAGGTCAGTGAAATCTTTTATGTTGATTTATGATAATATAGCAAACCTGCAGCCCAATGTTTAGTCATTTTATGATTGTTTTTCCTTTTTCTGATACTGTATGATTTTCTTTTCATACTGAGACATTAAATTTCCCTAGTGAAAAACAAATATACTAAAATGTATTTGAAGTATACTACAAATATATTTTATGTACTTAATATAAATACCCTGCAATTGTATTTTAGGTATACTAAATTGGTATACTTAATGCTAAATTGGAACTAATTTTGTACTTAATGCACTTTAGTTATCCAGAAAGAGTGCTGAAGTTCAATTAAAATTATACTTATATTTGATTGTGTTTAAGTGGAACTATTGCAAGTATACTTTAGGTACACTTTAAATATCTTGCATTTAAAGACTGATATTATACAGAGATTATTATTATTAAGAAATATGCATTGTGCAATAAAGAAGTACTCCAAATAAAGTTTAATTGTAATTATATCAGTAAATCTCAAGCGACATGTCAGTAAATATGTCAATGGATTTGTAGTATACTTAGTATGAAATAAACGTATTTTAAATAAATTTTGGTATAGGTTTTTTTTTCCACTAGGGTCACAATGAAATTGCCTTTATTATGGTCTACTTTTGTTTCTGTTTAATAATGGTGATTTTCTTGTTTAACAGGGGACCAGAGAGGAAGATGATGTTGTCAGTGAAGACCTCGTGGAGCAAGATGCTCAAGTGAGTGTGACTGATGTTGAATTATACTACAAATCAATATTACATTGATTCTTATTGGTCAATTGTGGCCTTCTGGCCTTCAAATATATTTTTATAATGAATGTACAGTGTAAAACTTTGCATTCTCTTTCTTCGCACATAAAATAATTAAATCTCAACTGAATATTCCATGTCAATTTACTTATTTATTTGACTCTTCATTGCATAAGAGCAACAGGAAAACAATTGAGTATACTAGTTTGCCCTACCATACAACTTAACAAGTGTGTTTTTGACCTCTTGACTTGCATCTTGAAAGAATGTTTGTGTGTAATCTCATCGTAGGACCTGTATGATGCAGGAGAGGCACAGTGGGGCACAGACGAGGCCAAATTCATCATGCTGCTGGGAAACCGTAGTGTGAACCATTTGCAGTTGGGTATGAGAGCCGCAGCCACACACTGGACACGGAGATTTCTGCTGACTAACACCCCTCCTCCACTGCACAATCTCTCTTGTGTTTCTGTAACACTCCACACTGCACCACCGATTAGATTTGACCATCAGGTTGCTGCTTTTAATAATATAAAAGAGAGTTTGTAATGCAACAGACAAAACCACTGTGCAATGACATAAAGGATGAGTGATTATTATTTTTTTTATAACATTTGAATTATTAATGGTTAAGGATTACCCAATGTAACATGGATCAATTCTGTATGACATAACAGAGCGAACTAAAAATTGTGTTTTTCAGTATTCGATGAATACCATAAAATTGCTGAGAAATCCATTGAGGACAGTATTAAAAGCGAGCTCTCCGGAGACTTCGAAAGACTGATGCTGGCTGTTGGTATGCTTTGGCACCTTGCAATCAATTCCTGAACACTCAAAGCTGCATTTTCACTAAAATCTGCTCTTTGATTTATCTTCCACAGTCCAGTGCATCTGGAGTAAGCCCATGTTCTTTGCTAGACGCCTTTACAAATCCATGAAGGTTGTGTTAGCCTTGTTTTAATGAATTCTAATGGAGTACAAGTACAATTCTCAAGGTTTTTAGTCAATCCTTTCGTTTGCCCATCTGTCTGTAGGGTCTGGGCACAGCTGACAACACTCTGATCCGCATTATGGTCTCCCGTGCTGAGATTGACATGCTGGACATTAGAGAGTGCTTCAGACTGCGCTATGAGAAGTCTCTGTACAACATGATTCAGGTGCCTATAGACCAACAAAACAGAATCCAGACTTTTCTTGATTCTGTCAACACACATTTATTTATTATCATTTGAAATCATTTCCAATTGTGTCGTTGAGGTTTTCCTCTATGATTTACAATTTGTCGTTCATTGTGTAGTCAAATAGTTTTACATATAAAATGTGGTTTATTCATGTGTTACACTTGCACACAGTGGACATGTTGTCTGTGTACATAAATGAAAGGTAAATAATATATTGTGAACCCAACAGGATGACACATCTGGGGAGTACAAACGCTCCCTGCTGAAACTGTGTGGAGGAGATGATGAGTAAGCATTTTTCAGGTCTTAAAGTGTGTCATTTCTTTTTTAAATGTTACAAAACCCAGCTCTATATGCAGACAACTATAACTTAGTCTTTAGAAGTCTGATTTCCCCCCAAAAAACACTTCAACTTTTAACTATGAGGAGTCTAGGACTAGGATAAAAGATACGTTTTTTATCTAAATAAGTTTTGCAGTAACAATTAACAGTCAGTAGAGGGAGACATTGATCCATTATAAAATAGGACAACATACCATTCAAAACTTTGAGGTCAGTAAGTTTTTTTAAAGATGTTTTTTAAAGAAGTCTCTTATGCTGCATTTATTTGATGAAGAATACGTTAAAAACAGTAACATTGTGAAATATTATTACAATGTTTTAGAAGATACAAAATGTAATTTATTCCTGTGATGGCAGAGATGAATTTTCAGCATCATTACTCCTGTCTTCAGTGTCATGATGTGTTGATTTGGTGCTCAAGAAACATTTCTTATTATTATCACAGTTGAAAACAGCTTCACATTTTTGTGAAAATTGTGATACATTTCTGTCGGGATTCTTTGATGAATAGAAAGTTCAAAAGAGCAGCATTATTTTGAAACAAATCTCTTCTGACATTATAAATGTCTTTTTACTTACTGACTCCAAACTTTAAAGAAGTGGGGTATTCATATACCTCCGTATTTACAAACTGTATTTTATAATTTAGATGTACTTGCAATGAGCCAGGGCCAGAGATCAAGAACTGAAGCTTGTCAAGCCCTCATTCCCTCATGTGAAGTTTGAATGTGAAGAATGTGAAATTTTTGTCAAGCCCTCAATCCACACAATTATTTTGTCAGCACAAAATTTTAAAGAGCTGTTTGTTTCTCAGTATGGCAGGGGAGTTCTTCCCAGAGGCTGCACAGATAGCCTACAAGATGTGGGAAATAAGCGCCACGACCAAAATCCAGGTTGGTGTCACCCACGTTTTCTCTCAGCGGCATGCATCATATTACCCCTCTGCTCCGGCCAAGCTAGAGTTGATAACTGTGTCATGCACCCTAAGCATACAGTGGAGCTTTTGTCTGTGCACAGATAGCATCCGAATGCTGCTCAATTTGCTAATCAGAGTCTTGATTCACTGCCAGTTCCTGTGACACCTTTCAGTCTGTGTCACACCATCCTACAGATCTCAGTGTGTCCGCTTGTGTGTTTATGCTGCTTGTGTTATGTTGCTGTGAATATTTATAAATTTTAAACTACAAGATGAAACAAAAGGAAAATGACTGAAGCTAATATTTTGCTGATGAAAGTCTGATTAAAGAGTGTGTATGTCTTTCTTTTTAATCATGTAATTTTATAATTTTGTCTTTTCTATCTGTCTCTAGTTAAGAGGAACTGTGCGACCATATCAAAATTTCGACCCTGCGAGTGATGCGCAAGCTCTGAGAAAAGCAATGAAGGGTTTTGGTGCGTAAAAACACAGTTTGATAAGGTCGATAGCATGCATTAGCCAAAGATACTAAGACTAGCAAAAATAATGAATGATTTTCTTTTATTTTTTTAGGCACAGATGAAGAGACAATTATTGGCATTGTGGCACAAAGGAGCAGTGCACAGAGACAGGAGATCAGACAGACTTTCAAATCTCTTTTGGGACGGGTAAGACACTGCCCTGCCCAGTTTTGCTACTGTTCCCAATCGGACAGAGTATTTTACTGTAGTTGCTGTAAATGTGAAAATATTTAGCATTTTGCTAACATATAAAGTTGTTTTCCATTAGGATCTCATGGCTGATCTTAAATCAGAACTGTCCAAAAACCTCCAAAGACTCATTCTTGGTCTCATGATGACCCCAGCAGAGTTTGACGCCAAGATGATGAAGAAAGCCATGGAGGTACACAGAATAATTTGTGACGGCACTATGGAACCAAACCAAAATCTTATTTGAGTCATAGAAAAGCCTGTTTCATCATTTAAGCAGATCGACCTTGCTTTTGTTATTCAACTTCTGTGTTTATTTGTTCACTGGAGGTCAGTGACCTGTCCAAACTAGAGCAGAGGTAATAGTATTTTCTCTACAAGGACTGTTTGTTTGCGGATGTTGCTTTCATGTTGAGTTTTACTGTGTTGATAAAGAAATGTAGTTAACAGGTATGCAACATGCATATTACTTTAGCGTATTTACTTTAAGCATTTTCCTATGAAATAACTTTGTTTATGCTTAAATTTCCATTTTTTAATAGGGCGCCGGGACTGATGAACATGCGTTAATTGAGATCCTGGTCACTAGAGGCAACCAGGAGATTCAGGAGATGTGTTCTGCCTATAAGAATGGTAAAAAAAAATCCTGGCTGTAGATTGAGTAATGTGTCCAGCAGGTGGCACCCTTTATCTAGGCTAAACACTGACAAAAAGTCTGTGTAATGGGGCATTTACTATGATATGAAGAGTCATTTATTTACAGACAGGATATACATTGCGTTATGTCTACCTAACCCATGTATTTTAATTTTCTCCTTCATAGCCTTTAAAAAAAGTTTGGAGGATGCCATCGAGTCAGATACATCTGGGCATTTCAAAAGGATCCTGATCGCTTTGGCACAGGTACATCTACACAGTTCTCGCATCCAAACACTGACCCGCAGCTCATACTTTTTGCTTTATAAACTCATATTTCACTGGTGTGTTTGTCAGGGAGCCCGTGAAGAGGGCCCAGTAGACATGGAAAGGGCCTTGGAAGATGCCCAAGTAAGTGTGAAATACTTATAAAACACTGTCAACTGTTGTTTGTTTACCAAGTATAAAGGTAATACCAGAATATTGTTTTTAAGATTTAATGTTTTCATCCCATGTAAGGAATTGGCAGATGCATGCAACGCAGACTCTGGTGACATGGAGGACAAGTTCATGAGTATCCTGTGCACAAGGAGTTTCCCTCATCTGAGGAAAGGTAATGCAAACACATGTTTGCTACTGATACACACATGCTTATACATGTTTTCATGAACGCTTCAGCCAACATTTGCTATATCCCCTCCAGTGTTTCAGGAATTTGTGAGGTGCAGCAACAAAGATATCGAACAGATCATAAAGAAAGAGATGTCAGGAGATGTTAAAAATGCCATGTTTGCTATGGGTAAGAAGTACAATGACTGAGCACCAGAAAAATAAATCACTAATAAATTACTTTAATGTTTTTTATTTACTTTTTTAATACTACAGGGGTCATGTTATCATCAAATCAGAAATGTTTGCTCTTTTAATTCCAATGTACTATAAAAAGTAGCCGATTAATGAATGACGAGGCAGTTAAATTATATTTTATATTAAATTATATAATTAAATTGAATCATATATCAGTGTTATTTTAGTATTATATACTATTGTAGTATTTATTAAAATTTGGATTTAGCTTATGTTTTTATATTTTCAGTTTTCTTTTAATTTTAGTTTGGGTTTTTATTAATTTTGTTTTGTGCTTTTATCATTTTTAAGTTGTTCTAAAAATATTTCTATTTAGCCTTAATGCATTTTTATTTCTGTTTTAGTCATTTTAGTGCTTCAACTTAAGCTTACAATATTTCATTTTACTTAGTTGCCAAGGCAACATTTCTAGTTTTTAAGTTTTTCTTCTAATACTTTTACCTCAGGTTTCACAAACACGTTTTAAGGCTAGTCCCAGACTATAATACTGAAAGCAACTTACACTGACATATCTTAAAATAATTGAACTAAGGCCTAATTCTGGCTTAATCTGAGCCCTGTCTTTGAAACCAGGCCATAGTTTATTTTATTTCAACTAGAAACTTATACAACTAGAAAATCTGCTGCCATTTACATGCAGTAAATTTCTGCTATTCTTCTTATATGTGAAGAGGCCATCTTAAAGTCTTAATAATTAATAATAATTAATAATAAGTCTTAATAATTAAACAATACTTAGGACAAAATCTTGCCTAACATTATAATAGGATCTAGAATGAGCCATATAACAATTACATCAGCAAAAGTCAAATTTATGATCACATGTTTTACACATTTGACACAAAAAAGATCATATGACTCATATTTACATGTTTGTATTTTCCAGTGCGAAGTGTGAAGAATCAGCCATCTTACTTTGCTGACCGATTGTACAAAGCCATGAAGGTAAAAGTGCTTTGTTATGTAATACGCTTCCCTCAACATCACTCTGTGAGCAGGAGGACATATCGCAAACATTTAGGCCAAGAACATGACATCAGTCATCTCAAAGTGCCAATAGAATGGAAAAAGAAATCACAACTGAGGTTTCTTTAATATCTCATCTGGCTATCTTAAATAGGAATGAGATTTAAATAGGAGCAAATTGAGGTTTTTGTTTAAGGCTCCTGCTTCTCAGACACTAGTTATCATACTCCAGGAGTTCAGAAGACATCTCAATATTGTCTGTGCTCAGATTCGATAGGATACAAAAATCTGCAATCAGATACTGAAATAAAGCATAACCGAGTACACGGTTAAATCTCGTGAGCAAAAACTTTACTCTGGGTGATGAATAAGAGACGTTGATTAAAAACATGCTCTACTGAAACATGTTTTATGGTCTTTTTGTGGGCTAAACACTGATGTAAGGCAACAGTCATGTAGAACTCATCCGTTGACAGTGTATCTGTGCCAGCAATGGTTCTCAGACTTGATAATGAGTCACCTGTGATGAGCGTCTGCGCTATTGCAGTCAGGCAAGAGTTTTCTAAGCGCTGTGACTTTCCCTGCAGGGCCTGGGAACAGACGACAGGGCTCTCATCCGTATCATAGTGTCCCGCTCTGAGATCGACCTCTTCAACATCCGCAAAGAGTTCAAGGACATCCATGAAGCCTCTTTGCATGAATTCATCCAGGTAGAGACGTTCGTTGTAAGTTGTGTGCTCCTTGTCAAATATACTGCATACTTTTGTGCATGACTTACTGGTGTGATTGGAAGTTAGTGAATTTAAAGAGAGTTGTGTAGATATTGTGTTTTGTATTACTGTAGGCGTTGTACATCCTCTTTTAGTTAAGTTGAGGGGAACAGAGTGTTTGACAGGTTCCTGCGGTGTACTCGCTCGACTCAGCTGTTTAGGAATTTCCCCTGCATGCTTGACTTCCTCTCAATGTGCTGAGTCTGATTGGTGGATAGAGTGGAGACAGGAAGTGTTAAACAACAGGTCTATACTGGCTCTGTAGTCAAAATTCCCTTCACAGATCAATAACAACACTAATTTATACATTTTATGCATCGTTTTTTTGGGCTTATTATGTTACATTACTTGTGCCAGTATGCAAATAAACGAAGCGTAACAAAGCTAATGCATCATTTTAATTCAAATCATATTTAAAAATGAAAAAATAACTGCATGATTTATTTTTAGATGCGTGCAGTGTTAGATAAAGCATGCAGAGAACAAGTCTGTGTGTGTTTTTAAACTGTGCGTCAAATGATTTCTGGATTAAATTAATTGTTTTGTAGAATTGCATGGTTTCGCTGCACTTTTCATTAGCATTTTCAAACTTTATTTCCATGGAAATGCACTTTAGGTTTTGAAGGAAAGAAAATGTTCTGTTGATCTCACTGCTCGTATAGTTATTATGAAACTCTTTGTAATTATGTAATGTCATGAATTTCATAATGGCTTAATAGCATTATGCAACACTAAACTTTCACTGATATAATCATGTACATTCTCAAACTAGGGTGTGTTTTGATGCTTTAATCCAAAATTGGTCAAATGTTTGGTCTGACCAAATCGTATTATTTTTCTCAGGGCGACACCTCAGGAGACTATCGTAAAACCCTTCTGATGCTCTGTGGAGGTGAGGACTAGAACATTGTTCACCGTCCTTGATGTGTCACAGGATATTCACGCCTAGCAAACAGTGCGTTATGTTCCAGCCCGTTGTTTGTGAGATGCTAGTCAACATACAGCCTTTGTGCCCTCTGCTGCTGCCATGCCTATGCCAAAGCTCACCTTGTCCCATTTTCTGCAATCATGCACGAAACATTTTTTTTTTACAGTTAAAAGCACTTTTTGTGGTGTTACTCTACTAGTGCTTTATTTGTTACCCAACGCCCTGTATAAATTGATCACCCCGGAAATAAAAAATGTGATCGTGTTTTGATGTTGTGTTTTAATACCAAAAGTTGCTTTAAATCTAGTACAGAATGTGATGTGTTTCTGAATTTGTTTTATAGGACTGGATGTCAAATGGTGACCCTACTCAGCACCAACATTTTTATCATTCAAAAGTAAACAGAAATAAAATATTCTATAAAATGAATTACCAGCTAACAGGGAGCGTTCTGAAAATAAAGAACGACAAAAAGTCTTCCAGTAATGTTAATAGATTGTTCTTTCAAAGTTATCTGGTCTTTAATAACGTTCTCTCTTTAATAAGGTTCAATGTTCAAACATTGAAAAATGTTCTCAAAACGTTAGCACAAGATCATTACATTGCTCATGGAACATTTTCTTTCCCTGAAACGTTGGATGTTCGTCTAACATTTTTTGATTGTTAGTACATGTCTCAAATGTCACAAAAACAGTCAAAAGTAATGTTCCCATAATGTTTGCAAAATTATAAAAATGGAATGTTCCCTTAACATTTGTATAACCAAGAAAAAAACTTTTAAAACCAGAGGCGTTTCAGAGAACATTCAGAAAAATGTGTTAACTTAATGGGAACGTTAGCACAAACGTTTTTAGAACATATTTTTGTTTGCTGGATTTAATGTTGTTTGGTGAATACTGCGGACGAAATCCAGTCATTTCAGTACAAATCGTTCAGTGTAAGCTGTGCTTCATACATTATTGCTACATTATTGACAATTATTCTTTTTTTTCTACGGCCTTTTTTTGTCCATGGAATTTCCACACCTATATAAATATGACCACACCTTTATAGGCCTGGTTTCACAGACAGCGTTTAAATTAAGACATAATTTGGCTTAGTTCAATTATGACATTTAAGTAGCTTTTATAAACTTGCCTTAGAAAGAAACATTAGTGTGCATCTTGAGACAAAGTAATGGCACTGACATATTTTAAAGGTCCCATGACATGGGGTTATTTTATTATTTTATAATGTTTCCTGGGTTGCCCTTAATGTTAGTATGTATTTTAGATAAAAAATAGTCATAATTTAGAAATAAAAGGCATTTTTCCTAGCCTGATTTTAGCCTCTGATTTGAACGCTCTGTTTGAAGGGGCGTGTCTGCTGTGGGATTCAGTGTAACCAGACACTGCTGTGATTGGCTGACATGCTTGCATATGAAATAGCTACGTATTACATGTGAAACTCTCTCGAATACTTTTACTACAGCTATTATACGTTTTTACTATTACAGCTATCGAGATTAACGAATCGTGAGAAGTTTTTTAATTTTTTAGATCTATTCCCATCACATAAAATGTTGCGGTGATGAGCATTGAGCAAGCAGATGTCAGTCTGTTGATCGTGAGAAAGAAGATCTTATCATTGCAACGCAGTTTCTGCACTCTCTCTAATGCTTTCACCAATGCACATCAGAAATTGTTGATGGTAGCTCGATCGATTTATTTTCAGACGTTCATCGAGGCCAGCTCTGCATTGGCCCAAGTTGAGGAAACAGTCGTCGGTGAAATGTTTGGACCATACAAAACTTTGGGAAGTTGTGTCGGCGCATTTCCAGAGAAAATAAAATTAACCCATTGTTTCTTCAGAGGCTCGGATGAAGGAACTAAAAAATACTTTTGTGTTCATTTGTACATCCGAACACTGATCAACTGCCATAATTCACTCGTTCGCAAGCCATGATATCTCTCGAGGATAAACTCAAATCGCGCTCGCACGTTCGTACTTCCTAGCTCATTTTCTCATGGGCGAGCCAAATTCTCTGGGCGGGCAAAGCAGAGAAAGGGGAGGTTACCTTTCCTCCGTATGATGTCATACGTGAGGAGATTCAAGATCAGCCCGTCTGAGCTTTCATTTTCTCAAAGGCAGAGAAAGATAGCCAAAGCTCGGTTTACACCGATTGAAATTTCTAGCCACTGGGGGACCATATACAGGCTAGGGGAACTCATATTAATGTTAAAAAACCTCAGAAAGTAAAAATTTCATGTCATGGGACCTTTAAGATATCTCAGTGCACGTTGCTTTGAGTTAAAACAGGTCAAACATATATTTTAGACTGAGAATAGGCTTAAGCCTTGTCTGTGAAACCGCGGGTTAGTATTTTAATGAATTGCATACGCTCATTAATATGCGCAATTAGTAACATTCAGTAACATACACTGAATAGGAAAACTGAGAATTTAGAATTAGATCACAATGTTTTCATGATCTTATATCGGCTAATAATTCACCCATCAAAATAAATTGTGGTCAGCCCTAAATCATGTTTATGCTCACCTCAGGAGAAATGGTATTTTTATGTAGACTGGGGGGTCATATTTTTATTTATTTTGTGTAATTGTTTTTCATTTCATTTTTAATTTTTACTTTTTACAAAAATGTTGCCGTCATATACTGTACCTCTGCTCGATTATATAACTATTTGGATTTTATTATTTGCATTTAGCATTGTTTTTTTACCTGCTGTTCTCGACCCTTTTAAGCACCTTGGACCTGTTTTTGGCTCAAAACTTCGATTGAAAACCACTGGCCTAAAACATTCAGTATTTCACTCAGCAGAGGAAGTTTCTCGTGTCCTTATTTTTATGGTCTAGAGAGCTGATTCACCCAGATCAGTCATTAACTTTATTTACATTGCAGACGCACAAGATAAGGAAATTCCCTCCTGTTTTAATCTGTGTAACTCTGTTCTGAATAGGAAATATCTGGTTATAAATTGCAGATGACAAATGTGATATTTGATGTTCGGTAGATATTATTTACTTTTCAAAGAATCAATCATGCATTATGACGTCAAACTAAAAAGCATAATAATGGCATTCTAAAAACGAAGAAAATATGTACTTGGGTCTGCCCTGAACACATTGCTTTGATTGGATTAATCCATGCACAACACACCTTAATTACATATCCTGTGACTGCCATTTTGGAAAGTTTTTTTTATTTAAAAAAAAAAATCGAACTTCAACACATTTTCTGTTCTTTTGGGCTTCGCACCAGTTTCGAGAGATGTTTCCCAGTTAGCAGACAGCAACAGTATTGTCATCTGCAGATTTCAGGCTGTGAGTAGAAGCATTGACAGATCTTTTTCTGTGCAACAGCCTTCCTCAAACCATCAATTCATATAGTCTTCTCTGCGGCTATGTGTATGTGTGCGAGCACGCTTGTGTTTGTGTGTGTGCGGACGTGTCTTTGTGTGAGCGCAGCTGTTGTCAGGCCATCTTTAGTTAAAAGAGGAAAGAAGAAAAAAGCTTGTGGGGCTAGGAAATCCCCTGCAAGTAGACCAACATCCCAGTCACCATCGATGATGTCTGCAATAGCAATAACATAGTTAAATTCAGAACAAAACATCAAGTGCATGATCATATTGATATTTTCAACTGTGTATGTGAACAGTTGCACATGCAAAAGCAAAGACAAAATGAACTCTCCAGGGTGTTACGAGATGCTTAATGTCAGAGGTGACAAAAGGTTATGCAGACAATCTTAAACAACATGAAGAGATAACATTGTGCATTTCTAAGTGCACTTTCTGTTGACTTTGCAAAAGCTGCATCCAAGTTTTTTAGTTAAGAAATTGAAGGTCATTTTATCAGTGCACTTTCCATTGTGCATGTAATTGTGACTTTTTCTTTTTTTGTGTGGTTTAAAACAACAAAACTGCAATTCTACTTGTTTTATGAACTTTGTTGAGATTTATTTATGGGACACTTTCAAGGCAAATGCATTAGAATGATGGAGTATATTAGAATGCAGTAATTCAATATCAGGCATTAAACTGCTGATTAATGAAGCTATTTTACAATAATTTGATCAAATAATACTTCACTCTTGTTTTACAACTTACTTTTTAAACAGTCGAAATAAGCTGGGTTACTATGAATTATATGTGTTGTCTGGTAACACTTAGCTAAGCAGTCTCAAGTTGGACGCAAACCAGGCCCCACTTTTGAGCTGAAAATATCAGGCCCTTTCACTATGTGGGAATTCCCCCTTCTGTTTAAAAACACAGCAAACGCTTCCCCCATTGCCACCAGTTTCCTTAAAAAACGCCTCTCGGACACAAGTATAATGTGTAGGTGAGTAATTGTTCCATGTTTTTATTGAGCATTTTCTAGTATTAATAGAAAAAAAATGCCGTATCTTAGTTTGTTTAAACTTGGATAATATAATGGGAAATTATACCAGTAAATCTGTACATTTGCATTTCCATAAAAGCTCTGATGAAAGGGTATTTATTTTTTGATGATGTAGTAGTACATTTCAATGGAAAATGTAGGCTATTAAAAGTATGCATTATTTTCTAAAAGGTGCATGTGTTTTAAGACAAGTATATAACTGTCTAAACAGTACATTTTTTTAATTCATTGTTTTTCAAACTGTCTTTGGTTGTATTTAATTTCATTGATATTTAATTTGGACACTCTTTTACTGCACATGCAGCTGTACATTGCAAAGTTTTAAAATTGATTGATTGCTGACCACCGATGCTTTAAATAAATCATATTGCAAGTTTTTTATTTTTTATTTTAATACGTTACCGCTAGACTTCTCAATAAACATTCAGATTGGACGCATATGTGGAACTATGTGTGTGATTTTAATCTTAAATACCACAGTGGTAAATTTCCACAAGATGTCACCATTTATTTTCAGTGCAGGGTGAGATTTACAAATAGGATGTTAATCTTTCTGATTTATGGCAATGGCTAATATAAAGTGATATAAAAGTTGCATTAAATTTCCTCCTAAAATATTATTGTTCTACGGTGTTGATGGGAACTGAATTCATACTTGGATTACAGGACAAAAAAAATTTAATCTGATAAATCTGGAAATCCCTTTGTTCTGAATTAACCTCAATGGTCATCCATCCATTCGTTCGTCCATCTATTAACGTTTATCATGAGTTTCAGTTTCTATTACAATAATGGTATCATTGAAAACATGCTGAAAATTACAAATCCCAAAAATTATTTAAATTATCTGGACATCACCCTTTCTTCATAATAGAGTAAAATGTACATTTTCTCATAAATGACAACTCGTGACAGTTATGTTCCTGTCAAAATACTATTTTAAGTACTGTGGAATATTTTTGACAATACAATTTCTGAAAGCTTATGCCAAGCACTTTTCAAATTGCACCCCTCATCATGACTGTATTTTTTAAGCTATTTTCCAATGCATATACTCGACATCATACTGAAGTCTTAAAAGGAAAGTTCACCCAAAAATGGAAATTCTGTCATTATTTTATTTCTTCTGCTTAACACAAAATAAGATATTTTGAAGAATATGGGTAACCAAACTGTTGATGGACCCCATTGACTTCCATATGGAGAAAAGAATACTATGGAAGTCAATGGGTCAACATCAACTGTTTGGTTACTGACATTCTTTAAAATATCTTCTTTTGTGTTCAACAGAAGAAAATAATTCATACAGGTTTGGAACAACTTGAGGGTGAGTAAATGATGACAGAATTTTCATTTTTGAGCGAACTATCCCTTTAACTTGGACATGCCCACCTTATTGTAATGTTTATGTTAAGCATTCTGAAAGTATGTATAAATTACAAACAAAACTGTCATTTGCTTATGTTTAAACTTCCAGAATTGGCCAATAATGACAACTCTTATGTTACCCAATTCAACGTCTCATTATGTTTCCTTGTGAATTTCTTGTAGGCCTTAAACACAGCATTTTATTTTGAACACTCAAATTTAAGAAATAAAATATATTTTTTATTTATTTAAATTTTTTAGATTAACCAGGCTAATGTTGTTTAGAACAGCTGAAACAGCCATTTTATTTCCCTGCAGTACTGATTAAAGTTTCCAAGAAAACTCACATCTGTATGAGTAATATGGCAGGCACCTGATTAGATTGTTTAACCTAACCTGAACACATACATTTACACGTACTGCCTATGTGCTTCTGCTATATTTGATTCAAAAATAATGCACCCGGGATACAAAGATGCATATTCTTTATATAACTGTTTATTTTGTCAATGAAAATGAAAAGTGATTTTGTGGTATTGTGTGTGTTCCTAACTTCAATTTGATCCAAGTGGATTGAAAAGTAGGCCTATACTGCAAAGCACTCTGACTAAGCGTTTAGTAAGCTACTTTTTTTTTACTAAATATAAATTTGTTGTCTATAATTTACCCACATTGGTAAACCACAGACACACTAAAAAGACCTATAAAACATATTTAGACATTTTGGTGGGGTTTATGTTGACCACGAATGTTTCACGTAGGCTAACGTTACATGAAATTAGGCAGGATAACTCCAATCCAATCATACAATGTGAAAATGAGTCGGTTTTTTCTAAAGTAGTCTATATGGGCTCAGTCATTAAAATAACCCAGTACAGCCACCAAATCAATAGCCTATTAAACACATTTTCATATGTGTGTGGCTGTTCAGTGTGAGCAAATTAACGATGTTCGTGAATTAATCATTCTTTTGTTTCGGATCTTTCCCATGAATCATTTGAATCGGTTCATAACAATGGGTCTGAACAATTCTTGTACGAATTGTACTGAATCTATCCCAGCGGTTCGTAATGAGAATCGATTCGTAATGATCCGAATCGTTACGAGTTGGAGTGTCCCGAAGATTTGACTAATTTTGGAGATATTAATGGGCTGGAAATATGCCTATGGTGAGTATGGCCTGATTATGATAGATTTAGTAACACACAAAAATCTTTGATCTTACTAAACAGGCTAGCATTTTATTAAAATATACAAAACCATTTTCAGCCAAGAGTGAAAAAATGTTTTTAGTATTGCAAATTATATTTAGAAGACATATAAATAATAATAATAATAATAATAATAATAATAATAAAAAAAAAAACAATAATCTATAGTGAAAACAAACTAAACTGGACACATGAAAATACAATAAACATCCTTATCAATAAAACTAGAAAAAAATAGGCCAAAATATGTTTTTAGTTGAACGTTATGAGCATGTAAAAATGGCGAAAGAGTTACTGAATTGTGCTTTATCAAATGAACAGTTCGAAAGAACCGAATCGCGAAAATGAGTCGGACTTCCCATCACTACAGTGAACGCGGCTCTGTTTACATCTGCGGAATTTCCCGGCTCGCGCCGCGAACCACTTCCGCAAACCTCCGGCCGATCAAAGACGCATCTCCGTCAAGGTACAGAAAGAGCTCTTCTTTTCATTGAAAACAGAAACCTAACGGTAAAATACAGCTTATTATAATCGTTATCGTGCGACCGCTATGTTTTATTCTGTCCTATGACATTATTGAGCGTATTTAGGTGCTGTTTGTGATTTTAGAGAGAGCTAGCGTGAAAGCTTTTGTCTGCTAGCGTGGTAAACACATCACCTGCTGTTAGCTGTATGCTAAGCTAATAGCATAATGTATTTGTTTTTATAGTGAGTCATTTATTTAGGCTTCAAAATACGTTGGGTTTGACCTTGTGTGGGTAGGGGGTTTCGGCTCATGCTTAATAAATAGCTAAAGCTTTCCGTACTGTATCTCTTTCAAGTCGTATTGTTAAGAGCTTGGAGGGGATTAGAAATAAACATGATCCTCTAGATGAGGTTTCATCTTATCTAAGAGCACCTATCATTCAGCGACGATGTTAACACTACCAGATCTGTTTAAACAGATCTTATCATGGAAATGAAAGTGAAAGGGTTTAGCTTTAAGTCTAGTTTGTTGGATTTGCTGTTTCTGTGAAGGTAGGTGGCTGTGTTTTTGTGACGCGTATTAGGATCGTCTTATTAGGATTTCTGGGATATGTCTGGTGGCACATGATTATTAATTTGTTTGCCTGCTGGTTTGATGCGTCACTAATGTAAATGTCATTTGTATGGTAGTTTGGATCCATTTGTATGGTAGTTTGGATCTTTGTTGATTGTCTATTAACTGTTTTAGAAAATCTTTCTGACTGCTGTGACACATTTTAGTTATGATATCAAAGATGTGCATTCAAATCATTATATCTTGAAATAGCCAAAGAGAAATCCCCAATATGCCATTATTCAAATACCACTCTTTGAATTGCAAATTAACAATATTTACGCACTTTCATGGCGTCATTTCATGTTGCATTAGTAATCTGAAAGTTTTGTTTAATCTGTCCGTACAGTACACACACAAATGACTGACCATCTGATTTCTTTGTTTTAGTACAGGGAAACATGTTTGGTAAGTAACAGGGTGACAGATGGAGGGAAAAGGCCCATATCGCATCTATGACCCCGGTGGGAGCGATTGCCAGGTCAAAGACGAGGCCAGCAGCCTCAGCTACATACAGCTGCTAGAGGAAAACACCGTTTTGAGGGAGAGAATGAAAGGTCTGAAGAGTTTAGGTGAGGGATCCGAAACTGCCACCCATTTTTAATGCCTTTGAGAATCAAGAACCTGATTGATCAGGCTGGTACGGTTAATATAAGCGACCTGGGAAGATTTTATAATAATCACCGTATCATTTTCAATTTCAACATCTGTCAATGACTAAGCTGAACACTTGAGGTTACATATAGTTAAATGCCTTGCATGTTGCTCATTCAGGACATCTGAGTCATCAAACCCCTGTATTAATTCACCGGTATTTTGTGTTGCTATTTTGGGCTTATAGCTCTGTTTGGTCAAGAACAGAAAAATGAAGTGATTCTAGATTTTCAACTTTTAGAAGCTATCAATGTGTCATTTGATGTGCTATTGTGTCAGAGCAGCCATGCTTTCACTGTGTGCTTATGTCAAATAACTCATTGTTTGTTTTTCTCGTGACTGATAGGAGACCTGTTAGAAGAGTCTCAGACAGAGGCAGCAAAACTTCGGAAGAGGGTGGAGGAGTTGGTGAGGGATAATGAAGTGCTGAAGTCATCTACGACCAGCTTTGCCTCGAGCCTATGCATGGGTGCCCCTGTTCAGACAGACAAACAAGGTACAGTGCTGTCATTATTCTGATGGCGTGAGGTCGGTGAAGGGTTCGACGTCGAAGAGACCTGTTTTTAAACCAGATCTTTTGTGATTTTGGCTCCCTTTAGGTCATGGAAAACTTCGCAGTCATCCTACAGCAGAAAGACAAGAATCTCGGGATTGTTTAACTGGAAATACTTTACAACCAGAGGCAACTGTAAGCAATTCTACTGAATCACTTCTTTTAACAAGTTATAAATTACAAATTAATGATGTTATGCAACGTAGTAATGTAACTTCCAGATTTGCGAATTGCTGTCTATTTGAATCCCATGTGAGCAGTAAAATATCCTTTGAGTTAATATTGTATAAAGCGTATCACGTCACATGCTATAATGTGTTATATTACCAATATAGCTTCGATGTTAAGAAACATTATACTATATTCACGCGTAACGGTGTGAGAATCTTATAATGGGAATAAACAAGACCTCCAGTTTTGAATTACTGGCTATTTTAATAAACTGTAGAATATCTTTAATGAGTTAATATTGTATATGATTACCATGACATGTTATAATATAGATTTGATGTTGCAAAACAATCAGAATCAGAATGAGCTTTATTGTCACTTGATACTTATGTTTGGAAGCACAAGGAATTTGTTTTGGTGACAGAAGAAGCTTCCAGTAAACAGAGACAAAATTAAAATGTGAATAAGATACAGATTTATATATATATATTGAAACAAAAATTCAAATAATATATTATATCCACTTGTAACATTTACGAAAATCCTACAATGGGAATATAACTTTCAGTTGTGTGATTTGCTGGCTTTTTGGTCCAACTTGAACAGCAAAATATCCCATATGACTATAGCAACGCACATGTTATAATGCTTTATATAAAGCTGTGTGAATATATCATATTGTTTCACATCATGTTATGAAAAGCTAATGGGAATGTAACTTGCAGTTTTGTTTATTGCTCGTAATTTTCTTCCTTTGGGAACGGTAAAATATTATGAAGTTGATATTGTGTGTAACTGTCAGAACATGTGTTGTAACATTGTAATTTCATGTGTTTACAGGAAAGTTCATCTGAGTTTGAGGTGGTGAATATGGAAGAGAAGATGCTCTCTGAAACCCAGACGGTGAGTTTTAGGGATGTTAGGAAATCCTGGGCAGCTGCAGTCACTCAACTGCACGTGTATGAACTTGTATGTATTTTTTTGGATTATTGCTCCGTTTCGAACATTCTGTATTCTGTCATTCTATGCTGCGGACATAAGTCATGTGACAGATTCCAGTCAGTGTAGTTGCTCAGCTGTTTCTCTCTTCCTTCCTTATCAGAGATTTATTCACTGTAATGAATCAACGTATCTGTATGAGGCTGTTCCTTGGATGACTCAGAGGGAAATTCCAGGATTTAGTTAGTAAGCAGATAGACAAAAAACTCATGCGTGTGTGTCAGTTTATGGAATATCTCTTTAGTTAAAGTTACAAAAACTTTTATTCGCAAATTTGCACAACTGGAAATATTTGTATAAAGGTATTTGAGGATTTTTCACCACTTTCAGTTTATGGTTTCACAATGATCTTCTTGTGTATTGAAGAAAGAAATAGGGTAGATATTGTCAGTAATGGTGGCACTTGATGCCCAGTGATTGGTGTTAAATGTCAGGGATGTTTTTGAAGAGAAGATTAATGTTAACCCCACTGTCTAAAGCAGGCTGGAGTGACGCACCTGCCACAGGAGAACATGGAGCTGGCGAGTCAACTCAGACGACTGGAGAGTTCTTTCAGTGTATTTGCTGAAGAGTCTAATCCCAACCAGCTGCTGGCTCACCTGGGGCGCATGGCCGTGGAGTTCCACCACTTATCATCCAAGGTCCAGAAGAACGAACAGAGAACATCTCTCCTACAGGTGAGACGGCAGGGCTCATGATACCTTCTGGGCCTCTGTTTTGGCTGTTATGAATTAATCAAAGGTTGATTTGCTGAGTATTTAATTCGCTTTTATCTCTAGACGCTCTGCGAACAGCTAAGACAGGAAAACAACGAGCTTAGGAAAAAAATGGAGGAGGATCTTCAGTACCGTAACCGTGATTTGGAACAGCTCAGGTAATTTACTTCACATTTAAGTTTATTTTCAGAAACTCGTTCATTCATTTAATCATGAAACAAAAAAACAAAAAAAAGCCCATTGTGAATCTGTGAGAAGGATTGGTGTGAGTAAGTTGTGAGAATATCACAACGGGCCAGTATTTCCTGCTGTGCTGGAACTGAGGGGTCTTTCCATCTGATGCTTGCTCTTAAATTCTGAGTGTATCAAATAGAGAATAATTTTTTTTCCTCATTCATTAGTTTTGATTTTCTTTCTGTGCTCTGGACAGGCAGGAGAACCTGAAACTGAAGGAGCAGGTCAGCGGAGGAGGCCAGGCAGCACCTGTTGAGCAACCAAGCCCCAAAAAGGAGCCAGTGAAAGAGGATGCAGCCAAAACCAAGGTGGAAATGACCATGACTCAGCAGGTGTGCACTTTTTTTTCTTCTCCATGAACCTCTTTATCTCAGGTGACATGACCATAGAATTCCTGGTGCTGTTTTAAATTTGTGCCGGGTTTTTTTATCTTTAATTTCCCTTTCAGACCAGTGATGTTGTGGCCTTTGTGCCTTTTTCAGTCTGAGTTCTTAGAAAAAATACCCAACATGCACATTGTTCTCTGGATTCTAAATTGAGAGGCTTCTTATTGAGTCAGTTTAGTTTTGGGAATATCACCTCGTCTCTGAATACTGCTCTTCCTCAATGGTCTTTCTGGTTAAGTTCCTCATTTGTGGGCTTTTTTTCACTATGACTAAATATTGAAGAACAATACACATTGTCATTGTGTTATGTTCTGACTCAACCTCAAGACTACTCTCCTGTAGTATGATGGGAAAATTCTGGTGTACTTTGGTTGGTTGTCAGCTCATTGCTGTGATTGATTACCTTATGTTATCAGTTTTCAGTTTAAAGTCTGGTGGGGATATTTTATGACAATTAAATGGGAAGAAAATTCATACTGAGTTTCAGTTATGCTGAAAAGATATAGGATGAATGCAGATTTGTTAATACATTTTTTTGGGCACACACAGAGCAAGGGATTATACTGTATATTGGTTAAATGATTTTAAAATGTTAAATTCCACTTTCCCTTCATTAAATATTCAAATAAATAAAACCTTAAAATATAACAATTCAATTGTAAGTATTTTTCAGTTCATTAAACTGAAGTTTAAGTTTTTCCAGTAATTATAAAAACAAGAACATTTAAGAGCAGTTTCTGATTTTCTTTAGCAAGCATGGCTGTTAGATTAATATAAAACAAAGTAATAAATAGAGGCTTTTCTATCATCAGTTTTTATTAAAGTTCAAAGCCCTTTTTTATGTTAACATTTTAGTGTTGACTTGGTACCAAAGTACTAGTATTTGGCTGCAAATGCATAATTGCAGTTTTGTATTGCAAAATTGCTTAAAAACATTTTCCCAATAAATTTGCAGTCTGGTAAAGCTGTGGAAAAAACACCATCTAAGACTTGCGATCCAGAGGTGTACGAGAAGAAGATCAAGCTTCTGGAGAAACAGAGGAAAGATGTAAGAACTTACTGGAGGTCCCCTGCTTTTTCATGCTGACATTACTACTGTCATAGTTTCCCGTTCGTTTAATTCTGACATGTAAACTCTTGCATTTGACCTTTCTTAGGTACTGGAGGTGAACAAACAGTGGGACATTCAGTGGAATTCTATGAAAGCACAGTTTGAGCAGAAGGTACATGACAACATATACACTAGAAGCGCTCTATAAATATGTTCCAATTGGCCTTGTAACCTTTGTGGCTCACCTTATTGCTGGTAAGCATGACATAAAAACATAAAGAAACATGAATCACTCTACTTAGAAACAACAATTGCTTAATGAATCCAACCAGCCGGTGTAGCACATGTCAATGGAGGTGGGAGATTGTACCATATGAATCATCACATGAAATTCCTGTTGAAAGTGAAGGGTGCTGACAGGCCATGTTACTGCATTTGGGTGGTGGTGGAAATGCTGCTGGGGCAAAGGAATGGAAAGCTGCTCTGTGTGTGTGTGTCACAGTGTTGCACACCAGACCACAGGCCCCTCCTGTCACACCTTTGGCAGAATTTCCCTCACCTCGGCCGTACCCACTGTCTTCCTGTTGTGGCTCGTCGTAGGGGCTGGCCAAGGTTGCAAAGCTGCGTGATCTCACAGCTCAGAGATAGTGACGCCTGTTGCATCTCCGCATCTGCTCGGCCTGATAGAAGAGAAAAAAAAGAATAAAAAAACAAACCGAGGCTGTTTCTCTACACGCATCCTCTGTCGTCATGGGGGATCGTGTTAAAATTCAGAGCAGTGGAACAAAAACAACTTTTTGTTTCTTCTTTTTTTGTTGTTCTTGTTGCTTTGTTTTTCATTATAAAATAGATTACAATCCCTTATTAAACTTTTGATAAAAATACACACAAACATTTGTGGCCAGTTTTATGCAGCGCTGTAACTGATGGATCTTGTTTTTGTGTTAGTATGCCATGTGAACAGAAGTATCCAATGCCAAAAAAACTATGATGAGTCTTCATCATTTTATGACTTTTCTCTCCTTCCTAGATCACAGAACTACGGCAGCGGCTTGCCGACTCCCAGAAGGCCGTGCTTGAGCTCGAAGCAGAACGTGAACAGAGACAAAGAGATTATGATAAAAAACTCCTCCTCGCAAAGTCTAAGATTGACAATGTGCAGGTACGCCTTACTTTCAACCGCAGATGGCACACCCACAGACAATCAGAACATATTACTTTTAGGTGCAGAGAAATGCTGATTTGAAAGTTTTCCTCTATTTCTCCTCTATTTTCTGGCTAATTTGAATACAACATTTTAATGCCAGTCTATTATTGTAGTTTCATCCATTTCAGATAAACCCACTACTTAAGGGCATGAAATACACAACATGACATCATGACTTTTGCGTAAACATACACGCCACTTTCAAATCAAGTGGCGTGTTATCTATACGCATTTTGAGCTATCCGCGTGTATGCGTGTATGTCTACGCCATTAATGTCCAAGTGATTCCGCGTATATGTACACGCCATTAAATGTCCGAGCGAAACGAAGCCAAATGTAGATCTACATCTGGGGAGCGATATTTTTTTTCCTAGGATGGTTGGGGAAGACTCATAAATGCTATTAACCCCAGTGACGGGTAGGTTTAGGGAAGGGGTTGAGGTAGGTCATATATTTATATATACAGTAATAACGTTAAGTCAACTGCGTTCATAAACACGCTGAAAAGCAACGTTCATACACACGCAATTTTATGAGATCAGTCTGTTAATATGGTAACGTTCACACACAGTACTGTTATTTACTTGAGAGACAACTGCATTCTGTAATCGAACACTCACCCGTAAAATTTCAGGTCTCAAAACCACATTCTCGTAAAATCCGTGCTGTGTGACCGGAACCGGACTGGACAACTAGTTGTCTGTCACGTCATACAGTGTTAGAGAGCTGCTCTGCGATGCACAAACGCGTGTCTGTCTACCATGTGGTGCGGGTTTTCATGTGTGATTTCGGTAATTTACAGCAACGGCGTTGCGTCATATGAAGGTTTTAGATCCAGTCACTGTTCTCCACCGGAGCTGCTCCCATCGGTTTCTTCCAATCTCCACCCAGATATAAAAGCTGCTGTCGGTTAATGAAGATTTGACGGATGAACTCACTGCTCAATTGAACTCTTGTCGTGTCAAATGTTATACGTTTTTTCAGTTTTATGGATGTTTCCATCTTTTGCCTTATTTATTTATTAATACTTTTTTTTTTTTTTTCTGAACATTTTGCTGGTATTTCTACCCTTGTGGAGCTCGATGAGACTCTTGAGGCTTCAAGTAGTCATTCAGTGCTTTCAGTTTTCAGTTGGGAAGCACCAGTCATTCCCTCTAACTGGGCATATGACATTCTTAGTACACAGTGATAGTTTCCCTTCAGTCCCACAGGGGACAGTCAAGCAAGCGACATATAAACTGCCTTATAGTTTTATTGAGTCTCATAGACCATGTCATGTGATGACTGGTTTCATTTTCACATCCACGGCCTTCTTATCTGTGCATCTCAATGCTCTCATGGTTTTTAGTTTATTTATGAGTTATGGACAGCATTACATAGGTTTTGTCAGCATGACTCGCCCCCACAGCTGACCACAGATCTTCCATAGTTGAGGCCTATACCATTGTGTCTCAGACAGTAGTCAAAAATTTTTTAAATTGCGGAGAATGCAGGTTTTTATATTAGGCGCTTTAAAGGTCATAGTTTCATGTGGGCTCACTGTCGTGTCAGGTGCTTTGACAGATTGCTTGTGCTGTTAAATACGATTAAGAGTTGTTTTTCCCCAGCACATACCATACATATATCTGTAGATGTTATGTAGTCAAAGTCATGTGATGATTTCCATTTTGCAAAACATCCTTACAGCAAGTGAGTTTCTGTTAAACTTCAAATGTAGCGCAATACTTTTGACAAAGTATGTGTTTTTTTTCCCAATTGCAATACAGGAAATTGACTTGAACTTTTCTTTACCTGAGTAATCAAAGACATCTATTGATTTAGGTATTAAATTAGTCACTGGTTGCAGATCTACTGTAAATGTGACATTTATAGTAAGATGCCTTCAGTGGTGGAAAGAGTACTGAAAAGACATTCTCAAGTAAAAGTACCATTTCATTCCAAAAAAAAAGTCTGAATAGAGTAAAAAAGTACTTGTCCAAAGAACTACTTGAGTAGCTTATTTAAAAGTACCATGAGTAGTGAGTACTGAGCTGTGCATTCTACCCCCTTACAATAAACACTGCACTACAATTAATAAATAAAAAAAACATTGTGCATACTGTAATTCACATTATCTTTTGTTCTTTGTCAGAAAGATTGAAGAATATATATATCATCCACCTTTTTAAAATGCATCAAACAGTACAGTCATCACCATTTAAATCATATTGTTTGAAAAAAAAACATTTAAAATGAGGTGTAAGGCCACTGAGCCGAGCATGCTATTGTTGCACATAAAATATCAATGTTCATAACTGTGAGATGGGATGGGTTAAATAGAGAGATTAAAAAATACCCAATTTCTCTGCAAAACGGTACAACTTTTACAAAAGAAACACACACACACACACAAAAACAAATGCACGTCTCTTTGTAGTCTCGCGAAGCTGTTTTATCAGCAGCATTCACAACAACAACAAAAATGTTGAACTTGAAAAATGTTTTTGCGCTAGTGCACTTGCTAAATAAAGGCGGATTGTATGAAATGGATCAATCAAAAAACGTTGTTTATTAACAAGCTGTAGTCACGCACTGACAGAAACTGAGTTCATCATTTCACATTTCAATACCCCCTGGAAATGTGGAATTCTATCATTTCACATTTCAATATTCAAAATGTTATATAAAAAAATTCATCTCATAACATTATTTATTCCGTGTAAAAGTGTCTGTTATCAGCGGATTCTGTTCATGTGAGCCCAGACATTTTTGAAATCCCGACCAGCTGATGTTTTATGGCCATGTCCGGAATAAAGAGTAGACCTATGTATGGTAGGCCTAAATAGCGAAGTAAAGTTAATGGACATAAACCGTAATATACGATTTTAGGCCATATTGCCCATCTCTAATTTATTTCATTTATTTCCTGTGACGCATGTAAAGTCACGTCCACAAACCTCTTGCGTAGTGTTTGGTCGCACCACAAGGTGTCACTGTGGCCTCAAAGCTTCAGCACTGCCACTCTGAGCTCGATTGCTATGTCTGAGGTAAAACACGCCCCCCTCATTAGCATACAGAGCAGTAAATGTATAAATAAATGTAGACGTAAATGCATATATACATAAATAAAAGTGGAAATAAATAAATGCATAAATAAATGAAAAATAATTGAATGTGGAAAAAAAAATATATAATTATACATAAATAGGGAAATAAAAGTATAAATAGTCATTTATTTTTGTTTTGTTTTTTACATTTCTTCGCGTATTTATTTATTCATTTAGAATATTTATAGGTTTGGTCCTCCATACCACAGCAGCCACGAGTAACAGCAGATCGGCTAGCGGTTAAAGTTTTCTTCGCAGGATTTGATTTGACGACAGTCACGATACCGATTGCTAAATCCAATCACGTTGATGGATAAAAATTAAACTTCAAAACAACCATGTAAAGAGTAATGACCCCAAAAGGATGGAAAATAGCGGAGGAAAAGTACCGATACGTCACTTAAAATGTACTCAAGTAAAAGTAAAATTACACAATTTCTAAACTACTAGATTACTTCTAAATTACTAAACTAATTCATTACTTCACACCCCTGGATGCCTCTAAAGACAATCCCTCTTTTCACTGTCAGTCAATACACTACACACAACAGTATAAAGTATAGATGTATAACCAAGTGACTGTTTTGCTCTGTTGGCTAACCAGTGTATTTCTGTATGTTGTAATAGGGTGAGAAGGAGTGCCTCACCTCAGAGACATGTGAGTTGAAACAAAAGGTGCGTTACCTGCAGGACCAGTTGTTGCCACTTACTAAACAAAGAGAATACCAGGAGAAAGAGATCCAACGGCTCAACAGGGTCAGTCACAAAACACACATGCACTACGCTTCCTAGCCATCTAAATGGGGATTTGCCATTTGACTTATTGTTCTTAGGTTAGGCAGACACTAATCCAACCCCCTTTGGCATTTGTAGAAAAAAAGTAAAAAAAAACATTTTTTTGTAAATTTATGGATGGGGATATCCCGATCAAGTTTTTTGTGACCCCGATCCGATCCGAGTCATTGAAAATTGAGTATATACTGGTACCGAGTCCCGATCAGATCTTTCCTGAGTGCTAGGTGCTCACTTCAAGTACATAATTAAAGTTATTCAAATCAATCCAATGTATACAGGGACGTACAGAGAGTTTCTCTGGGACAAGGGCTCAAAATGTAAAAAAGGGCATCTATCACCACAGAGTCATTTTAATATAACAATTACTGCAGTGCCGTCCAAAAGTTTGGAATCTGTAAGATTTTTTAATTATTTAAAAAATAAGTCTCTTATGCTCACCCAGGCTGCACTTATTTAATCCAAAATACAGTAAAAACACTAATATTAAGAAATATCATTACAAGTTTAAATAATTGTTTTCTGTTTGAATATAATTCAGAAATCAATACTTTTATTCAGCAAGGATTCAAAGGGGAATTTTCAGGGTCATTACTCCAGTCTTCAGTGACACACGATCCTTCAGGAATGATTCTAACATGCTGATTTGATGCTCAAGATACATTTCTTATTCTTATCAATGTTGAAAACAGCTGTGCTGCTTAATATATTTGCTTAATATTGTTTTAAAAGCAAACATCAGTTCTGATTGTGATGTTTCTTTTACAGGCATTAGAGGAAGCTTTGAACCTCCACTCTCCCGCTTCCACCCAACCAGGCATGAACCTGGGAGAAGGTGTGGCCAACCTGAGACAGCAGGAGCTGCACACACAGATAGCTGTTTTGAAGGAGCAGGTACAAACACATGGAGACATCATTTGGATACTTCGTTGTCTGACGTTAATTGAACAAGTGGAGACTTCATGCACTGGGAATGACCTGGGACCAGTTTTCAATTTGGGACCAGATTAAATTTATCATCAAATCAAATGCATTAAAATTCATAGATTTTGTGTGTCTGATATGACACGGTGCCTTGCTGTGGTCAGATGAGCTCAAATAGTGAATGAGCTCCTTGGGACACTTGAGTTTTCTCACTGCGTAAGATTTTGTCAGAGGTTCTCTAGGAGTTATTTCACTCATTGAAACTTTACGTGAATTGATTCCGAGTCTTTTTACCTCATTTATCAAACACGCTTTGTAAGAAATGAATGTCAAGGTTCCATGGTGAGTCATACCGTTTGCTTGAGGTTTGATAACAGACAGCCGTACAGTCTGCTGAAATATACCAATGGCTGCAGAGGCCTTGTAGATCTCCATTCTCATCACATGTGTTTTTCTCAGGTGAAAATCTTTGAAGAGGACTTCCGGAAGGAGAGGAGTGATAGAGAGAGGATGAACGAAGAGAAAGAAGATCTGAGGCGGCAGGTGGAAAGGCTGCAGGGTCAAATGACCAATCTGACAAATCAGGTCAGAAGCTACACAGACCCTGCGTAGAATGTCAGCTGGACAGCTCTAACTCTAATTTAATGACTTCAGAAAAATGTCCAATTAGTTAATAATTAGACATGAAAGAATCTTATGAGAGTCCTGAATTCAGTGTCTCTGGTTCACAGCTTCATCAAGCACAGAATGAGTGTCAGAGAGAGCGTGCTGAGAGGTGTAAACTGGAGAGACTACAGATGCAACATAAGCAGGTAATTCAAATGTACCACATTAGCACCACCTTGTGGTAGAAACTCTAATAATGCTGTTAATACAGATTACAGATGTTTCAAGTGAAGACAACTGGAACTCATTTAGATTTTGTTTTTCCATGTTTTGGAGGGGCAACAAGAAAGGAGGACGTCCGATCCCACGTCTGGCTCTGCCAATGGCCCGATAAGCCCTCCGTACTGTGGCCCCTTTGTACAGGTGGGCCATCAAGGTCTAGAGGGGTGGCCCATACACTTCCCGCCCAGGATGCCCAACATTAGTACGGCACCTGGCAGGGATTTCCAGCCTGTCAACCCCGTAAGTATACAATAGCAATAGCAGTAAAAAAGAATGCAACAGTTGGATTCCGGAAGTAAAAACTCCATTCATTTTCTCCATGGGGAAAATAGATTTTTAACAATAATTTATTAAACTTTAAAGACAGCCTTTACTGTCTATCAGGTTGTTAATAGATAGTGTTTGTTTATAATGAATCTGTTAGCCTGCATTATTTCAACTTAGTTTTAAAAGAAACGTTTTTAACAGTGGAATTCGTGGTGAAAACATTACCCATGATGCTGTACAGAAAGTTCCACCAATCAGAGAGTCGAAACAAGAAAAACGCACCAAAAGATCTCTTTAGCTCCGCCCACTCCCATGAAGCTCCGCAAATTATGTAATCGAGTCAGTATATATATATGTATGTGTATATAATATATATACAGTATGTGTATGTATGCATATTAGGCATGGGGGAAAAATCGATTCTTTTATTCCTATTTTTATTATCAAAAATAAAATGAAAATGCCTGCTTTGATTTATTACAGAAGACTGCCAGTCATGTGTGTAATGATTGCAGTCAGCTTTATAATAATATTGGGTTGACTAAAAATGGGAAAAAACTAAATAAATTTCAAGGTTCACAATTATTTTCAGTAGGATTTTTTTTCTTCAAGACCTATTAAACTGTCTATCGCAGTCAAATAGGAAAAGTAACACAAAACGGTAAACTAGAATAAAATTAATGCATATATCAAATCGAATTTGATTCATTGAATGCTATGATTTACCTCGTAGCTGGTTGGTTTGGTTCATGGCTTATATCAAAGACTTTTTTGAAATCCTTATTGGAGAAATGAATGGAAAAAATACTTCCGGAACCAACGCCACTGAAAAAGTGGGCAGGCACTGTTGCACTCGATTCATACCACAGTCTTATTAAATATTACTGAAGAAATTAAATAAAAATAAAACAACCTTGACATATTTCCTAATTAATTAAGAATTGCTTTAAGTTTGTTCAGTTATTCAAGTAAACAATCAGTATCATAGAACAAATTAAGCATCACTGCAACATTTATTTTTGACCAAGAAGTTCATTTTGGTATTTGTTTAAATTAACTTAATACGGAAGTACAAGTTCACTTCACAATGCCTATTGTCCATACACTAATATCATCACGTTGTTTTTTGGGCTTTTTCAATGGAGGTTAGTTCGATTAGTGGTGAAAAAATTCACGAATGAAGAAAATTTCTACTTTTTGCTGATTTTTTTTTCTTCCTTCATATCCTGGAACAGCACAATAGTGTCCTTCCAGCACTTTCAAGTGGTTAACTACATGTGGTATGAAAAAGACACGTGGCTATAATGATTTGTACGAACAGGGTTTTACGAGAGGTACAGTGTGTCTTCAGTATGCAGAAGTGGACGGAGATCAAAACCGTCGTTCTCTACGTGTCTTTGTAACGGTAACGATTTCTTCTTTCGTGTGTGTGTGTGTTCAGGGTTTTCCCTGGCAGTCATCTTTCCCACAACCGCGTGGTTCGAGAGGACAAGCAGACACAGCGAGACCCCCTCCAGAAACTGCCGGTATAAATTATTCATCCTGCGTGTCCTTTCTGCCCTCTTAAATTCTTTCTGCGTCACCAGGATCCATTTTGTTTTGCCACACAATATCAGTCTGACCCAGTGATATTTCAAGCATTCTGTCTGAATCATTGAGCTTCCACTGGAGGCAGTTCAAATGATGACGACAGTGAGAACTATGACAGAAGAAACATGAAATGGCAATAGCTTTAAATTTCATAATGATTGTACAAGGCCTATGAAGTTTAGTTTCAGTTTGGGTTTATCCGATATTTCTATCATCTACAGACATGACACATAAAATGATGCAATTTGCTTTCCATTGTGCATCATTTATCAGTGTAAATTATTGACCACAAATGTCGTTCTCCAACTCTGAAACATCTTTCCTTCTAAATTGATATAGCTACATATGCAATATTTTATATATGCAGTACCAATTATTTTCATATTAGTTGTATCATAGCCCAACTTTGACACTTTTGTCAAATTCGGATGTAAAAACTTGTCCTACATTTATTTCCTGCTGAATATTCTTTTTTTTTTTTTTACTCAGAAATGTGTTCAAATGTCCTGAAAATGCATTTCATGTGGTCTTTTAACAATATCATGACCAGGTTCAGAAATAAATTTGTTGTTGATTAGTTGTCAGACATAATAGTATATTCATCTTTTAATGCAAGCTACAGCTCAATAGGTTTGGGGTCGTTTGGGCTCATTTGTTTGATCAAAAATACAGTTAAAAACACAATGAAATATTATTACAAAATAACAGTTTTCTATTTTAATCCATTTTAAAATGTAATTTATTCCTGTGATGCAAAGCTAATTTTCAGCATCATTACTCCAGTTTTCAGTGTCACATGATCCTTCAGAAATCATTTCAATATGCTGATTTGCTGCTCTTTTAAGAATTCTGAATGCTGAAAAGAATATAATTAGACCGTTTTTATACTTAATGTTCATAAAGATTACAGAATGCAAATATAGCCAACACTTATTGCTGTTGTGATTCTGGTGACCTTCTGGCGATGTTCAAGTCATTGCTCGTGGCCCTTTCCGATCATGCCCCGCCCAGCAAATTTACATTTCATTAATATACATTACATTATTTATATTTCTGACACTGATCATGACCCATCTACCGGTAGTTATTTTCTGTAAAAAAGGTCGATAATGTTTTATACATGAGGAATCTTAACTTTTATTTTTTTTTCTGGCAGAAATGGGAGCTACTGGATTTGGGAAAAGGGAGCGTCAGAACATAGATCCCGGAAAGCACTAAACGCATATTCTCTCTCCTGGAATGGCTCCCGGCTAGTAGCATGATGCAGTTTATTTTCAGTTGGCATGGTGTGAACTATTGTTTTTGTTTTTTTTTCCTACTGTGTATATATATATATCTACCACTGATGAAAATGTTGTTTATATACTTAAGTTTTATAATCCTGTTTGTGAAACACTGTTCTGGGCAAATTAAGAATATATACATTTATTATTTGACCTTTTTATTATTGTTGAAGTTTAAATTATCTGCTTTATATAATTCTATGCAGGAATTGAAGTCAGTTATTTAATGGATAATATGATTGAACGTTATTTTTTATAGCAATCTACCTATAGAGTTAAATCTCCACTGCTTAATTGAATTATAACCACCTGAAAACAGTATATTTAGTGATTCCCTGACATATAAGAATGTGTTTTGGTATTGATGCATCTACAAAAACGCAACTCTATAGGTGAATTGTCTTGAAAATGGCTAACAGTAGAATGTGACTGAACTGATTCATAATTCCTTCATTGGCCGTGGTTGGGATGGTCACACACTGTCTGCGTATGTCACCACAGGGTGGCGTTACTCTCTGACTGGTCATCTGTCCCATTGTTTAAGGAAGCCATATACAGTACAACACCTGTTAAACCTTTCCATATATTAGATTATGTTCTTCACATGGCTTGTTGATCTTTCAGATATTATGATTGTAATTGAAATAATTGATCAAGGAGGGCCTTCATCTGGTCCTAGTAAATGGTCGCCAGAAGTAACAGTAGTTTTGCTTAATATTGTTCATGATTCAGTGTTCAAAAACATTATTCCCGATGTGCAAATGGAAGTGATAAGTTATTTATATCTATTGTTTTGACAGCAGAGTGTGGTTTAATGTCTTAAGTAATGTTGTCTTTAGTGTATTGTTTTGTGTCTCCCTTTACATATTGTAGCTACTGGAAGATTGTAGGATTTGAGTTTGTGTGTTTGTGCATATGCACAATCACAGAAAGTGGGCCAGAATAAATAAGTTAATGCATCACATTAGTCCAGCCCACTTTTCATTGGTCTCGTTCTTGATCAATCACTGGATGTCTGATTTATAATGGGTCCAATGTTGCATTCAAAAGCATTGTAACATGTTTGGAACAAAATGATCTGGGTAAGAGTAATATCCTTTATCCTTTTACGGTCATCCGCCATCATAAAGGCTGTTTTATCTGGATGTGTGCAATGTCTCCAACTGCAGGGACCAATGCTTTGAACCGAATACAAAATGGTTTGTATGCTCATAATATTCCCAAAGGTGAGCAATTCGTTTGCTTCAAAAACGTGTAATATTTGACATGTAAAAGAAAAAGAAAATAGACAGGCATTTATTTTATGTGGTTGAATTTAACGAACAAAACGAGTTAAGATTAGTGTTTTCAAGTTGAAATGTCTTTGAGCTAGATTTCACTCTGAGGTGTGTGCTTCATTTGCTCATTTCCATGATTTACTGGTTGGCGGTTTTGTGCTCTTCGGAATGACTTTTTTCTCCAGTGGGTGAAAGCAGATCTCATGTGAAACTTTTGTAATTGATTAGTATAATAAATATATTCTAACTGTCTAAACCTCCAAATGTTATTGTGTGAGAGGTAAACTACAAGTTTACAAGCCAGTTGAATTCTCATATCCCTGACGTGCATTAACCAGAGGAAAACATTTTGTTTCTTGCATTAGTCTTTATTTACGGAGTATAAGCGGAGCAATGCCACAGAGGCGGCAGCAAGTTCAAAGGATAGTTTAGGAGACGAGACATGTTTGAAAAGGAACAGCAGAGCAGCCTGAATGCACTAAAGAGCTGCCCGCTGGCCCTCGGCCTCAGGTCAGGCACCACAGAGTGTCTGTTTTCAAGCCTTCCCGTCATCAACATGCCAGTCTCCAAACTGATCCCATGACAGCTTCTGGAAAGAGCAGTCTGAGAATCCTTTTACTTCCATTTTATACTGTTCAAATTCTTGTAACAATAATCCAATTCACAAAGGGTTAAATTTTTAAACCGCCACATGTTATCTCGCTTAACTAGTTTAACACAGTTTATGCTGGAAAGAGAGAGGGAGAGAAATAGAGAGGTGAATGTACAGTTGAATCCACTCTTTCAAAGTTAATCAGCCTTTTGTACAAGCTGACGGAAGTATTTCAAGATGTCTGCCCTAACTTCAGATACGATCACTCGGGGAAACCACCTTATTACAGGTCTGCCGTCTGGCCCCACCAGAAACTTCTCAAAGTTCCACTTTATGTCGTTGACCTTGAGAGGATCCCAAAACAATCTGTTGGCGTTACCGAAACTGTCTCCCACAGGAGGGCAAGCATTCTGAAAGAGAAAGTTCTACGTGAAATCTGGCCGCGTTTCTGACACAATAAGTACTTCTGTCCCTTCCTGTCGCAAAAGTATTTGAACATTTAAAAAAGAATGCCTTTGGATTGTATTACAAAATAACATACAAATTAAATGTTATTAATTCTTTGAAAAAAAAGTTTAAATGAGTTTGTATAAACTCAGGTATTTTAGACTTAAAGGGTTAAGTCTAGAATAAAAAAAAACCTATTCCTTTTCAAGTTCTCGCGCATGCGCGTCGTGGAAATCTCTTGAAGTCTCGTTTCAGGCCTACAAGGAAGAAAAGGAATAGTCGAATAAAATCGTTATTTTTGTTTGTTTTTTCACACAAAAAGTATTCTCGTCGCTTGATAAACTTATAGTTGAGCCACTGTTGCGACATGGAATATTTAAACATTTTCTTTAATGACTTTCTGGGCCGTCAAGTTTCATTCCCTTAGGCAGCCTATTTAGCAGTCATGCACCTCTCAGATTTAATCATAAATATCTTCATTTGTGTTCCGAAGACGAACGAAGGCCTTACGGGGTTGGTACAGCATGGGGGTGAGTAATTAATGACTTAATTTTCATTTTTGGGTGAACTAACCCTTTAATTTTAAAGAACCATTTATGCCAAAAAGTACAGAGCCATTAAGGGACATGGTGGAACAAAAAATAAATAAATAAATAAATGAGATGGGAGTAAAAAAAATGTCATGCTTTTTGCGTCACCTCAAAACTTTTGCATTCTCCCAAAAAAACTTTGCTTTCGTGAGCGTACTTCTCGGAGAACGGAAAAATTTTGTGTGCGAAAGCAATAGCATTGAAATATTTTTTTTCCCATCATCTTGTCCCTTTAGGGGCACCGTAAAAAAGTTTCTAAGGAGACAAGTCTCAGATGATTGAATAATAATTTCATGTTTAATGGTTATTTGATATTTTTCTAGTGATAATGTGTTTGAGTTGTTTAAAATGAATTAAATCCATAAAATGATCCCATGATGGAAACCCCTAAAATGTTCTAAATATGACGTGCCTGACAGAACCCTTTAAAGTTTTAAACAGAACCTTTATAAATAATATTTATTTTAAAGACAACACACCACTTATCTATAGCTAAACATATTGATATACACTCACCTAAAGGATTATTAGGAACACCATACTAATACTGTGTTTGACCCCCTTTCGCCTTCAGAACTGCCTTAATTCTATGTGGCATTGATTCAACAAGGTGCTGAAAGCATTCTTTAGAAATGTTGGCCCATATTAATAGGATAGCATCTTGCAGTTGATGGAGATTTGTGGGATGCACATCCAGGGCATGAAGCTCCCGTTCCACCACATCCCAAAGATGCTCTATTGGGTTGAGATCTGGTGACTGTGGGGGGCATTTTAGTACAGTGAACTCATTGTCATGTACAAGAAACCAATTTGAAATGATTCGAGCTTTGTGACATGGTGCATTATCCTGCTGGAAGTAGCCATCAGAGGATGGGTACATGGTGGCCATAGAGGGATGGACATGGTCAGAAATAATGCTCAGGTAGGCCGTGGCATTTAAACGATCCCCAATTGGCACTAAGGGGCCTAAAGTGTGCCAAGAAAACATCCCCCACACCATTACACCACCACCACCAGCCTGCACAGTGGGAACAAGGCATGATGGATACATGTTCTCATTCTTTTTACGCCAAATTCTGACTCTACCATCTGAATGTCTCAACAGAAATCGAGACTCATCAGACCAGGCAACATTTTTCCAGTCTTCAACTGTCCAATTTTGGTGAGCTCTTGCAAATTGTAGCCTCTTTTTCCTATTTGTAGTGGGGATGAGTGGTACCCGGTGGGGTCTTCTGCTGTTGTAGCCCATCCGGCTCAAGGTTGTGCGTGTTGTGGCTTCACAAATGCTTTGCGGCATACCTTGGTTGTAACGAGTGGTTATTTCAGTCAAAGTTGCTCTTCTATCAGTTTGAATCAGTCGGCCCATTCTCCTCTGACCTCTAGCATCAACAAGGCATTTTCACAGACTGCCACATACTGGATGTTTTTCCCTTTTCACACCATTCTTTGTAAACCCTAGAAATGGTTGTGCGTGAAAATCCCAGTAACTGAGCAGATTGTGAAATACTCAGACCGGCCCGTCTGGCACCAACAACCATGCCACGCTCAAAATGGCTTAAGTCACCTTTCTTTCCCATTCTGACATTCAGTTTGGAGTTCAGGAGATTGTCTTGACCAGGACCACACCCCTAAATGCATTGAAGCAACTGCCATGTGATTGGTTGATTAGATAATGGACAGAATTTCTAGGCGCAGCCAGGGGCTGGAGGGTGTCAGGTTTGGGGACCACACGATATCGTCCCTGCTCTTTGCGGATGATGTTGTCGTGTTGGCCCCTTCAGACCAGGACCTTCAGCATGCACTGGGACGGTTTGCAGCCGAGTGTGAAGCGGCTGGGATGAGAATCAGCACCTCCAAATCCGAGGCCATGGTCCTAAGTCGGAAAAAGGTGGCTTGCCCACTTTAGGTTGGTGGAGAGTTCCTGCCTCAAGTGGAGGAGTTTAAGTATCTTGGGGTTTTGTTTACGAGTGAGGGAAGGATGGAACGGGAGATTGACAGACGGTGCAGCTTCTGCAGTAATGCGGTCGATGTACCGGTCTGTCGTGGTGAAGGAGCTGAGCCGCAAGGCAAAGCTCTCGATTTACCTGTCAATCTACGTTCCTACTCTCACCTATGGTCATGAGCTTTGGGTCATGACCGAAAGGACAAGATCCTGAATACAGGGGGCCGAAATGAGCTTTCTCCGCAGGGTGAGAAGTTCGGTCACTCGGGAGGAGCTCAGTGCAGAGCCGCTGCTCCTCCACATCGAGAGGGGTCAGCTGAGGTGGCTCGGGCATCTGTTCCGGATGGCTCCTGGACGCCTTCCCAGGAAGGTGTTCCAGGCACGTCCCGCTGGGAGGAGACCCCGGGGAAGACCTAGGACACGCTGGAGGGACTACGTCTCCCGGCTGGCCTGGGAACGCCTCGGTGTCCCCCCGGAAGAGCTGGAGGAAGTGTCTAGGGAGAGGGAAGTCTGGGCTTCTCTGCTTAGACTGCTGCCCCCGCGACCCGGCCTCGGATAAGCGGAAGACGATGGATGGATGGATGGATGGACCTTTCTTTCCCATTCTGACATTCAATTTGGAGTTCAGGAGATTGTCTTGACCAGGACCACACCCCTAAATGCATCGAAGCAACTGCCATGTGATTGGTTGATTAGATAGTTGCATTAATGAGAAATTGAACAGGTGTTCTTAATAATCCTTTAGGTCAGTGTGGATATTAAATGAATGCAATGACATGCAGAAACCTCAAATATCATTTAAGTGGACTATATATTGGTGTTTACATATCAATAATTTTGTTGTACCTGAGATTTTGTTCTTTGAACTTTTGGTGCCCTAATGGGCCTTTCTTGCATTGTTGCAAGCAATTTCAGATAGATTTCAAAATATGCTTTATTAAGCAATGACCAACCTTTAAAAATGTGAAAAGGGCCTGTTCATTGTCTCCATTCACATCCACCTTCTCAAATAACGGGAAGTTTGGAACAAATCCATTGCCTGGACGAACATACCTATGAAGACAAGGAGAAATTTGTTTCATCAAGAGTCTGTCTATAAGGAAAACAGATGGGGACTTCAGAGAGCCAAGACTAGAAAAGTGGCTTCAGATATCACTCCAGAAAAGAGCCTTTAGGTTTAAGATATATGATACGTGCAGTAATTTAAAGGGGATGATGGATGAGAAAGACAAGCTAATTGCACACTGTCTGATGCTCAGATTGTTGTGACTCATGAGAGATGACCAGTAACTTCAAGGTTAAAATAATCTTGAGAAACCCTCAGTCTTCTTTCTTAGAAGAATGTCTTCGTATTAAAAATTGAAGAGTAATTTATATTTTGGATATCTTGCAAAATCAGTTTTTTTTAACTGCTCCATGTCAATATGTGTGTGTTTTATCCAGTGCTATTTTAGAATTATTTATATACTATTGTATTGTAGAATTTAATCATATTTTTATTAAGCTTTTATTTTATATTTTCCGTTTTCATTTTGTTTTAAGTTTTAGTACCGGTAATGCTAGTTTCATAACCACATTTAAATGTCTCTGTATTGACAACATGACTTTAACTTTTTTATCCTCCAGTTTCACAGACAAGGCTTACGTCTAGTCTCAGACTAAAATGCATGTTTGATCTGTTTTAACGGAAAGCAACTGGCTCTGACATATGTTAAAATATGTGAGTGCCATTTTTTGTCTCAAGATCCACATCAGTAATGTTTTATAGGCACATCTAAATGTCCCAATTGAGCTAAGGCCTAATCCTAATCCTTTTACTTTTTTACAGTGAACTCACTTTAATGCAGGAAGAATTTCATTATTGTCTCCAGGCTCTTGTTTCCCAAATTGGTTGCAAGGGAACCCGAGGATAGTGAATCCAACATCTCGGAACTCCTCGTGTAGTGCATTCAATTCTGATTAGCATAAAACTCAGTCAATATACAGTTATCAATAACAGGTTTAGTATTTGCTCTTCAAGCTTTCCTGTCATGAGATGTGTCAAATAAATATCTGTACATATTAATATGCAAACATAATAAATGATGTTTGTATATACTAATATTTGTGTTAAGTGAAATAATTTGCATACTTGCCTACATACTGGAAGGTGAGTCCTCAGTAGGTGGCCACATTGACAATGAGGACATGCTTCCCAGAATAATGGGAGAATGGGATGTACTGGGTCCCATTTATGGTTTTTGCACCATAGTTGTGTATAGTGTCACCTACACCTGGGTTACAGACCTGAGACAGACAAACATAAATTAACACTGTACCACAGTTCAAAATTGATATTTTTTCCAAAATAATATTTTATCGTTGTGTTCATAAAATTATTCATGAAAAATACACCTCTATTTTTCTAAAATAAATTCATACTTTCATTCAGCAAAGATGTATTAAATTGATTAAAAGTGTCAGTAAAGATATTTATAATGTTATAAAAAAAATTATTTTTCAAATAAATGCTTTTCTGTTGAACTTTCTATTCTTTAAAGAATCCTGAAAGAATTACAGTTTCCACAAAAATATTGACCAGCACAACTGTTTTCAACATTGATAATAATACGAAATATTTATTGAGCAGCAAATCAGCATATTAGAATGATTTCTGATGGATCATGTGACACTGAAGACTGGAGTAATGATGCTGAAAATTCAGCTTTGCCATCACAGGAATAGATTTTATTTAAAAAAAATGTTTATAATGCATAATATGCTGGAATAATATTTTATAAAAAATATTTTAAATTATAATAAGATTTCACAATTATTTTTCATCAAATAAATGCAGCCTTGGCTAGCATAAATGACTTTCAAAACGTGTAAAAATCTTCACACTTTTGAACAATATTAAACATGAATTTAAACATTGCAGTGACCTTTGTATTATCACAAAAATTGTGAAATCCCAGACAATCAGGTCATGATATAATCTAATCTAATAGTTATATTTTCAGAATAGAAACGTAGAGGGGTTGCAATGCCCTGACAAAGTAAATATTTACCATGACTTGGCTTTTGCTGTTTGGTATTTGATAAGAACTGAACATGATTCTTGTATTTTCTCTTCCCTGTTTCATTTATTTATTTATTTTCTCTCTCAGTTACTGTGGCAACCCGTGCACCTGCTCCTGATGAAAACAGTGCGCACTAAATCACACTGAATTATGGGCTAAAACCTAAACATTCTTACAGCATTGATAAAACTTTAATGTTTAATAAAATTTTTATTTCCTGTATTTACTTTGTATAAGCTTAAATCAGTGTAATATGCAAATACTTGGTGGTTGTTGACTTAATGCATTCTACTTTAATTCAATGAAAACATATTCCTTAAACTAATGCTCTCTGTTGCTATTTCATTCCCTTGAGCAATCCAATGTTACTAAAACGAAAAACTGTATATTAAGTATGTTTCTGTCTATCTTACCTGGGTATCGGATAGTCCGCTGACTTTCTGTAAAAGAGCCAGGACCAGAGCAGAGATCCAGATATTCTTCTGGTTCCCCATGGGCTCTGCAGGGTGTCTGTGTGTCGTCTGAATGAAGCGTGTCTGTGCTGGAGATGAAAAGCACTGGAGGAGAGTGACGCAGACAAGCCCGTCATATCACCAGCCTCATCCCACATGTTTACATAGTGAATACATGGATGAGCAGCTCTGACCTGCCTAAGATTTTATTGTAATTTAATTTGTCATTTGATTAACAGAATTGTGTTTCAAAGAGTTGAGGCTAAAGTTATTTGCTTGATAGTGGTGAAATGTTGAGTTATTTTTGGCAACAGTCTTTCCACAGCTCCTCGGCAACACTGATATCACAAAAGTACAAGAGGTTCACTTTTGCATGCATGCAAACAATTTGACTTCAGCTCTGCATTGCCTAAATAAATATTCTTTTTTTAAGAGTTGTTTGTATTTATTAAATGGACATGCAAGCTTTTAATTTCTTTTTATTAAGCTTTGTATGCATTTAATGACATTGTACATGCAGTGAAGAAACTGAAATCAGACTTAAAAAACATTAAGTTTGATAGTGGATGTTGAATAAAATTGTTAATGCCACACTTAACCTGAAACTTAAATTAAAACCATAGCCATAAAACCATGTTGCTTGAAAGAAATCAAACCGACGGTAGTTGGAATAAAATAAAACATTAGTTACATTTGTTTCATTTCAGATAGTTGTCCGGGCAACATTTCTCATTTTCATTTAGTTTAACTTGATGTATTAAAACTGAAATAAAATTTTATAAAAACTAAAATGAAAACAGAAATGATAAAAATAACTTTTAAAATATTAATAAAAACTCAATTATATTAAAATAACACTGCATTCAACATATAAGAAAGACATCGTCCTCCCTTCCAGTGTGCCAAAGTGAGGCCTTTTCAAATGAAAAAATTTTAATTATATATTTTTGTTGTTGTTTGTACTTGACATATTGTTCCAAAAAAAAAGAATAATAAAAATGTTATTACTCACCTTGACTCAACCCCTGCTCACTGTATCTCCCTCTTCATGGCCCATCGTGTATTAAAATGATATAGTATAAAGAAAGACCAATGACAATGAAGTCCCAGTTTTGTAGAGTTTACTTCGGCTCCCTGTGTGTGTTAAAATGTATTTTCTTATAGCCTACTAGCTCACAAAGCACTGCATGCATAAAATTGCAGCTTCACGTTACTGTTGCTTTATAGCCTATTCTATACAGCACCAGGTGCCCTCAGATCATCTCATGTTAAGCTTCTGCAAGTATCAAAGGTTAAGCTCAAGTATAGTGAAATATAGTGAAGTGGCAGCTTTCAGCTATTATGTGGAAGCTGACAGAGTATAGCTTTTATTTGATCTTAGGTTTTTTACATTTAAATAAAATTTCATCATTTTTCCTAAGCTATAACTGAAGCAATGGTGCAAAGGATACACACGGGCAGTGCAAAATCAAGTGCATTAAGTAGACTACAGAATAAATATTCTTAATAAAAACTAGATACGAAGCACTTTATAATAATACGAAGAATCCAAGGATTACAGTGCAGCTGCTGTTACCCGTTATCCTGTCAACAGAAACAGGTGTCTGACTGACTGCCTCCCTGTTTGATTAAACTATTATAATGTTTGCAGAACAAATTACTCACTCGGTGGATTAATGGATCTTTTGCGTTAATTAACACAAACTTGACCTTTATCAAACTGGACCATGCAGCACCTATTTCTTCTAAGCTGACAATTCTTGTGGAAGGAAAAAAAACGTATAGGCATTTCATGCATAAAACAGCTAAGACATCCTAACAAAACAGTATGACTGAGTGGTGGCAATGGAGAAAAATACAGGCAATTGTGTAGCTATTCAACAGTATGAACAGCAGGGGCGCTATTGACATTAAAGCAGGAAAGAAAAGATCACGTATGATGACGTAATCGTTACGTAGGCAGCAGGAACTCAGTCAGATATGGCGACGCTGCTGCAGCCAGAGAAAGTGGTTTATCTCGTCCGAGGCGAGAAAAAGATTCGAGTTCCGCTCTCTCAGCTATATTTTTGCCGATATTGCAGTGAGCTGCGATCCTTGGAATGCGTGTCACATGAAGTAAGTAACGCGGGGTATGACATTTAGTGAACAACAACATGTTAGCCGTGCCAAGAGCGAGCTAACAGGCTATTGATGATAGTATTGTACCGCCTATCGGTCCAAGTGGAGCGATTTGTGGGCCTGTGATTGGCTAGTTTTTCCATCCGTCATAAATTATACTTCAGTTGTGTTATCTAATTGGTTGTAGAACCGGTCAGTTAACTTCTGTACGTCCCACTTTTTGTGATATTTGACAAGCTAAAAGCTAATAGGAGAATTCAGAATGAAATGAAAAATCTGCAGTTTGCCTTTATTTAAATTATGTGCATATGCAGATTATAAGATCAATAAGGTTCCACAATCAATGTTTGCAGCACCCATTCGTGTTATTTTGAGGGCATAAACACTACCACACCCCGTAAAGACAGATGAAATAGATTATTATTATTATACTTTTGCTAAAGTGATGTGTGAATTTTTCCACTGGCACCAGATAAGTTCCATTTAGCCTTTCTGACTGTATGTTACAATATAAAAACAAACAAATGCAATTGCTTGCCTAGAAAATTGTGTTTTTATGTGTTCTATAGGTCGATTCCCATTTCTGTCCCAGTTGTCTGGAGAACATGCCGTCAGCTGAGGCGAAGCTCAAGAAGAATAGGTAAACCACATCTGTGCTAAATTTCTGACAGACCTGTGAGTGAATAACGGCAATGATTTTAATCATCTAACTGAACATCATCTGTGATTATGAAACTGGCCACTCTTCTCCCTAATCGAGATTTTGAGAATTACGTATATTTAATAAATTGACTAAGGATATTCAATTGTCACATGAATCGTCTTTCCTTGTAAAGATGTTGAATTCTGTATGATGCATTGATTTCAGGTGTGCCAATTGCTTTGACTGTCCATGCTGTATGCACACCCTCTCCACACGGGCCACCAACATCCCAGCACCACTGCCTGATGACCCCACCAAAACCACAATGAAGAAGGCCTACTACCTGGCCTGTGGATTTTGTCGCTGGACCTCAAGAGATGTAGGCATGGCTGACAAATCTGTGGGTGAGTCCTGGCACTTCCTAACGTGGACATGTGTACCAGTGTCTGTATTGGTTTATCAGTAAACCCACATGATCCAAGATGGTTGTTTTGCACTGGTTGAAGTGCTTTAAAATCATTATGATGTTGCATTTATGTTGGTTAATTTTACGCATACTATAGACCTGCATAAACATCTGGTAATGTTCTGACAAGAAGTGATGCAAAAGATTTCCTTAATCAAGTAATTTTACTGCTCACACTCCATGTGAAATACTTTGCAAAGGGTCATAATTGTAACTAATCACAGAATATGATTTTTTTTAATAATTGCGATTTTGGGACGATTATATTTCACTCTAGGCTGGAACATAACAGAGATAGAACCAAAAGACCAAAAAATGTGGGAGAAAATGTTGAAATTAGCATAGAGAGACGACTTTTCACTTGTTGCTTTGTGCCTGGTTAGAACATTTCAGTGTGTATGCACCATGTTTGTAATACAACTTTGTTCTTTTATTTTTTTTAGCCAGTGGAGGATGGCAGGAACCTGAAAACCAGCATACCCAAAGGGTATGTGCAAAACCAGCTCTCCTCTTATTACATTAATATTACATTTTCAATATTACAATGTAGTTGACAAATCAGTTATGATTTCTGTATAGATCAACAAGCTGATTGAGTATTACCAGCAGCTGGCCCAGAGAGAGAAGCTGGAGAGAGACCGGAAGAAGCTGGCACGAAGACGCCCTTTCATGCCTCAGGCGTTCTCGGTACACATTCACACCACTGTGTCTAGAAACGCCCTCCTAACCTAACATTTACTTTACAGTTAGCAAGTACTAAACTGGTGTGGTCTGTCTTGTCTAGAGGCTAAACAGAAAAAGTCTAATAGAAAAAAATATATACAGTAACCGTACTGCTATTTTATTTTGTGTGCATTATTTCATTGTAAAAATTACTAATGAATTATACATTTTAAATTATAAAACATTTGCATTAAATATGTATCAATGCCGATTAAGTCAACTAAACCTAGCGGAGTCTGAAATGTGACTACATAATAATTTTCCTAATGTTTGCTGCATATATACATTACCATTTAAAAGCTTAGGGTAAGATTTTTTTTTTGATAGATACTATTATTCACCAAGCATACTTTTAATTGATCAGAAGTGTAAGTAAATACATTTATAATATAGCCAGCAATTCAATTTCCAATAAATGCTGTTCTTTTGAGCTTTCTATTCTTCAAGGAATCCTAAAACAAAATGTTTCACGGCTTCCACAATTAAATAAATAAATAAATAAAGCAGCAAAACTGTTTTTAACATTGATAATAAAACATTTTTTTTACTTGAGCACCAAATCAGCGTATTCGGCTTTGCCATAAGAGGAATAAATTACCTTTTTCAAAATAATATAAAACTAGAACAGTTATTTAAATTTTTTATAATATTTCACAGTATTACTATATTTTTGATCAAATAAATGCAGCCTTGGAAAGCATAAGAGACTTCTTTCAAAAAATCTTACCAACCTTAAGCTTTTGATTGGTGGTTCAAGAAATAATTGCTTCAGATAGTTCATTTCTAACCCTGTAATACATGACTTTGAGCTGCATGTCTTGTTTACTAATGCAATCCTTTTTTCCTTGTGCTTCAAACTGCCACTTTAATGTTATAGCTTGAATGCATTTGTTTCACTTGATTCTGTCTCTCTCCTTTTCTTTGCTTGTGCACGGTGATATTTTTGGTTTTATACCCCTCTCCAGCAACACACTATTCACGTGGTGGTGAGTGGTATTTTTTTTCCCCCCCACAATTCTTACAGAAACACTAAGAAGGTCTTTCTTTTACCCCAATCCTTCCATCAGTTTAGCATGTCTAATCTGTTACTAAATGACTGCTGATCACATGAGCTTCACTATTGCTACTTGGAATTCTCTGCATAATCGAATCCTTTGTATTTGGCAAGTGATATTTTTAATGGGACAATTGAAGAGTTCTGGTTGTATTTATGTTTGGAGATTATTAATGATGTTTGAAGTTTAGCTGCAGACCTATTTGATTATAATTATTAGAAAAAGAATAGTATTTCTGTAAATTAAAGAGGCAATCTTATGGATAATAACATTATCTTGGATAACATTTGTGCTTAAACTATGTTTACTATTACCACGTGTACCATCACAGCATTCATCTTTTAATAATTAGCTTTACCTTAAACTTAGAAAAAGTCTGATTAGCATGAACTGATGTGGTCTATGTTTATGTCTAAAAGGAGAAGTATGGACTGGGAACCAGACTACAGAGACAGAGATCTGGAGCCCCAATCAGTGCCCTGTACGGCCTTTCGTAAGTATCACCTTTAAAAAAAATCCACTGCTTGGTGGAGTTTATGGCAGGGGTATTATGTGGAGTACTGAGATAATTGATGCAACACATTTAGTCACAAGTGGCCCAATTATGCTTTTTCGAATATAACCTTTCATGTAGTGTCTAATATAGATGTTTGTGAATGTAAAATATCTGCAAAATTTTAAAGATCAAAGTGCACAACAAAGTTATTGTCTCCTAAAAGAAAGAATTGATTTTGAACTGCCGAAATGAGTCGTCAGCTATTCCATCTCACTTACTGTTAAATATCTATGTAACAAATGTGCATAATGTCAGCCTATGGTCTTTGTTGGCTGCCCGTGAACAATGCCTACTTTGACCCGGCCTCAAACACTATAGTTGTAGCTGAGGCCTGGAAGAGTTTGGTTCTTGTTGTCAACATGTCTTGATGATTTGAATTGAATTGATACGGAAAAACCATCGCCTCCGGAGCTGAAATTCAGAAATGGTAATGGCCAGCTTGTTTCCGACGAGCGCTGTAAGCGGTAGACCAATCACAATAGACTGGGCTGTCTGACCAATCAGAGCAAAGAAGGCTCGTGGAAAGGTGGGGTTTAGAAAGACTGAATCTCTTGAAGAAATTATTAGGTGATATGCACTGTATATTAGGAGAAGTGTTTTTTCACCTTGGATGTATGTAAACCTATTGTATAAGACCTCCAAAACAAAATTAGGAACCTTTAAAAATAGCATAATAGGGACACTTTAAATGATTGTAGACATTGTCTATATGATGCCATACTATTTTCAGATTAAAAGAAGGAGAGGACCAGAAGGAGATCACTATAGAGCCAGCACAGGCTTTGGATGAAGTGGAGCCCCTGCCTGAAGACTATTACACCCGCCCTGTCAACCTTCCTGAAGGTTGGTCTCATCCCTGCTTCACCCTGTAATACTAGTCAATTACTTTCTTAATCCAATCCAAAATAGTGCAGTGATGGCAGGTACAGCCACGTAGATCCATACTCACAGGTGCCATGGGGCATTTTGGGAGTCCGCATGTTCAGGTAGTGCTGGGCGGTATGACCAAAAATCCATATCATGGTATTTTTCAAAATTATACCGGTTTCACGGTATATGACGGTATTTTTTTTCCTTAGCATGACTGGGTTAACCACATTTTCTACTGAGTGAGAGAGGAAATACTGCAGTAGATTGACTTATTTTACTGTCATGAGTGAATATTGTAAAAAAAATCCACACTAGTATTAATACAGGTTTGCAAGGCTGTTTACAAATAGGTGCCAGCAGGAGGCGCTTTAGGAGCGGCAGAAATAGCGGTTTCCCCGGTAACGCCTGTACGCAAAGCAGCGTAACGCACATAAACGCTGCTTTATCAGGAAAGATAAAGAAAGATTGAAGAAACGTTTCTAAAGACCATTAGTTCACTTCAGATATATACATATAAAAAGCCTGTGCCGCGTTTTGACTTTGAAATGTGCAGTGCTCATGTTTATTCAACGATGTCAATGCCAACCACAAATAGATTTTCCAAAAGGCTGTGTTGATATTGTGAACCAATGTATGGGAAACACTGTAATATAATTTGAAAGCTATCAATTATAGTTTAACCTGTCCATCTTCACCGTCATTCTAAGTAACACATGCACTCTTATCTTGGTTCCGGTTGAGTGTAGTGCTACGCTGTGCGTGTTTGTCTGCCGCTGCTCTCCGGTTTTTTGCTCCTAAACAAAACAAAGCCTCGCCGCGGGAAATCAGTTTTATTGGGGCATTTTTGAAACTTCCACTGTTGTTTCTGCTGTGAGAGGATTTACAAAAGAACTATTGTCGGATAGTTCCGGATATTTCTCGGATAGTTCCGGAGCTACGCTGACTCAAAACCTCGGGACAATCTTTCTGGGCCAAACCTCATGTTTGATCTAGCGAGTGACTGAACTATGCTTTGGTTTGCGGTGCGCTGGGTGTTGTTATTTGCCTTATGGCAAATTGTTACCTGGAAGAGTGAAAGTTTTCCCAGTGTATACCGGTCCCACGCCGCCATCATGTGCTTGAAATATTCAAGTTCGGATTTACTGCTCATGAACAACCACTCTAAATCTCGCCTGCTGCCTGATGTTTACTCAGTGTGCGTTGAGTCTAGGATAATTCGCCGCCCACGCTATGTTGTTCATCGAGGAGCCCGCTCGTCTAGGACAACAACAACTATTACTACCCCGGGATTGATAACAACTACATGGTCGACTATCAGAGGGACCCGGCATATGGAAACTAGGGGTGTAACAATATATCCTGCCACAATATATCGCAATACAAAAATGCTACAATATGTATCGTGGATAGTCATCCAAAATAAAAATTACTGTGTGAGAAAAAATTCAAGTTTTCAGAGTTTTAGTGTCAGTACTAAATTAAACTACTATATACAACGTTGATTTTAATGTATAATAATGCAATGGGGGAATATTTGTGGGTCAGGATAATGCCAAATGTCTGATGTTACCAGTAAAAGTGTCCGACATTATTTTAAATATCTAGTCAGTGAAAGAGTGCAAGCATATTCATCTAAAATAATTCAGTATTTTCAGCTTCAGAATCATGAATATTTTTATTCTGGTGTCTCTATTGTCCTTGGGTTATAAGCACCAAGTCCAAGCCTATTCATTTACACCCACAATGTAATATTAAATTTAGCATTTTAATCAACAGTACATTTTTTTCTTAACCTTTTACCATATGTCTTGGAGTATCGCAATAATATCGTATCGTGAGTTCAGTATCGTGATATGTATCGAATCGTGACATGAGGGTATCGTTACACCCCTACATCGTTACACCCCTAATCACAGGTTCGCGTTTAAAGTCTGATCATTTCGACGGAGGTGAATCAATCAAAGTTAACTTTAGCTGGAAATAACATTATTCAAGAACCGCTATAACGCCAAAACAATCTGTTACCTTAAATTATATGTTTATCTCTGTAAAGCTGCTTTGAAACAATCCATTGTTAAAAGCGCTATATAAATGATGACTTGACTTAATGGAAACACCCAGACGGGCCACAAGCAGCAAATATCTACGCTTTCTATTAAAGTTGTCTTCGCTCCCTGCGGAAGTGCAAGTAAAAGCAAAAAACATAGTGCTTACAAAGTCTGCTTTGATAAACGCTAGATCAGTGGTAAACACACTTTTTTTATTAAATGACTTTTTTTAGCAAACAAATTGGACTTTATCACTGAAACTTGGCTAACTGAAAATGTTTTGAGCCCCATTTCAGAACTTCTTCCCACTAATTGTGGTTTCTTCAGCTGCCCTAGAAAGTCAAAGAAGGGTGGAGGAGTTGCTGTAATTTTTAAAAATAGTTTTAAGTGTAGGCAAATACCAGTAGAGAGTTTTGACAGTTTTGAAGCTATACTATGCAAAGTTGAATCTCCTTGCTGTCTCTGCTCATTGCTGTGATATACAGACCTCCGATTCTTAAAGGTGCTTTCTTAAATGATTTTTCTGAATTCTTATCTGATATAGTCATGAGAAATGACAATCTTTTAATTGTAGGTGGGTTTTAATATACATCTGTGCGGTCCTGCTAAGCCTCTTGTAAATGAGTTTGTACAGCTAATGGACTCTTTTAATCTTAAGCAATCAGTATCTGGTCCAACCCACAAGTTAGGTCATATACTTGACCTTGTGTTATCCTCTGGTTTCCTCATGAATGATATTTATATAAGTGATACTGGTCTGTCTGATCATTGGCCTGTTATGTTTAACAGTGTTTTTCTTAGTTCATGTGACTCTGTATATCGGCCACCTAGTTCTCTTGTGCGCTCCATAAACTCATCTACTGCTTCCAATTTTGAGGATTTGTTTGTAGCTTTGACGGCCGGTTGCACAAATTTGGTAGCTCAAGGTTCGGATGTCGAGAGTCTGGTTACAAATTTTAATGCTTCATGTACAGTGGTGTTGGATGAAGTTGCTCCGTTAAAAGTAAAAACCAAAAAAAAATTAAAAAAGCAACCTTGGTTAAATGAAGACATCAGATCTATTAGAAAATGTTGTAGAAGGGCAGAAAGAAGATGGAAACGAGATAAACTGCAAATTTCTTATCAGCTTATGCAAGCCAGTTTGTCCCAATATCAGGAAGCTGTGGAATTATCTAGGGCAAATTATTTCTCAAACCTGATTGAAAACAATTCTCTTTGTCCAAAATCCTTATTTTCCACACTAAATTCTGTGTCAAATCCTCCTATTTTATCCAGTTTGGTTCCAAGTGCTGATCTGTGTGAGAAGTTTTGTAGCTTCTTCATAGATAAAATAAATGGCATTAGGTCCCAGATTTTACCATCTTCATCTGAAAGTTGTTATAATTTACTGACCTCTTCTAGTCTGTCTGAGTTTCAGACTATATCACATTCGGACTTGCGGGCTCTGATTTCTAAAATGAAATTAACTACTTGCTCTCTGGACATTATTCCTACTGTCCTTTTAAATGAGGTACTGGAGGCGGTTTTACCTAGTATACTTTCCATTATCAATGGATCTCTAAACAGCAGCACTGTTCCATCCTGCTTAAAACACGCTGTGATCCACCCCTTGCTAAAAAAAAAACAGCCTTGATTTTTCAGAATTAAGTAACTATAGGCCGATTTCAAAATTGCCTTTTCTATTAAAAGTTTTAGAAAAAGTTGTTTTAAACCAGCTCACACCATATTTAATTGTAAACAACCTCTTAGATCCTTTTCAGTCTGCTTTTAAAGCCAAACATAGTACTGAATCTGCCTTACTTAGAGTGACTAATGATATCTTGATATCAGTCGACTCTGGAAACTGTGCAGTCCTCGTTTTGTTAGACCTAAGTGCAGCCTTTGACACTGTGGACCATTCTACTATGTTGCAGAGAGTAAAACATGAGGTCGGCATCCATGAAAATGCATTACAGTGGTTCGAGTCGTATCTTTTAAATAGGAGTTTGTCTGTTGAAATTGGAGAATTTTCTTCATCCTTAGTACCAATAACTTGTGGGGTGCCCCAAGGACTCTATTTTGGGTCCAGTTCTTTTCTCTCTTTACATGCTACCTCTGCGCCGGATTTTCGAACATTACAAGATCAACTATCACATCTATGCAGATGATACTCAACTCTATTTACCATTAGATTTTGGGAATGAATCTGTCTCGTCCTTGTTAGCATGTTTGAAGGATATCAGAGTTTGGATGGACAAAAAATTCCTTCAATTAATTGAAAAGAAAACAGAGGTTATCCTGTTTGGCTCTAAAACTCAAATTGACAAATACAGTGAGTTTCATTAAGTAATTCGCAGTTAAAAGTTAACTCTTATGTTAGAAATCTTGGGGTCATTTTTGACTATGAGATGAATTTTGATAAACAAATAAACTCTGTACTTAGCGCCATCTTTTTTCAACTAAAGTGTCTTCGTAAGTTAAAGCATATTCTAACTTTTAAGGATTTGGAGATCGTAATACATGCTCTTATATCCTCACGACTCGATTACTGTAATGCTTTGTACGCTGGAATTAGTCAATCATCAATTTCACGATTGCAGTTTGTTCAAAATGCTGCAGCTCGTTTCCTTACTGGGACAAAAAAGAGGGAACATATTACACCTATACGGGCCTCTCTCCACTGGCTACCCGTGAAACAGAGGATTGATTTCAAGGTTTTAACTTATGTGTTCAAAGCTTTGAACGGATTGGCCCCGATTTATATATCCAAACTTTTAAGCTCATATTCTCCTCAGAGATCACTTAGATCGTCATCTAAGTTACTATTAATTGTCCCAAAAACCCGCCTAAAAACAAAGGGTGGTAGTTCTTTCTCAGTTTATGCGCCAAAATTATGGAATACTCTTCCATTATCAATCAGAGTTTCCCCTACATTAAAAATGTTTAAAACATCGATTAAAACGTACCTTTTTGCACAGGCATACTAAAATGCATCTAAATGCTGAATGTATTTCTGTAAAGATCATGTGAGTTGTCTATTTTAATGTTATTACCAGGTTTTATATATATATATATATATATATATATATATATATATATATATATATATATATATATATATATATATATATATATATATATATATATATATATATAAAAAAATTCTATGTTTTTTGGTTTGAATTTTTTTAAATGTTATGCTATCTGTATGTGCAGCTGTACTTAGATTGTGAAGCACTTTGGTCAACATTCGTGTTGTTTTAAGGTGCTATAGAAATAAACTTGACCTTGACCTTGATCATCACAGAGTGAAAAGGGACCCTCTCAAAAAGTGTCGCGCCACACTGCGTTCCGATTGCTATTATAGCGTCATACACCGGTATTGCGATATATTAAAAATTCATATCATAACAAAAATAAACACCGGTATTCGGTATGAACCGATATACCGCCCAGCACTATGTTCAGGGTTACTTTTACTTAAGATCAAATGTGTAAAAATTTTAATTTGTATAATTCAACCACATTAGTCATTCTAAGGCAAGATACCTAACCTCACCAAATAAACGTTTGTTTGTGTTTCAATGCAGTAACGAGTCTTCGCCAGAGGCTGCTACAGCCTGATTTTCAACCTGCAGGAGCTTCACAGCTGCACCCCAGACACAAACACCTGCTAATGAAGCGCTCTCTGCGTTGCAGGGTACGTAAACACATCCGGCTTCTCTTTCACTGCAAAAAAAAGCTGCCGTTGTATAAAGCTTCTCTTTAGATTCTTTGGATTTTTTGATAAATAGCAAGTTAAAATTGATTTGGAATAAAATATTTTTGTAATATTGTAAAAATCTTTGTCACTTTTGATCAATTTAATGCATCTTTGATGATTAAAAGTATTCATTTATTTCATAAAAACCTTTTGAACATTAGTTTGTATCAAAAGTTCATTCGTTTTCATATTTGTATTTGATTGCCGTGAGCAAAGCTGCAGATCTATTGAACAGTTTAAAGTGCTGTTAACTACTGTTTTTCATTATTTCATTTCAGAAATGTGAGCACAATCTGAGCAAACCAGAGTTTAATCCAACCTCAATAAAGTTCAAAATCCAGCTTGTGGCAGTGTAAGTCCTGTGTTTGTGCTCTAAATTACTTTAGTTCGTTGTTCTTTTCTGTTTGTTGATCTTTAAATGTTTATTTACTAAAGGGTCATTCCATGTCAATGACTTTAAAAAGATGGCAGCATCATTATTATATTTTTACATGGAGATTGTTGAAACTAGAATCATTTGTTGTTAAGGTATTTATCTTTAAAAGAAAAAAATATCAGCTGTATACAAAGTGACCCACATTTGGTTTTCAATCACTAAAAATGTGTACAATTGACCAATTTTCTTATGTAGCCACATTGACATGTCCATATCTCTTGGATTGAACCATCGAGGGCCTTTATAATGAACATAAAAAAAAGGTTTATTATTAACGACCAGAATCTTAAATGATATTAAGATCTCTTTAATACTTCTTGAGTTACAGGAATGCAAACTTGGGGCAAAAAACACAAGTGCTTTTCCCCATTTTTGAGCTGTCAATGTTGGCAAATAGTGCAACAAAAATTTTAGAAAATTTGAGCCAGGGACCTCTGGATTAGTTGACACGGAATGACTCTAAAAAAGAATCAATTAATGGTGGTTGTTCTCCTTTATAGGAGCTACATTCCTGAAGTGAGAATCATGTCCATTCCAAACCTGCGTCATATGAAGGCAAGCTTGGTTCATGCTGGAACACTTGAATGAATATATGCTATATATAAAATAAATAAATAAACACATATGTCTGGTTACACTTCTTTTTACTTTTGTAAGTAATTGTTGTATTTTGTTTCAATACAGGAGAGTCAGGTTCTGCTGACCCTGACCAACCCAGTAGAGAACATTACCCATGTGTCTCTGTACACCTGTGAGGAGGAAGACCCAGATGATATTAACAGCAATGCTAAGGTAAAACCCCACAGCTGAGCTTTGCTCTAACAGTACAGATGAATTATAGTGATACTGTATAAATGAATCATCAGCAGTGTATTTGTCCGATGGCTGGTGGTTGGTTATTGAATTAGATAATTGTCCTTATCTGGCTTGAGCTGAAACATAACTCTAAAAACAAACACTCAGTTCAGTCTCCAGACAGATGTTGTTTACCTTTAGTGGGCCACTACTGAGGAAATGATGCCGTCATTATAGCCTCACCATCAATGCGCCAGAGTGCTTGAATTCACTGGCAGTGCCTTATCATTGCCTTGTGTTGTGTCCCCTTATGGTTTGATTTATAAAATATGATTGTTTAATAGGTACTGGTGCCCTCAAAGGAACTGGTCCTGGCAGGGAAAGATGCCGCCGCTGAGTATGATGAACTGGCTGAACCTCAAGGTTTTCAGGATGACCCAGAGTAAGAACCACTGTTGCTGATGATACTGAGAGCAGATAAACAATTGAGCGCATAAATTATCAAGAAGATGAGATTGCTGTAATACAGAGTCAGAAGGACAGACTGCGAATAGGTTATTTATTGATTGATAAGTAGGTCTGCATGGAATCTGCTTTGAATTTGAACGTCATAGTTTATTACATCCAATTTACCCTGTTCCTTTTTTATGAAAAATGTGGGCTCTTTTGATAATACTTTCTGGTACCGTTAAGAGTATAATAGTTCTTTCAGATCTATTTAACACATTTAATAATAATAATAATAATTAATTACATTTATATAGCGCTTTTCTCGGCACTCAAAGCGCTTTACATAGAAGGGGGAATCTCCTCAACCACCACCAATGTGCAGCATCCACTTGGATGATGCGACAGCAGCCATATTGCGCCAGAACGCCCACCACACACCAGCTTACTGGTGGAGAGGAGACATAGTGATGAAGCCAATTGATATATATATATATGGGGATGATTAGGAGGCCATGATGGACAGAGGCCACTGGGCAAATTTGGCCAGGATTTTTTGTGACCACAGAGAGTCAGGGCCTCGTTTTAACGTCACATCCGAAGGATGGTGCTCTTTAATAGTATAGTGGCCCCATTACTATACTGGGGCGTTAGGACCCACACAGACCACAGGGTGTGCACCCCCTGCTGGCCTCACTAACACCTCTTCGAGTACCAACCTGGTTTTCGCACAAGGTCTCCCATCCAGGTACTAACCAGGCTCAGCCCTTCTTAGCTTCAGTGGGCAACCCGTCTTGGGCTGCAGGGTGATATGGCTGCTTGCATTTAACTATTTAAATTCATTCCATGGAATTCTACAATTGCCTTCCAGTGTAGAACAGTTGCACAGATTCCACGTGAGCCTATATATCTTAGGTTATATGCAGTTAGATGCAATATTGAATTTAACATGGATGAAAATGAGGCTGTGAGGGATAGACTTAGAGTCTTTACAATGGCATACACTGTGGTCCTAGATCACGCAATTTTCATAACTTGTCTACTAAAAGTTTTTTTTTAATCAGTGTGTTAAACAACAGTAAAATCCATTGAACATACTGTACTTCTATCACTCACATCCTTGTTTTCATTCCTGTCAAAAAATAAATATGGCTTTACCCTGGCAAATGTCTATTAAAGATCTATCAACAGTGTTTGTAGCATACCATTGATTACCACAGAAAACATTTTTTTTAAAAGCAAACTTAAGGCACTTACAATGGAAGGTAAACTGGGTCAGGATTGAAATGCTTAAATGTAAGAGGTTTGACACAAATATGAGCTTCACATGAATTATTCAGCAAAACTTAGTTCATAATCTGAGCTCTAAAGTTATCTGACCGTTCTTTTTTGAAGTGGGAACACTTTTCTAGGTGAATGAACTCAGTGGTGTAGTCTACGTGATACGCAGGTATACGCCGTATACCCACTAGAAAATGTCAAGGATTTCCGTATACCCACTAGGAAACGTCAAGGATTTCCACATACCCACTTAAAAAAGCGCGAGGATTCGTAACAACATTGTTTTGTGACAGAACTTTCATTCATAAATTCACCCCGCCTCTGTGTTTGCGCAGCGACACGGATCGAATCGCGGAATCCAGTCACAAATGTAATTAGCTGCAAAGCGGAATGTCACGCAATTTGGCCATTTTTGAATGAATAAATCAAAAGTAGGGATGTACAATGAATCAAATCTCGATATGTACTAGTGTGTATGAATATCAAAGCTCAAAAAGACTGCTATTGAAATAAACTCTGCATGTCTGTGACTGTGTGTCTCTGTGAATGAGCGCTCAATGTGTGCTCTACGCACACTGAAGCGCAAGTGACACTCGTGGTGTTTTTAGCGTCTATGAGGACATGGACACATTTGAACTTCATCGCAGAGCTTTTATGAGAGTCACTGCACAAGAATTTTACCATTTCATTTGATAAAACTATCATCATTCATTAGTATCATATTGGCCTACACTCACAAACTTTAAAGTATTTGATGACAACCAGTCAAAATAAAAGTTTTGTATAACTTGAAGAAAATATAACATAAATATATTACTATTGCACAGTAGAGCATAATTCAAGTAGGCCTAATAATAATAATAGTTTATTAAAACACATAGAAACTCAAATGTCTTTATGACAACCCACCAAAATAAAAGTTTGTAGAGAGAAAGTAAGTAACTCGAAGAAATTATGAAAGAAATTGCATAGTAAGATGTACTTTTTAAAATAATAATAATCAAATCTATTTAAACATTATTTTAAAGGAATATCACAAAGTTTTTATACATGTTTTAATTTAAACAGTGAATTTTTTTTCTTCAACACCATTTTAAAAAGTAAATTTGTATTTGTGCTTATAATGTAAAGACATTTGAGTTTCTGAGTGTTTTAATAAACTATTATTATTATTATTATTATTATTATTATGTAAAAAAAATTTTGGGTTGGGGCGTGGTTATATCACAGTATACTCACTACAAAAAACTAGACTACACCACTGAATGAACTTCTTTTATGCACTATAGAATTGATTCCTGTGCAAGTGCTCTATACTTAAAAGCAGCAGGTACACACCAAAATGATTGTCTGCGGTAATCAATATTATGATTGAATGGTGTTGAAGAACTTGCATTAAAGCTACACTGTGTAACTTTTTTAGTTTATTCTTAGCTAAAAACACTTAGTTCTTTCAAAAATATATGTGCTCATTAATGTATATTTACTTCGTTCAAGTAATAAAGTATTCTCGTGAGTGTATAATATGCCATTGAAAATACATGCGGGTAAGGGGTTCTAATGTCGGTCGCCATGTTGCCCCTCCATCTTGAAAGTACTTTAGCCAAAGAGGGACATCAAGCTTCGCATTTCGCGTTTTAACACTCGATGGCACCGTGTCGAGGAGGTCGTACTGGAAGCCATGTTAATCTTGGACTTCATTGGCCACCGTAGGAGTTAAAACGAAATCGAAATTGAGAGGAACAGAAACTAATATTCACTGGATGGTCATATACCTTTTCACCGCTAGATGGGGGTAAAAATCACACACTGTAGCTTTAAACATGAACATTTAAGTTTTCAGCTTAAAGTTGTAGGCAGTAGAAGTCAAGAAACCTTGCATTTAAGCCATTACGTCTACTCCGAATCATCTGATATCATTGGTTCCTGTGTTTTACCCTTCATTAATAACAGTCTGCTCTTTTGTTCAGTGTGGTGGCCTTTAGAAAGTCAAACAAGATCGGCTTCTTCATCAAAGTGATTCCGCAGATAGAGGAGGGTGATGTTACTGTTTCTTTCAAACTCCGACATGACTTCCGGAACCTCGCTGCTCCGATCAGACCCGCTGAGGAGGGAGAAACCACCAGTGAGGCCATCTGGCTCACACACCATGTGGAGCTTAGCTTGGGCCCCCTGGCAACTTGAAAATATAACACACTCGGACGCAAGTAAAACATCATGTGGCACTAAACTCACTCACAAACTTACACAATCTCTCTCTTACTCATAAAGATGTTCATCCTCTTGGTGAAGTGAATGTAAATGTTATCATGCATCACTTACAGGAACACAGTTACTTTGCAGTACACACACTACTCCTACACATGAGCCAGATGCTTTGAGCAGTGATCTCTTTCTAGCGCCCCCTGCTGATGTATTTAAATGCATGTTATTACAGTGACATCACCTACTGTTATATCTCAGCTTCAACTCGTTATTCTCAGTGTTAATAAAGACATTTAGATTAATGCTTCAAGTTATTGTGTTAATTTAATATTTTGTATTTGCTGTAAAACAAGCAAAATGTTACTTGCAGTTGTGTGGCACTGTTAGAAAGTGAGACAGATATTGTTTGTGAAACATGCTAAATTTTGTGGTAATTCAGAGGATGAACATCAGTGCATTCAGCTTTATTTATCTGTCTCGTATAGTAGCTGGAAGTCCTGATTTAGTTTCTTATATAACAGCCTTAAAATGTGGTTGAGCAGTCTTATCAAATAAAATATGACAAAAGTGATAGATCTGGGCGTGCTTTATTATTATTATTATCATCATCATCATTATTATTAATGGCAACATAATATTATTAACAACATTACAATTATTTATTTTCATTAGGATTAATAGTTAAGCAGGCTATTATTAAGATATGCTGAGTAAACTTATAAATACTGAAGAAGAAAAAAACCTTTTTAAAAACTTTACAAAATTTTATTTACAGGAACATCCTTTCTTTTCAATGTAATAAAATTAGTGTTAATAAATCATTATTTCCTCATCTACATTGCGAATGCTACTTAAAAATATATTTTATTCAATTAATTTTCTGAATACTTATTTAAATTATACTTATCTGAACACTGAATGTAAATAAATAAATTAATAAAAATATCAAAGGTAATCCAATTAGTCACTCTCCACAGGTTATTACAGTTCATCTGCAGACGTTTGAAACTTTGTGTATAACAGGCCCAAGTTTAAGAAGGCTAGTTCACGGCAAAGTTCTACGTATAGAAGCAAAATAGGATAATAGTAGCATACGAGCGAGAATCCACAGGCGCATGTGCATGTGACAGTTTTGTGTTCGACTACCTCTACATTTTTTTTTTTAAATTTAGAATAGAGGAATAGTTTTTCAGTAACAAATTTATCAAGATTAAAGAGTCATACAAGCTCTACTGGTCTACTTGGTACAGTTTACATGTATTTTGTTTTGTCTATATGGTGATACCGAAAAAGATGAGAATTTTAATTATATCGTTTATCTATAGAGTGCCGAAGTGATGACGTCACTCTGTAGGCCAAAACACGGAAGTGAGTTAGCATTTTAGCACTCCCGGTTCTGTTTCATTCTTACTGACCGCCAGAGGCAGTGTAAACACTATGGATTATCGCAGCGCCAGCTAGATAGGTCGAGAGAATATACCAACAAAGTCACGTGGCGTGACGTATGCTGAGCCCTGGAGGGTAAAGCTACAGTAGCTCAGCACTCTACCTCTTTCGCTTTCTCGCCTAGTTGAGATAGGTTGTATTGGTTGAGTGACGCGCTGTCAAGTGCAGCTTACAAGAGCAGCGAGATTCGTCCTCACAAGCTGTGACAGCGCGTGTCTACGCTCTTTCAAGGATTTGGATTTTTTCAAGGATTTGGATTTAAATTAATGGCACTTGGTGAGTTTTGTTTTTTCATATTGCTTCGTCGGTAACACTCTGTGCCTCTCGGTGCAATCCGGTGGCTTGTGTTTGCCGCGCTATGAGTTAACGGTCTCCCGTTGACATAAGTTATCTAACGTTACTTAGAGTGTTTTTTCCTCGTATCCATGTAACACTTTTTGTCCCTCAGTTCAATCCGCCGGCCATTTTAGACACTTATCTTTTTTCATAAAATTTTTGTTGGTATTACCTGTCGGTTCACCCGAGGTAATCGTTTTATTTTATTTTTATTATTTTTTCATCCCGCTTAACTTAACCTTACAGTACTATCCGAGGGTGTTATTAGCGAGTAACTATGGCTCACAGCTTGATAGCCACTGGTTTTCCACTGACTTGTAAGCTGTGCCCTAATAATCTTCTCCCTGACGACGGTCATGACATCTGCCCGTCGTGTTTGGGTGTTCAACATCTGCGAGAGGCTCTCACGGACCCGTGCATGCACTGCAGCCTTTTGCCTATGTCGGAACGACGGCTCCGTCTTGCCGAGTTAGACCCTAATTCTACAGTGAAACTAGGGCAGTTAGATGTAGCCCCTTCGCGCACTCGGAAGCGCAGGGCATCGGCGGCAGCTGGTGCTCCCCTCCCAGCTAAGAAGGCCAAATCGCGAGATGATGAACATTCACATGTTGAGAAAGGTTCACTTTCTATGACGGTGTCGGTGCTTTCTTCAGAGATGGCAGAGCTGAAACGCCTGCTTCACTCACTTCAGCCGGTCACATCTGCTACACCTGTGAGGATGACACAGGAGGATGAGAATGTTCAAAACCAGGGAGCTGGGGAGGAGTCTCTTGATTCCCCTTGTTTTTCTCATCGTTCAGAGTTTGATGTGCTTTCTACAAGTGCTTCAGATTCCTTTTTTCACGATCATGGGGATCCTATGGATGTTGCTACACAACCATCACCTCAGGCTGTTTTCACTGGTTACCCAGCAGCAGAGGGCTCTAGTGGGGGGTCAGTTCAGTCGTCTGGACAAGCCCAGTCCTCCTCCGATGACACTTTGGCTGTGCTTCGAATGGCAGCTGCTCGTCTAGGACTTGATGAGTCACCTGTCCAATCTGCACAAACTAATGTGTTTTTCAGACAGACCACAGCTGCAACTTCTTTTGCCATGCCACCATGTAAGGATTTTGTGGCTGAATTCTCAAATGCTCTCACTGGTTCTGGTCCACCTAAGCGGCGCTCAAAGATTGCTCGAACGCTAGCATCTATGGCTGAAGCAGATTCTATCGGGGTAGGTCCCAGTGCGCAACGCGGTCGTACGGATTCCTTGCTAAAGAAGGCATACGAGTCTGTTGCCTACATTACTCGAGCAGAAAACACGATCTGCCAGTTACTTCTTGCTGCCACCAGTACGCTGGAACCTTCAAATGCAGATCCCTCTATTTCACAATTTCTGCAAACTGCTCTGTTGGCGACAGGCCATGTGACCCGCGAGCTGGGTAGTCTTACAGCCACGCTTCTGGCAGCCCGCCGCCAAGTGTGGCTTGCCCAAGCACGACTGCCGGAGGACTGTAAGAAAACCTTGAGAGATCTTCCTTTTGTTCCCGGGCATATCTTTGGTCCAAATGTTCCGGAACTGTTGGAAAAGCGGGTAAAGCTGTCTGAAGCCACTCGTCAGCTGACACAGGTGCAGCGCAACCCTACCTTTAGGATGCCAGCGGTTCAGACCCGACATCACTATGCCGCATCGGAGCAGCGTTTCCGCCGGCACGCTACACCTCAGTCACAGCCCCCTCAAAGACCTCGTGTTCCTGAAGATGCGAGAGTTTTTCGCCCACCTCATCGACAGTTTCCGGGAGGGCCCCGTCAGCGTCCCCCCGTGACCACTAAAAATCGCACACGTAAAGCCTGAGACAGTCAGGCCGGCGGTCGATCGTTTTTCTGTAGAGCAACTGGAGTACTGGAAATCCAACACAGCAGACCCCTGGGTGTTGGCGACTCTGAGCAGGGGATATACTCTACAGTTTCGGTGCCGGCCTCCCAGATTTTCAAGAATTGTTCCTATGATTGTCAGAGACGCGGTTCGCGCAGTGGCTCTCTCTCTGGAAATCTGTTCACTGTTAGAGAAGGGAGCCATAGAAAAGGTTCATCCCCTCGTTCAGAGAGACGGGTTCTATTCAACTTATTTTCTTGTTCCAAAGAAGGACGGTGGTTTCCGCCCAATTCTCGATTTAAGGCTTCTGAATTTGTTCCTGAAGGTCCTTCCCTTCCGAATGCTGCGCACAGCCGATGTTCTCCGGTCTGTGACAGCAGACGATTGGTTTGTAAGTGTCGATCTGAAAGATGCATACTTTCACGTCACAATTGCTGTACATCACAGAAAGTTTCTACGTTTCAGTTTCCTGAATCAAGCATACCAGTTCAAAGTGCTAGTCTTCGGCCTTTCCCTTGCTCCTCGCGTCTTCACAAGGTGTGTGAGCGCAGCTCTGTCTCCTCTTTGGATGAGAGGTATCCGTATTCTTCCTTATTTGGACGACTGGCTTCTCTGTGCCCCCACAGAGCAGCAGGCCGTACAAGACTCCAGACTGCTCTTGAGACATGTGCAGAAGCTGGGGTTTTCTGTGAACAAGAAAAAGAGCCGTTTGATTCCATCACAGACCACTACGTTCATAGGAATGACCCTGAATTCCTGCCTAATGTCTGCCTCCCTGTCTCAGGAACGTGTGACAAACATTCTACAACTTGTGGCTCGCTTTCGTCCGGGTGTGTCTTTGCAGTACGAGGTGGTCCTACGACTGATAGGGATGTTAACAGCGGCTACAGTTGTGATCCCCCTGGGTTTACTCCATCTCAGACCACTCCAGTTATGGAACAACAGTTTGCGCCTAGATCCCACCAGACATCGTCATCAACTGGTTATAATTTCTCACCGTTGCATATGTGCGTTGAGGCGGTGGAGACAGTTAGAGTTTCTGAAGGCAGGAGTGCCCCTGGGTGTTGTTCCCTCTCGTCGGGAGTTGATCACGACAGACGCTTCCCTCACAGGATGGGGGGCAACGTGGAATCGGAGGGGTATTTCCGGGCGCTGGACTCCGATCCAGGCCGCGGAACATATCAACCTGCTAGAACTCAGGGCAGTGTTCTTGGCTCTAAAGTACTTCATGCCGGTTCTGGCAGGCCGCCATGTTCTTGTTCGGTCAGACAATACCTCAACAGTGTTCCATCTGAACCACCAGGGCGGCACGAGATCCCGCAGGTCTCTATGGTTGACTCACGAGATCTTGACATGGTGTCAGCCACGACTCGCTTCACTGAGGGCAGCTCATATTCCAGGAGTGTGCAACCAGACAGCAGATGCTCTTTCCAGGGATCAAGTACATCCAGGAGAATGGAGGCTTCATCCAGATGTAGTGCAGGAGATCTGGCTACGATTTGGAAGAGCAGAGGTGGATCTTTTTGCTTCAGAGATGACCACCCACTGTCGCTTATGGTTCGCAAGGACAGAAGTGTCGAGCCCCCTGGGCCAGGATGCGCTGTTTCACGAATGGCCGAACTGCCTGCTTTATGCGTTTCCACCTACCCCTCTGTTATGGGAGACGTTGCACAGGATCTCCCTGTGCAAGCACAGAGTGTTACTCGTGGCACCACGATGGCCAGCCAGACCGTGGTTTCCTTTGTTGCTGAGACTTCTGACAGGCAATCCATGGAAGCTTCCCCCCAGGAAGGACCTCCTCTCCCAGTTGGAGGCCAGTGTCTGGCACCCGGACCTGGCTCGTCTGCAGCTTTGGGTCTGGCCATTGGGTTAAATCCTTCCCTGGAGCATTGTGACCCTGCTGTTATTCACACAATCTCTAATGCTAGGGCTTCTTCCACACGACAGATTTATGCTTCCCGTTGGAAGCTTTTTTCTGCATGGTGTAAGGAACGGGGGCTCGATCCTGCAACATGCGACATTCCGCGTGTCTTAAGTTTTCTTCAACGTTTACTGGAGGAAGGAAAAGCAGCTTCCACGTTGAAAGTGTACGTTGCTGCAATTTCTGCATATCATGTTCCAGTTGGTGGCTCTTCTCTTGGCTCTCACCGTCTTGTCTGCAGTTTTCTGAAGGGCGCACGCCGCCTGAACCCTGCTCGGAATCCTCATTTTCCTGTGTGGGATTTGTCACTCGTACTTGCATTCCTGTGCTCACCCCAGTTTGAGCCCTTGCAAAATGTTGACATTAAATGGTTGTCCTTGAAGACTTCTTTTTTGTTAGCTATTGCTACTGCGAAACAAGTCAGTGAGTTGCACGCGTTGTCTGTTAGTGAACTGTGCTTGCGTTGATTACCGGATGGCTCCGGGGTGGTTCTACGACCCAATCCTTCTTTTCTTCCGAAGGTCCTTCTTCCTCAGTTCATAAATCAGCATATTGAACTGGCCTCCTTTCAGACTTCTTCAGGGTCCGATTCAAGTGCCCAACTCTTGTGTCCTGTTCGGGCCTTGAAGTGTTATGTGAACTCTACTGTTCAATTTAGACGGTCAGACCAGTTATTTGTCTGCCATGGTGGTGTGAAGAAAGGTGCTCCAGTGTCGAAACAGAGGTTGTCGAACTGGATAGTGGAGACCATTACGCTGGCTTACAAGGCGGCAGGGAGACCACTGCCCTGGAGACTAACTTGCCATTCCACTAGGGCCATTTCATCTTCATGGGCTGTTTTAGAGGAGTTTCCCTGGTGGATATCTGCACTGCTGCTATCTGGGCTTCTCCATGCACGTTTGCCCGGTTTTATAAGGTCAACGTTGCTGCTCATCATGCCGTTAGTTCTGCGGTTCTTCTGGAGCAGCCTTAATTTCATCAGGTGGGTGGCATTCCTCATGACTATGTTGGTATGTGTCATCTATAGTGTTTACACTGCCTCTGGCGGTCAGTAAGAATGAAACAGAACGCTAGTTACGCATGTAACTGTGGTTCTGTGAATTCTGGATGACCGCCAGAATTCTCTGTCACTCGGAATGCGCGAGAAAGGCGTACCGAGGTAGAGTGCTGAGCTACTGTAGCTTTACCCTCCAGGGCTCAGCATACGTCACGCCACGTGACTTTGTTGGTATATTCTCTCGACCTATCTAGCTGGCGCTGCGATAATCCATAGTGTTTACACTGCCTCTGGCGGTCATCCAGAATTCACAGAACCACAGTTACATGCGTAACTAGCGTTCCCTCGCTCTAAAGTCTATGGGATGTTTGAATGGGTTTTTGCTAAATCGCCTGAAATAAGGTCTGTGGGGAACAAAGCCTCTAAATATTTTCACGTTTTGATCTATGACATAGAACACACAGTTATAACTTGCTTGTGTTTTTTTAAACTTTATTGTGTCTGCTTGTGTTTTTAAAAAACTTTATATAGGCTTCAAAATGTATACATTTTGGATTAACTTGTAAAGATTATCTTGATAGACAAAACGTGTAAGGGTCACAACTCTTTGTTAAACACAGATCTTATTTTTTGCGATTTTCCAAAAGTCTATGGGGAAAATGCATAGCTTTTCGATCGAGGGAACCCATGCGCCGCTAGCTTCCGAGTTGTCCTACAAAGTGACGTCATCACTTCGGCACTCTATAGAGTGCCGAAGTTACGACGTCACTCTGTAGGCCAAAACGCGGAAGTGAGTTAGCATTTTAGCACTCCCGGTTCCCTCGCTCTAAAGTCTATGGGATTTTTGAATGGGTTTTTGCTAAATCGCCTGAAATAAGGTCTGTGGTGAACAAAGCCTCTAAATATTTTCACGTTTTGCTCTATGACATAGAACACACAGTTATAACCTGCTTGTGGTTTTTTAAACTTTATTGTGTCTTCTTGCGTTTTTTAAAAACTTTATATAGGCTTCAAAATGTATAAATTTTGGATTAACTTGTAAAGATTATCTTGATAGACAAAACGTGTAAGGGTCACAACTCTTTGTTAAACACAGATCTTATTTTTTGCGATTTTCCAAAAGTGTATGGGGAAAATGCATAGCTTTTCGATCGAGGGAACCCATGCGCCGCTAGCTTCCGAGTTGTCCTACAAAGTGATGTCATCACTTCGGCACTCTATACACACCATATCACATTCGAAATCAAGGTTGTATCATTTATTGTAACAATCCTGTTAAAAAAACAACAAAAAACATCAAAAATAAATATCCTAATGAAACTTGGCACTAAATAAAAACCCTTCTTTCTCAAGTCGGATAAAACTTCTAACCGGCATCCATTGCTTCAAGTCAGACTCTCTTAGGTCGTTTACCTTTAATTTAATTAGGCCATGAATTTCGCAAACTTATACAGTGCATCTTGCTTTATTAAAGGGATACTTAACCCAAAAATTTAAATTCTTTCATCATTTACTCACCTTCAAGTTGTTCCAAACCAGTATTTCTTTCTTCAGCTGAACACAAGGGAAAAAATACTGGAAGTCAATGGGGCCCCATCAACTGTTTTACCCGCCATTCTTCAAAAGATCTTCTTTTATGTTTAGCAGAAGAAAGAAATTGATACAGGTTTGGAAAAACTTGAGGGTGAGTAAATGATGGCAGAATTAAAAATTTTTTGGTGTGAACTATCCCTTTAAGAACAACATTTCACGATGTCCTTTTGAATTGGCGTTTCAATGAACAATAATATTTCTTCCTTGCGTCCTAGAAAATAATAACTTAATAAAGGAAATTGGGATGCACAATTATTGAAACGAGAGACACCCAAAAACGCAGTCAAACAGTTAAAGGGAACGTTACAATATGTAATAATTTTGTAATAAAATATCAAATTTTAAGGACAACTAAAATGAGGATCAATATCAGCGTGGCGTTTTCGAGATGCCGAGAGCTCCACGTCCGTGACAAACTTCGACTTGACTTTTATTAGTTACTTAGACAGGTGAGACTAACACATAGAATAACATAACTTTCAACACACTCAAATGCAGTTTAGTGATAGTGTAGAGTAGACCAAGTGAAACAGCGCTGCGTTACCTCACAAGTTTAATTCGTCAAATTAACTGATCTGTGTGAGTAAGTTAATTCAGCACTTGCGGGTAGGGTTGCCAACCGTTCCGTATAATACGGAATCGTCCCGTATTTGACACATAAAAGTCTTGTTCCGTATTGAACTGATACGGAACGCACTTTGTTCCGTATTTTTGAGAATCAATTCAGTGCAAATTCATGACAGGTACATACTGTAGCTTCTAATATATGTCAATATATGTTTTTCTATGATAAGAAAAAAAAAAAACCCGACGGTGCGGTAGATACTAATTTCTCCCCCTGTTTGTCTATGATCAGCCGCGTAGCGTTTTTAACATCTTGGAACATCATCAGAGAATGCTCTTTTAATTGGTCGTTAGTCATTGTGAGTCACGTATCGTAGCAACGATGACGACAAGTGACAACAGCGGGAAATGTAAAAATGACTAACGTTACCTCCGAGCAGCCGGCGAAAAAGAAAAGAGCACAAAAATATAGAGTTGAATGGGAAAATGACTACCCGTGGCTGGAATGCGCGAGGTATTAAAGGTAGGAATATTAAAAATATTATTTTTTGCACTGGAAAGAACATTCTAGAAGTCTAATTCTATTGAATAAGTTCGCACAAGGCTACAGAAAACTGTTGTTTATTTTTCTTCAAATGCAGTCTAAGCCGATGAGTTTTGAATGTTATAGGCTATGTTATATTTGTTTAAGTTAAAAATAAAATGTATTATAAACTAAACAAATCCATGGTTCATTGTTGGCAAAATAATCATGATAGCCTTTATCTATGTGGTTCAGTCTTGTATATTATTGATTAGGACTACTTTGCTATTCTATAAATATATAGGCCTAATAAGTTGTATTATAATATGCTATAACGTTAATGTATTATAGCATACAATACCCCCCCTTGGTAACTTGGTTTGGTAGAATTAAATGGCCTTATTCCTAAGGATGGCTGGCGCGAAACAGACGTTCAAAAGCTTTGCGAGATCCCGAAGCAAAGATAATTCGAAACACTGATCCGAAGCGTGATTCAAAACACCCACGTCACGTGACAACGGCTAAATGAAGCGTCTAAAGCCTATGGAAAGCCGTTAGGGCCAAAAACACGCGAATTTTAACGCGTATTTCACGCGTATTTCACGCGTATTTCACGTGTAAAATACGCGTATTTTACACGTGAAATACGCGTTGATTATGTCACTCGTATTTCACGCGTATTTTACACGTGAAATACGCGTGAAATACGAGTGACATAATCAACGCGTATTTCACGTGTAAAATATGCGTATTTCACGTGTATTTTACACGTAAAATACGCGTGAAATACGCGTTAAAAATCAGTATGAACGGGTCCGTGTCATTGGCTGCTGAAGACTTGGGTCTAACCATTTGTGTGAGCTTAGAGGGGTGTACCTTTCATAGACTAGGCTACCACCAGTTAACATTCTAGATCAGCTTATTCAGGTTTTTTTGTATAACCTATATGAATAATATATTTAAATAGCAGTTTTATGACAATTTAGATAAAAATAAAATTAACTTGTTTTTCTCCACTCATGCCTTTTTGTAAATAAACACATTAGTGGACATTCTAGCTTTAACATCAAAGCATTAACGTGTGTGGGGAAATCAGTTACAGTGGAGGTAACCAATGCAGGTTTATGATCACTGCAGGTTTCAGATACAGACCACTGTAATCAATATCTGTCTTTGGAAAACAACGTGAGCTTTTGTTGTGCTTACATTTACAGCTATAGCAAGCAGGGGGCGCTTTTTCAAACCTTTTTGTTCTGAAATTGGGCACCCAGACAAACTGTAATTAGGTATACAGGTGATATTATCAATTTAAAGGAATTTAATGACTTAAAGTATTTAAATATGTTATTTAAGGCTTTCAGGATTAGAATGAGAGCTTGTGCTCAGGTCAGGACCGGTATAAGAACTTGATTTGGCTTTCCTGACAGAAGTATTTTACTGCTACCAAAATTAAATATCCTCCTATTTCTTTTCCTATTTATTTTCTTTTTCTTCGTTTTCTTGTGTAGCCCAAAGAAAATAGATAGATTGCATTTTTATGAACAAATATTTTTACCAAGATTGCCCCCTTTTGCATATTAGTACATTTACATATTATTATTATTATAACAGGGACAATGGACAGTAAAGAACTGTCCCAGAATTAGCTACAGAGCTAAATTTCATCTGCAGTCCCTGGCATTTGGCAGATGCTTTTATCCTAAGTGCCTTACATTGCATTTCAATGTACACATTTACGTTCTTATCAGTTCTTGCTTTCCCTGGGAATCGAACCCTTGCATGAATTTTGCAAGCGCTAACATTCTACTGTTTGAGCTACAGGAAAAGTAGGAATTTATCTGTAAAACAAATCAACCCAACTCAAGATTTCTAATATTAAAAGTTAACATTTGATTGTGGAAAAGTTTACAGCTGTGGTTCTTGATCAATGCAATTGTAATGAATATCTGTTAAAACAACATAACCTTGCTTGCAGGGACCAAATTACAGAAACGTCCTATCTTAAAGGTATTGTTCACTCAATTTAAAATTCTGTCTTCATTAACTCACCCTCATGTTGTTTCAAACATGCATGAGCCTCTTTGAATGTTTGGTTACTAATATTTGAAGATTATTGGTAACCAAACATTGCTGGTCCCCATTGACTTCCATAATATTTTTTTCCATAGTATGGAAGTTCCAGAAAGAAACTTTGGAACAACATAAGGGTGTAAATGGGTGAACTATCCCTTTAAGCCCCAAGTTATAATCTGACAAGTTCAGTGTTTTAAATTGGTTCCAAAATGAAATCACAGTGGTTACTTAAGACAAGATATTACTCTGACTGAAGTTGTTTCTGCAATACAGCCTCAGGAAACCATTCCAGGTCATAATTTCAAGTCCTCCCTCAGTGTCATATATTATTAACTAATATTCAGGGAAATTTGTACTTACCTCAGACTTGTCAGCAGCTTAATATCCTTTTATCTTAGCTCCATATCCTTTATATCTTTAAACATACAATGCTTTAATAGTACAATAATACAAATGCAATAAATTAAACTGTGCAATACTCAAATCTATATTTTCTACTGTTTAGTTTCATAAGTAGAGTATATGTACAAGTAATCTTAATTTTTAAGATTTCACATACGCTTTTATTTCTTTTCTTAAATGTGAGCAATGGTGACATGACCAATTTAAACCTGGGATCAATAAATTATATCTATTATATTCAGTGGTTATGAGGAGCAATGTGAGAGAGAAATTTGGCAATCATTGTCTGACCCAGCAAAAAAAAAACCACTATAATACATTTTTTATTGATTTTTCTGTTCGCATTTATGAGGGAAAAAACAACGTGTCAGTTCTCGTTTACGGACGTGAGCGTTCTGAAAGCGGCACTAAACGACTTCTTTAAAACTTTCACAGAGACCTCAAACAGAACAGCTGCCTTTCTTTACATTTATTTTCGTTTTATATTAATTATATCTTAATTTTAATCAATGTTTCATGAACCAATTGTCTGGATTTATTTAATAAATATAGCAGAATCACGACATGGAGGCGCCGGCGAGTGAATTGGAGTTCGTCTCATAAATTAACCGAAACTCGGCGTATAATGCACATTCACATTCACAGCGTATTTAGACGCATTTATAATCATTACTTTTAACGGTTCTTTGTGGCAAGCTTTATGCGTGCGGTCGTGCGCTTGAGCACAAATTATGAGCTTTTGGCAATTTTTTTTTAATAATTATTGACAAAATTAGAATATAGTAAAAGGTTTTTTTTGTGTGTGTGAAAGTTTTGGGTGGGCCTGTTGAAAAGTGGGGCCATGCCTGAGCTACAGGACATCGTCTTTAAAAACATAACCTGCGCGAAAGAGAGAGAAAAAATGAATACGTCATTGTACCCAGCACTTCTGAAAATGCACTTCCGAATGCGTCTCTGTCCCCAGCACATTTCAAACCAAACTGACGCCCATGATAACAAAGATAGATTGACAGGTGACACTGCAATGACTACCCTTTTAAATTGCTAATTTAACCCTTTACACTTTTTTTTTTTTTTTTTACATCAGCAGGGTTCACTTGGAATGCTCCGAATGCAATGGGCAAACACGGTCCTCAAGGGTCAATGCCCTCTGCCCTGCAGAGTTCAGCTTCATTTCATTTTTTCTAAATGTAATAAATTTTCAGTGAAATCAATTCTGATTTAAAATAGTAATGCATATGTAAAACAAACTGACCCACTGTGCCTTTTATCATGCAGATGATTTGTATGAATTTATGATCACAAGCTTGGATGTGTTCTGTCAGTGCTTGAGGAAGGTAAAGTAAGTGGGGAACTGAAAAAAAAAAAACGAGTTGGCTTTATAGCAGTCTTATTTCAGTAAACTGCTGGTTATGAAATATGCCACATGGTGTCCGTACGAGACTTGGTGAAAATATGTTGGAAATTTGAGAGTAACCTGTTTATTTGTCACCACAACAACTCAGTTATTAACAAGGATTGAATGGTACTTAGTTGTGGGTGTATTAGTGTGTGGTTTTCTATAGAAACAGAAAATGCAGAGTAAATATTCTAACATTAAATATTAGAGACAACACGGCACTGACAACATACATTATACATTATACTTCATCTCATTAAACAACAAATTAAACCCCATGTAGCCTACTATTTAAATCGACTGCTGGACGTCGTAATGTTATTGTAGCATAAATCTGATTTAGCATTTTATTAGTAACCCCCACCCCACCTGTTCCACCCACTTTTTAAAACAAAGTTACGTCACTGATTTTTATGTTTATATGTTTACTTAAATGTTATATGGTGTTTTACCAAAGTGTCTAATAATTTTTACAGATAAATTGCTTTAATACCAATTACCAAGGTGACCTGTAAAATACTATCTATACAATCTATCTATTTTCTTTGGGCTACACAAGAAAACGAAGAAAAAGAAAATAAATAGGAAAAGAAATAGGAGGATATTTAATTTTGGTAGCAGTAAAATACTTCTGTCAGGAAAGCCAAATCAAGTTCTTATACCTGTCCTGACCTGAGCACAAGCTCTCATTCTAATCCTGAAAGCCTTAAATAACATATTTAAATACTTTAAGTCATTAAATTCCTTTAAATTGATAATATCACCTGTATACCTAATTACAGTTTGTCTGAGTGCCCAATTTCAGAACAAAAAGGTTTGAAAAAGCGCCCCCTGCTTGCTATAGCTATAAATGTAAGCACAACAAAAGCTCACGTTGTTTTCCAAAGACAGATATTGATTACAGTGGTCTGTATCTGAAACCTGCAGTGATCATAAACCTGCATTGGTTACCTCCACTGTAACTGATTTCCCCACACACGTTAATGCTTTGATGTTAAAGCTAGAATGTCCACTAATGTGTTTATTTACAAAAAGGCATGAGTGGAGAAAAACAAGTTAATTTTATTTGTATCTAAATTGTCATAAAACTGCTATTTAAATATATTATTCATATAGGTTATACAAAAAAACCTGAATAAGCTGATCTAGAATGTTAACTGGTGGTAGCCTAGTCTATGAAAGGTACACCCCTCTAAGCTCACACAAATGGTTAGACCCAAGTCTTCAGCAGCCAATGACACGGACCCGTTCATACTGATTTTTAACGCGTATTTTACGTGTAAAATACACGTGAAATACGCGTATTTTACACGTGAAATACGCGTTGATTATGTCACTCGTATTTCACGCGTATTTCACGTGTAAAATACGCGTATTTTACACGTGAAATACGCGTGAAATACGCGTTAAAATTCGCGTGTTTTTGGCCCTAACGGCTTTCCATAAAAGCCCCGTTCACACTACACGCGACGCGATACCATTCATTTCAATGGTGAGCGGGCGACTTCCGGCAACACGCGCGACAGCGACCGTTGGGGCGTGTCCAGCGACGCGACAAAGTTGAGAAATGTTTAACTTTATGCAAATGAAGAGCGATTTTCGCGAGCGACAACCAATAGGAGTGAAGTCAGTGGAGTGCGTCACTCTTCAGTGCCGAGTCTGACCGAGGCAAGTTGAACAAGAAGCTCATTTTAGGCGTCAGAAACTGTCCTATAACTTATGATATATCTCCGTGTACATACAGTGGTGTTCAATGTACTGACTCCATGACAGAATGGTTTCGGGAACCCAGATAGACCGGTATTTGCCCGTTTGCTGCAGTTAAATAGCCGCGATGGCAAAGAGCACTCACTGTACTGATTCCATTTATATTTAGACTTTTCCTTCCAAAATATTTGTTTGTAGCGGCAGTAAAACGTGTTTGTTGTCTAGAATAGAGTAACATCCGTGAATGTCACTCACAAACAAAGTCGCGTGTAGTGTGAACGCAGCTTAAGTGTTTTCATCAGGTGGAGTGCTCACTGCTCCGCCGAATCAGGGTTTCATTGATTGGTCGGTTCGGGAACAAATCACACAATCACACAGTATAAAAGTTTTGTCAACGCATTTTCATATCGTGGGTTTTTGTGAGAGGAGTTTGGTTTTGAGATAGCGGATTTTTGGTGATATAGTGACATTTATAGTGCGATTTGTTTAGTTATATTTAGGATTTAATTTACATTTACACATTGAATTAGAGACACACAGAGTACATATAGTGACACATTAATAGATGCATTGATATATATATATATATATATATATATATATATATATATATATATATATATATATATATATATATATATATAGATTAATAGATAGATACATATATTACAGATACATATAGATTATTAGATAGATAGGCTACATATAAAATAGATAGATAGATAGATAGATAGATAGATAGATAGATAGATAGATAGATAGATAGATAGATAGATAGATAGATAGATAGAAATGGAGGCTCCACAGAAGAGATACCGTACATCTGTGGTGTGGGAGCATTTCCATTTGGAAACCCCAAATAAAGTGAGATGTGTGTATTGTGATCGGCAGCTATCCTACTGCAACAATACATCATCCATGATGCGCCATTTGAGGAGCATTCATCCTGCCATTCTGCAGGGTGCAGAGACTACAGGTTACAAGCTTCATATATTACAAAAATACAATAATAAAAAAAAAAAAACATTTTTTTATTAGCTCTTTGTAAAGGTTGTTTCAGATCAACACCTGCAAGTGACCACTAGGTGTCACCGTGGAGACGGGTTTCGGATTGATTCAAAGCCTCGAAACAAAATGGCACATTTGCTTCGACTGTTTCATTGCTTCACGAAGCCTCGATCTGCCCATCAATACTTATTCCGCGGGACTCACGTGTGGCGCTGATATCTGCCTCTCATTAGCAATCGAGCCCTGCTTCATACCACAGTCATGATAAAAACATCAATGTTTTCAGTCATCCATTAGATACATAAGCTTGACGACAAGTTCCATAATTCAACTGGAATTTTGCGTCATCAACCTACGCCTTTGTTATTGTAGGAGGTTAGCGACACCTAGCGGCAAAAATACATATTGTATCTTTAACAGCTCTTTGTATTCTTCAAACATTCACGTTTTGTTCCACTGAAGAAAGAAAGTCGTACGGGTTTGGAATTACATGGTAAGTACATAATACATTAAAATGGTTAAATTTTTCTTGTAATATTCATTCAATATGTGAGGCTGTCCACTAGATGGCAGTCTATCCCCAGTAAAATGTTTGCTCTCAATTTTTTTAATTTCGCAGTCAACAGATATGCCTGTCAGATAATATGATCTGTATATATTTTACTTCACACAATGTTTCATGAGTTGTTATTATTATTCATCATCAAATTAAAAGCTTTAGATTAAAAAAAACAACAACAACTATAGGCTATAAAAAGACTACTTACAGTGTTTAGAGGTCCATGCTAATTAAATACTTTCACAGGCCTTAATGTGCATTTAATGAGCAAAGCCATATTTAGGCTACTTAATGGAACGATTCAAAACTGTGAGCCTGTACTGTCTGGGAAAACAATACCGGCCTGTATTTTACACATTACACAATATCCCACAGTGTGTTCAGCATAATGTCATAGTTCTTGTGCCCTTACTAAACAGGACTGCCTGAACTGTAATGCACACACAGTTACACATGCACACCTGATTATGATATTTTACAATGGTGACAAAGTACGGTTCTAGTGTAATGCTTCTAAATTGTGCTGGGGAGTCTGGATATGGAAATAAAGTGAGCTTTAATGGTAATTGGCAGACCTCTGTGTTTCTTTGCACTGTTGATATTGGCATGTACTTGCAGTCGCAGTAGATGATGTGGATATGGAAATCTAGACTTTTTTTATGTTCATTTTTTGGAACTGTAACCAGATGTTTTGTCTCCATGCTTCACAGATAATCATCTTAAACTATGGCTCTATTAAGAAAAGGAAGCTGTAGCTTCCATGTAAGACGCATTCATTTTTCTTCATAGGCACGTCTGCCTACGCCAGCAAGGCCAAAACCTTTTTATAAGCTGATTGTTCAGTGTCTTTAGAGGAAGGCAGATTAAAAGTATCTCCCGGTCTTTCAAAAGAAGTTAGAGAAAAGAAAAGTTGTATATAGTGTTTATGTTTGGTCACCTCTATGTCAAACATACAGCAAATAAATGGGTTGATGCATGATAGACCATTTGATTACTGTTTTTCCTGGTCTTTGACTGAGCCTGGGTTTTCCCAAGGTTTTTTTTTTCTTTCCATCCTGTCACCCGATGGAGTTTCGGTTCATTGCCAATGTTGCCTTGGCTTCTGGCTTGCTTAGTTGGGGACATTTAATATTCAACAATATTATTGATCTCCCTTACTTCAGGTGGACTATGACACAATTTTCTTCTAGAAACAAACTTTGTTGTATTATTTTCATGTTATCACCGTGAAGCTGCTTTGATGCAATCTGTATTGTAAAAACCGTTATATAAATAAAGGTGACTTGACTTGCCTTTGACTTCATAAGTTTTCCAGCTTCATGTTTCCATCAGTTGTGTAGTTTTTTTCTTATTATTATTTACAGATCTATATGTGGGTAGTTGACACACAACATGTCCATCAACTTTTTTTTATCAACATCATGAATTTTTTTTTGGGGGGGGGGGGGGGGGGGGGGGGTTTGGTGCTGCTGTGACTCGATTAAAAAATGATATGGACATGTTATGAATTCATTATTATCATTATTATCAATATTCCTCCTCTTTATATTATTGATTATTTAGTGAAGATCACAATTTCTTTTAAAATTTTTACATTTTTTAAATATCGTTTTAAAATTTTTAACCATAATTTCATAATTTTACTTTAAATGGTCCTATGGTGTGACAATTTATTAAAAACAAATTATAAAAAAAGGTAAAATATTCCATCTAGTTTCATCTAGGTCATATAATCTGCATAATAGCAAAATGCTGTTTAAATGTTTAAAATAGTTTTAATTGGTCAACTCCCCATGTATGTAAGTATGAGCAAACAGAACATAATGACCTGTCAAATCATCATAATGTTTTATTCACAATGAAGTGGCAAATCTGTGATATGAGGTGCAGCGCACATCATCATTGTAAAGCCTGGTGATTTGTTACTTTATTTAACCTTCACGAAAAGACCTTTTGAGAGTCGTTAGAGGCCAAAATGCCTCTTGTGTTCCCTATTTCTGCAAATGTGCTACAGCCTAATTATATGTAAAGTGTCTAGCGCTGCTGATCTAAAGCACAGCCAAACCTCATAAGTATTAAAAGTCTAGAGTAGAAGGGAAAACTACCACCACAGTAAAAATCTCCTAGACTCAGGATGTTGTCAAAAACCAAAAGCCTGGTTGTCTTCTTTTCACTGGATTCATTTGTAATCGACCACCTCATAGAGAGCTTTGATAAACGATGTGTCAGAGATCCTCTCCAGCTCGGTGTGTCTATGACCATGTAAATGATAATCTGGAGAATGTTTATATTGCAGGCTGGTCCATTACTATAGGAGAGGCCCTGGTAAAGCTCACTAATGGTTCCTCTGTGTAGGATTAGCCACCTCCGGTTGTTTCCCATTTAGGGAATTATTTTTACCGTTAAACCTATATGTCATGTTATACTGCACGGTTGAGGTCTTTCGCTGCCATTATGGGCTGTTGGAAGGCCTCTTCTAATGGAACTGACACATATTTGTGTAAAGACTCAGTTCCGGCAGCATTTTTCCGCTGGTGTCCTTAAGCGCTGACCTGTGACACTGCTTTGGGTGATTTCGAGTGCACATTTTTGGCAAAACAGAATTCTTTCGCTTTCTGTTTTCCACACAAGAAATGAAGCTTGAAATTATTTGATGATCTTCACCTGAAGACCTTCGGGAGACGTGCAGGATATGAAAACACTTTGAAGTCATGATGAGAATTAGGATTCCAGCTTAATGCTCTGACGCTCAAGCAATTTCATCAACTAGTGGTATGATTACATAAAGATGAAAAACTCAGAAATTTCCCCACATTTGAATGCCTGGCACCTTATGTATTTTCGAATGGAAAATAATGGTAGCTCCCACTTTGCAGTTGTCCAAGTCTGTGATGTCCTCGTGTTGTTTTATCTTTAGCACAAGCACAGGAAGATTCCGCATTAAATTGTGGGGCTGACAGATGTCTGGACATTTCCACCATGACATCACCTACAAAAGCAGTCTTAAATTCTGAACTGACTTCAGCTTTACGATTCAGAGGCCAGCTGAGAGATAGCAGGAGTCCACGAACACCCCGGTTTAATACATATATCAGAAATTGAGAATTTTGAGATGCCCAGGCGCTGATAGTATTGGTATTGTATGTGCTGCACTCCTGAGACTCTTTAAAAGCAGATGCATTTTTACTGCCTTATTTCAAAGCTTTCATATGGGGTGGATTATATTTCCCTATACTGTTTTAGTCATAATGTCTGTATTTTAGTGTTAACCTGCATACAAAAAAAATAATTTGAATTTAAGTGTCAGTATGTGATAAAGTAGACACAATTTACTACTTATATACTTACATATATTTTAATGTTCCAATTTTGTATATATATTACCGTTCAACAAAAAATTTTTTGTAATGTTACTGTTATAAAATATTTTTATTTCAAATAAATGCTGTTCTTTTTATTCATGAAAGAATCCTAATAAAAATGTATTGAGGTTTACACAAAAAATATAAAGCAGCACAACTCTGATCATTTTTTTCAACACTGATAATTGTATAAAATGTTTCTTTAGCAGCAAATCAGAATATTACAATGATTTCTGAAGGATCATGTGACACCGAAGACTGGAGTAATGATGCTGAAAATTCAGCTTTCCATCACAGGAATAAATTACATTTTAAAAGATAACAAAATTGAGAACAGTTATTTATTTATTTTTAATAATATTAATGTTTTTTGCTGTATTTTTGATCAAACAAATTATTAAATAGAGCCTAAGAGACACTCTATTTTCTTAGGGTACACTGAACTTAGGGTACAGTGTACCCTAAGTTATCTTATAGTGTTATTTATATTGTAGTTATATTGTAGTCAATTTGCCATAGACTTATAAATGTATTTTCTTGTTTGTATTGTAATGCTTTTTTTTACAACTTGGCCAGGGGACTACAGATGAAAAATAGCCTTTGGCTAATTCTGGCTTTTTTAACCATGTGTGTTCATGCGTTTTATGAAATTGCACTGTCCCCTTTTAAATAAACCAATAAATCAAATCAAATCAAATCAAATCACTTTCAAAAACATTAAAAATCTTTGCTAAATAATAATTTTATTAATATATTATTATATACATTATTTATACTTTATTTATAAAGGCAGTTAGAGATATGACAATAGCAATAAATAGCAGTGTAGGGTCAGAAAATGCTGCAAGTACTAACTTCTAGGTTACAGCTGACACAGTTCCTGGCTTTTCACTCTGTCTGTGCCTATGGATGTTGGAAAGACCCAATTAATCACTGTTTCACCTCTATTCACCGGACCATCATCTGACTGATTACAGGTAGTTGACCATGTCTACACAGATAGACAAATGGCTTCAGTCTTTGAGCCTTGAGACAAGGCCAGGTCTGTGAAATCCATGCTCGCACATAGTTCCAACAGCTCTCTCTCTTTCTTTCGGCTTGTGGTGGAATGTTGATTTTGGAGAGTTTGGTGAAAAGTAACACTCTTGAGAAAGCAGCCCCGCTCCGCTCTGCCTGAAACTGACATATATGCAACCCGTCGCCCTAGACCCTTTAGTATTTGTCTTTTAATGTGTGCATTATGTGTGCAAGTGAAGCAAAAACAAACTATCCTACAATCCTTTATAGAAACCCCACAAAAACATACTGTAAAGTCCATAGTTGCGAGTTTTTCCAGTCTAATTTTAATTTACATCTCAGATTTTTTCCAAGTTTTTTTTTGTTTCAATTTGCACTCAGTCCTCCATATAAGGAGATGTGGCGTAATTTGTGCAGGCCGGGTGCTGTAGGTTCATGTTTCTTTGTTGCCGTGGCTCACTGGGTGTTGAAAGGAACCAGAGGGTGTGGAGGGATGCTGCCGAGATGCACATCCTCCATTGCTCCCTGCAGGCTGGGTAGTGCCAAAACCAAACCACGTCCCTCTATTATTGTTGATGAGGACTGAGGTTTATTGTGGGATTTTAGACAGGAGGGTATGTTTGAATGCAGGACACGGTGTAACATGGAATTGGAATGAGGTTGGACTCGCCTTTTGAGCTCAAATGGATTGAAGAGCATAAAAGGCAAGATGAAACAAACAACTTCATCCATCAGACTGCATAATTTAGCACAGTGAGCAATAAACATTGAGATTATTAACCATGTAAAGCCTAGTGTATCTTATTTAATATACAAATTTCCTAGGCGTGATCAAACCTTTGCTGAAAAACCTGTTGTACACAATCTACTTTATGCCTGTCGTCTGATTGATAGTTCGTTTTTTTAGCGAGTAAAAGCCCCTTTAGTATAATTCGAAAAACTTAAGGTCATGGTGCAAATCTATGAAATATTTACTGACTTTAATTATGCAAACATAACTTTTAGCCTATATTGTTAGTAATATTTAAAGATTTTCTTTTTTACTTTGAAAAATCACGAGTATAAAATATGATGCATTAGGCTTTTGATGATCATTTATCTCTCAATCATCATCGTATTGCATTGAATTATATGTTTTGCCCCCACAATAAAAACTACAGAACTTTGATCATAAAACTAATCTTTGATGATATCTTTGGAGTGCCAATGAACATAAATATACTAACATTACATAAAATGCATATATATCAAGCCTATCTATAATAATATAATATGAGCCATAAATGTCTGTTTTGTTTGATGTTCATAATTCAGTGCATGATTTGGATATGGAAAATTTGGATAATCACCATAATCTCATCGATATGTGGTTTGTTTGGTTAGTCCACCAGGTCTGATGTGTCTTGCAGTTTTGTTTCATGTGCAATCTGGATTTTCGATTGAGGTTGGTCAAAAGAGACACACCTCTCACGAGCAAAGGCTAGTTGTGAGATGATCCAGATGTGGCTTTCTTTTCTTCAGCAACTTATTAATAGCACTGGAAATAACAGGTTGGAGCCGAGAACCACGTGTCTGGGCTTGATTTGGGCATTTGGATGAAAAACAGATTGAATGTGTGACTCATAGTTTCAATATGTTAGCTTATTGTGAGATTACCAAGGAAAAAATGAGGAGGGTATCACCAGAGATGGACATTATTGAAGCAGGCTGGGTCATAATAGATATAGATGATTCTCCAAGCATCTGTTCTTTAAGCTCACCCTCATATTTTAGCGCATGGGAGTTGATCTCAGATGAGGCAGGCCCCTGGAGAGTGTTTGAGAGTGATTTTATGAACGTCCTATTGAGTTTCAGATCATTTGGGTCTGGGATTAAGGAATGTATGTGCTTGGTTGAGCTTTTGTCTTAAACCATGTTGTTCTGTTTAATTTCCTGTCAAAGTGGCTCATAGATTTGATTTCCTGTCGGTGAAACATTATCTGGCCTGCACAATCTCAGACGACTCGCCTCTCCTGTCATTTTGAGATGGGCTTCCGTCCGGTCTCTGCTTTGAGTTGTCTGGGCTAAGAACTGGACTGAGTTTGTGGATGATGACATGTATTGGGTAAGTGGAGGATGTGGGTTTGAAATACCCTTAGAAGTAGGTCAGATGACTGGGGTTTGTAGGTTAGGGGGAACTCAGAGTCTGGGATCAGTTCTTATTTTTGAAGCAGCCAGACCAGTTTCCCATTAAAGGGCCTGTTTGTGTTGAGAGGGGCTTTATTTTTCCCCCCACTGCAAATGTTTTATCTTGAATAAAGTTGCTTTGCAGTTTCTAGATGTTCTAGGGTTGGAAACACAGAATATGCTAAACATGACAGCTTACAGTGTAGCGCTAAACATACAGCGCATCCAGATTAGTCTGACTCCTACTTAAATAATACTTTTCAGTTGTTTAAAGAATAGCACAATTAGTGTAGTTCAACTGATTTCTAAAATGACTCTTATGAGAAAAATCTTTTTAGTGAATCAAAAATACACAGTGCGACAAGTATGGTTCAACCAGTTTCTGAACTAATGACTCTGAGGCGATATTTTTTATTTTTTTTTGGTAAATCAAAACCTTTTACAGTGACTAACATTGTCCAACCAACCAGTGTTGGTCAGTGTATTACAATATTTTGTAATAACTCTGAGAAGGTTCTTTTTATGTGAATCAAAACCATAAAGCGTGAACGATGTAGTCCAAACGATTCCTGAACAAGTAAATCTTATGAGCTGATTTTTTTTAGTGAACCAAAACCATAGCACGACCAATATGGCCTAAAACCCAATCCTGAACAAATTACTTTTATGAGCAGATTATTTTTGTGATTGAAAATCATACAGTGCAATCAGTGTCAAACTGATTCCTTAGCAAATGACCCTTACGAGCTGATTCTTTTTGGTGAATCAAACACATACACAGCTTACAACTATAGTATATTGTTCTTAAGACTTTACTCTTCATTGTACACTACTGATTGGTTGTTCCAATAATTAAAAATCCTACCTGCTTATGTTCAGCAGAGCTTGCAATGTAATGTTAACAGGAACACATACCAGTGAATGACAGCCATGATCCGTTATTAAAGGGTTTTTTTTTCTTCCGTGGTCCACTGAGTGCATAAATATTTTCATGCAGAGGGTTATCATAACATGACCTTTTGAAACAGTAAAACAAAGCATTCCTTCTCCTTATGCACTCAGAATAAGGCTCTGTTCCAGAACCTAGTGAGCTGTGTAGCCTACATAGGCAACTGAGTTCTAAGGTAGCCTCAAAATGGAATGGAACCTCATAAGTGATTTGATCTGCAACATTCTACACAGGCAGTAACTCCACACATCATAGTGTTCTGTAAATGAAGCGCATGGTAGATGCTCTCAGGACTGATATGCTAATGCCAAATATTTTGGGTAGAATAGTCCATTTATAATACTTTAGATTGATTTTTTTTTTAGCCTACTTTTTGACATTTCTCTCACTAGCCTGCCATGTTGGATTTATTCTATTTGGTAAAAATTGGGTGTTTAAGGAGGCAGCATAATTAAATATTTGTTAATTAACTGCATGAGGCAGCTCACTAGATTTTGGAATATACACTGCTGTTTTTTCTATTCATCAAAGAATCCGGAAAAAAGTATCACGGTGTCCACAAAAATATTAAACAGCACAACTGTCTTTAAAATGGATAAAAATAATAATCAAAAAAGTTTCTTGAGTATCAAATCAGCAAATTAGAATGATTTTACTGAAGGCTGAAGTAATGGCTGCTAAAAATTCAGCTTTGCTGTCGCAGGAATAAATTACATTTTAAATAAACAGAGCAATTCCAATAGGGTCCTCACACCATCAGTGCTCCGGGCTTAAATATTCAAATAGAAAACAGTTTTCTGGGGTCATGACATGGGGTCATGACATGAGAAATTAAATTTGACATGTAAGAGGCCTTTGTACCATTAAAACATCCTGCAAGTTTCAGAGCTTAAAATGGCGCTTTTCCATTACCAGTACCAGCTCGACTCGACTCGACTCGCCTTGGCTCGCCTCGACTCGGCTCGCTTTTCGCTCCGTTTTCCATTGCAGAAAGTACCGCCACAAATAGTACCCGGTCGTCATAGCGACGCCTTTCGTTCCTCGTTGCCCCATCAAGCTCTCGCTGGATCCTCTCTTCGGCAACCAAACAAAGGAATGTCTGCACCTCCTCGTTTGACCACGGCGTATTCTTCAGAGTTGCCATAATAATAGTAGTAAGTTTAGTAACTATCTCTGGCCAAACTGTTTAAAAATGGCGGGGTTATTTATTCTGGATACTCCATCTGGCGCGTGCAATGATGACGCAGATTCTCTGTGACCAATCAGCAGTCGTCATTGTTTTCACATCACATTTTAGTATCGCCTTAGCTCGCTTAGAACCTCGCTGGAGGTGGTACGAAAAAAAGTACCCGAAAGCAGGTACAGGTACAACTTTTACACAGTGGAAAAGCAAACAAAGGCGAGTCGAGTCGAGTCGAGCCGAGCCGAGGCGAGCTGGTACTGTGTAGTGGAAAAGCGCCATAAGGTCCCCTTCATTTCAAACAAAGCATTTATTTATTCAAGCATCTCTTCGTACCGTAGGCCCTGCCTACTGGTGTGCAGTCCCTTAAAGGGGTCCTATAATGCTTTTCACAAGATGTAAAATAAGTCTCGGATGTCCCCAGAGTGTGTATGTGAAGTTTTAGCTCAAAATATTCCACAGATATTTTTTTATAGCATGTTAACATTGTTACTTTTTGAGGGTGAGCGAAAACGCGCCGTTTTTGTGTGTCCCTTTAAATGCAAATGAGCTGCTGGTCCTGGCATAGAGGGTGGAGCTTCAAATGCTGGTGTGTTAGCAGCACCGATACCTCACACCAGGGGCGTCACTAGGCCCTTTTTAGGGGGGCTTCAAATATTTGTGATTAATATGCTACACAAATTCGTGTTCGCTTCAGTCTTGTTTTAATCAGATTCAGCGCGTTCTTCATCTTAAATCCGCAGTGGCGCCGAGCAGAGAGCTCTAATGGCGCTTTTCCATTACCAGTACCAGCTCAATTCGCCTCGCCTTGGCTCGGCTCGCTTTTCGCTCTGTTTTCCATTGCAGATAGTACCTCCACAATAGTACCTGGTCGTCATAGCGGCGCCGCAGGAAACTGCCGTGACGTAATCTTCAACGCGACAAACACCCGCTACCCACACACACACACAGGACAATGGAGGACATCGAGGGTATGCTGTTTTTGATTCTCAGGATGTGGCTGTTTATCACTGCAAGACGACAAATGTTGTTTCAGGAGAGGCTGAGGACAGCAAAACGAAACACGGCAGAAAAAAACAGGAGAGTTTGGCGCGTGCAATTATGATGCAGTGAATAGTGACTGTTCTCTCTGACCAATCAGCAGTCTGCCGTGTTTACACGTGACATTTTAGTATCGCCTCAGCCATAGACAGTATAAGAAGTGGACAGAGCCATCTCATTGAACTCAGTTGAGACAGTTGAAGCCCATTTTTAGCGATTTTTGAGCACTTCCGTTCCTGACGCGCAGACTCAAACCGACTGAAACTAAGCTTGATGACGTGAGCAACCTGTCAGACAGACGTAAATCTTCTAGTAGCTGTGCGTGTAAATTGCCAACGTTAATCTTGCAGAGACGGGGAACTTGAGCAAAGAGTTCTTTGGCGTGAGTGAGCACGAGTAAGTATTCTGATTAATTATTCATTTGTATAGTATAGCTTTTATGGACTCATTATCTATGGGCTTCTCCCTTGATGGGACGTCCCCCCGATTGCCTGCGAGCTTCTCCTCCTGTCTGTATGGTAATTTCTGTACAGCGCGACAGAGAGTCGAGTGGTTATGACGCAATCGTTAGCCTATTTTTACAAAAACTGTTTCTACGGGGCCATAATGTAACATAGAAGGTAATGGAGCCCTTTATACATTGTCGTGTTTCTTTAGAAATAAATAATGGACAAATGGAGTCTTTAAACGCCTCAGATGTAAAGTTATTCACTGTCAAAGTGACGCCAAAATGAATGGGAGTCAATGGAAATGCTAACGCAAGTGAAGTTCTGCTACAAGATGGCGGCACCCGGTCGGCTTCAACTTCGGAGGTGGTACGAAAAAAAGTACTCGAAAGCTGGTACAGGTACAACTTTTACACAGTAGAAAACCAAACAAAGGCGAGTCGAGTCGAGTCGAGTCGAGCCGAGGCGAGCTGGTACTGTGTAGTAGAAAAGCTCCAAAAAAGAGAGGAAAGTGTGTGTGTGTGTGTGTGTTCATCTGAGCCCATTGGTCTGTCACTGCTCGTCAATGTCAGAATATTTGAGATGACCAATCAAATCAAAGTAGGCGGGCTTTACATTCACAGACGCTGAGCGCGAATTTTAGCAGCACAACTCGACGCTTCAGTGCACGGGCAAGTGCGAGATAAGATGTAAGTAGCTAAACTTATAACGTTATATATTTGACAGTTTTTTGAGGTCATTAAAGTTAAACGAATGACAAAAAAGAATCAGGAAAACTAATATAGTTTTGTCTAATTTCGCCCTTTTGAACTGAAATTAGGCATGTAACGTCAGCCTAATGTAATCATTCGTTTACTCTCATTGTGAGTGGACAAAAAACATTAACAAAGCCGTTTTCATCCTGTTAGGTCCAGGATTAATAATGAATGTGTACATATTGAAAATATACCTAATACAAATTGTAGCCTTTAGTAAATAAAATAAAAAAAAGCTCAGCTTTAGGAGGGGAAGAGAAAGGGCACGATGAGGAGACTGAAAAAAAAAGAAAGGAAGATGGAGATGAGGAGAGAGCAGGTATTGACAAATAGTCTACTGACAGTTTTAAAGCTATTTCTTATCCTTTTTTTGGTCTTCAAACGTCTTGAAATGCACATTTCAGAGATTAAAAAATGTAACCCCCAAACCTCCACCTCAAATGCAGGACCTCAAATGCAGGGCCTCTTTGATTATAAAGCCCTGTACAGCCCTGTATTAGGCATCAGAATCAGAAAGAGCTTTATCCCAAGTGTGCTTGCACACATAAGGAATTGGTTTTGGTGCTGATGCTTCCAGTGCACATATACAAATATGTGATAAGGCATAAGATCAATAATGAATGTGTAGCCTTTAATGTGAATTAATTTTATAAACTTAGTTACCTTTCCTAGTAGTTTTCAGTAAATGAACACGTCTGAGAAAATGATTCATAGGCAAAATCAACCAGTTGACCCCCAAAGAGAAAAAGAGTGTGATGCTGATGAGGAGAGAAAAATAATCAGCTGCCAACTGAAATGGTTTTATCCCAAAAAAAATTGCCTTCAAAACATCTTAAAATGCACATAATAGTTCAGAGAATTAAAAATGTTCTTGGGGAAACCCTGAACCCCCCTGACTGACACAACTCGAATTCAGGATTACCGTACAGTGATTATAAAACACTGCAATTGCATGGTAATGAAAGTGAGCATTAGACCCTAAATTAAACTTTTACCTTTTTTTTTTTATTTATTTTTTTTATCATACCCTCATTGGGGGCTTAGCCCCCCTAAAAGGAAAATCCTAGAATCGCCCCTGCCTCACACAGACACGCACTGAAAATTTCAAAAACTTTTAGCCTTTAATGTTCAAACCAGAGTCGGACAAAGATGGAGAGACTCAAGAAGAAGTGACATAGAATGCAACAGGACATTTCTGAATGGTTTATTGATTAATTTGTGTAGCTGATGTGGACTTAACTATCTTCTAGTCATTGATTAGCATATTCTGTCATGATAAATCTATAAATCGCATTCCCGGGGGCAAGGTTTCAATTGTCAATTTTAGGGTTAGTGATGCCCTTGAAAAAGGTCATTGTAGTCCCTACCAGCCATTTGTTGTAGTCCTTAAAAAGTGATTTCTGTAAAAGAAAGTATCTCCCTTTGCTTTGAACTTTGAGCGTCGTAACTTTGCAGAGGATGTTGTTTATGCTCAAACAGCAACGTTACACACTAACTAAAGTTAAACAAGGGAAATCATAATCAACCACCCCTTTAATGGCTGTCGCCAGGTTCACACATACTCCGTTTGCGGTACGTATGCGTACATGTTAACAGATTAGAGCATTCACACTGCACACGGATGCGGTCCTGCAATGCGTTTCAGGAGCGGTGCATCTGTTTTTGGTGTGCTGAATTAAAGTGACAGCGTATTGTTCGCATAAAAATAAATATGGATTGACACGAAACATTTTGTAATTTCACCATAAATTCATATCATTTAAACGCTACTGTGTTTCACAGTCAACACATGCTTGTGCAACTTAATGTATAGAACTAATGATTTGAATAATACGTTGTTTAAATGTAATGCATTTAAACGTGAACACGTCTATGAAACATTGTATAATTGTGTGTACAAAGAGAATCACAATGCTGAAAAAGCAATTTCAGTAACAGATTTTAGATTTGAAATAAAAATAATGAATAAATGTGTTTGTAGTTTGCAGCCGCAGATCAGTTGTGCACTGAAAAATGTATCAAATGTGAAAGCGCAATGAGCCCGTGCTGCTTCTGCACTGCATACGCATTGTAAAGGGAATATGTATGAACCTGACATGACACTCGCTTCCACCGGATGCGAGTGTCGTGTCAAAAGCAGCAAATAGAATACATTATAATCACTGATGCTGTCTACACTGGATACAGTATACAGATGCCCGTTCACTTTAGTCCATGCGCTTGAGTCTGCTGACAAGAGGCCAAATGGAGGAGTGAAAAGTAGCATAAAGGAACGTTAACTTTGACGTGTCGTTTAAACAGCTAATTTGCGTCTCTGTACAGACTTCAGAAGGATACAGCGTCAGGAACAAGTGGATAGAGATATTGACTGCAGATTGTTTTGTAAACAAGGCACAGTGTAATAGAGAGTTCGCAAAAAAAAAACTGTCAGCTGTATTGGATCTGACAGCAGCTACTCGCAAATCGTAAGTAAATGATTTCATAATGCTTTGTCTGCAAATGACTGTTTTATAAGGATAATGCTTTCAAAACACTTACTCGCGTGCAAGAGCGAGTGAGCGTTGATACCGTTTCCTATGCAATGACTTTAGCCAATCATGACAGTCGCTCTTTACTGACAGGCCTTAAAGGAGCCGCCCCTTAAAAACTGATCATTTCAGACAGAGGGTCAGAATGAAGGTTGAAAATAAATGTTTTTTTTGTGTGTGCAAAAAAACTTTATTAACATTATAAGTGAACCTCGAGGAACATAAAAAAAAAAGTTCAATGTCATGAGCCCTTTAAATTGTAATAATATTTCACAATATTACTGTTTTTACTGTATTTTAAACCAAATAAATGCAGCCTTGGTGAGCATAAGAGTCTTGAAGGGTAGTGTACATCTTGATTTTCTTCTCCTCTTTCTCTTGTTCACTAATTCAATCAGTCCTTTATTTCTATTTCCTTCCATTGCCCTTTTCTTTCCACCCATTAATTAAAGAGAGGTAAAAATAAAACTGAAGTTGCTAAGGTCATGAGTTCTGCAGCATAACAAGCTTGGTTTGCTTCCAGACGAGTCCTACGGATTGTGTTTGTCAGCACGCATTCGTATGTGGGTCAGAAAACTGAAACCCTGGGCAATCATTCCCCCATCCACCTGTGAATAACATCCCTCTGGGGAGAGCCATTGACCATATGCTATTCTGACACCTTAAATCAACACAGGTTTACCCCAGCCATCTCCAGCCACAAGCTGTTTTGACTGAAAGCATTACAAGCTGTCACCTAAGGAAGGTGTTTTTTTTTAGATGTGGCAGTGCTCATACAAGAGTTCAGGGACAGAAACAACTCTGGAACTTGAATCAGTAATGCCATGTGAGAGGCCCATATGACTGCAGGGTTGCTGTTACTGTGGTTTAATGAGACGACCCTGACGCCACCTCATGGCAGTCATGGCAGCCATTGCCCTGTTTATGTCTGCCTGTCTAGAGAGATATCCTCATTCTGTGCGCAACACACGCTCCACAATGCTGATTCATTTTCTTATGTTTACAAACATTATCCAACATAAGTTTGCTCAGTATCTTTAGGATCTGGTTATGCAACCAAAAATCTGTTTAAAAATCAATTTGATTATTTTTGAGATTCTATAGTGTGAGATATAACACTATTTGTCATGGGCTGTTCAGTGGCAGTTTGGTTAAAAACCAACCATTTGTTGTTGCTTCATATACATTTACAGTAGGCCTACTGTTCAAAAGTTTGGGATCAGTAATATTTTTTAAAGGAAATTGATACTTTTATTCAGCAAGGATGCATTAAATTGATCAGAAGTGACTGTAAAGACGTTTTTGTTTGTTACAAAAGATTTCCAAATGTTTTTTTTTTTTACTTTCCATTCATCAATAAATCCTAAAAAAAAAAGAGTCATGGTTACCACAAAACATTAAGCAGCAGAACTGTTTTTAGCTGTGATAATAATAAGAAATGTTTCTTAAGCACCAAATTAGCATACTTAAATAGAACTGTGAAGAATCGACGCTGAAGACATGAAAGAAATGACAGAAATGACTGCGGAAAATTCAGCTTTGCATCAAAGGGATAAATTACATTTTAAAATATATTAAAGTAGAAAATAGTTATTTTTAAATTGTAATAATATTACTGTTTTATTGTATTTTTTATCAAAAGAAATATAGCCTTGGTGAGCATAAGAAACTTTTTTACACTTACAACCCCCAAACTTTTGAACAGTAGTGTCTGTTGCAACTTGCAAAAGATTGTATCAAGGAAAAGGTTTACAGTGCATTTTATATTTTCTGCAGAGTTTACAGTGTAAATTCTGTATCCAGTAAATATGGACGGTGAAATTAATACACACCGCAGATGTATGAAAGGCCATATGGATTTGAGTTTGTTGAAATCCTCAAGCATGAGCAACAGTAAAAGCAAGCACCAGTAATTTGAACAGTTGGGTAAATTACTTCTCATTATAATCAGTCACACTGCCAAAGAGAAATAAGAAATCTGATCTTATACAGTCACTTTTTTTCTTTGATTTTGTTTTCATGCTCTTTTTCTATGTCCCTCTCCTTTTTGAGTATTGCTTTCCCCGAGTTCATGCTTTCTAGAAGAAACTTTAACCAAAACTGGTATTTAACATATGTGTGGCTTCTAATTAGGCCTTACTATGGTTAGAAACTCTGGCAAAAAACGTTAGCAAGGCAGCTCTTGGATTGCTCTGCATTTTGTCCAGCGCTTTGATTTTCAAAAACTATAATGATATTGCTTTCTTCCACTGAATATTTTTTGACTTGCACTCGATTGGCTGCGTGTCTGGTATCTGGCACATCAATGGTTTTATGGTAGAGCTGCCACTCACAATGCCACAGAAGCAAGACTGCAAAACAACTTGCTCAACTATTTACATGACTCAGGAGGAAGCTAAGTCCGCATGAATTTTAACGTGTTCTTTGGAAACTCAGATCAGGAGTCTTTCCTTAGCAATCCTTAACTATATAAAAATATTTTTTACATTAAAGAAGTTAACTAACAAACTAAAGATGTTACAGAATGCCACTTAAAATGAATCACATATGTGACATTCTGTCACGAAATATGGACATTTCAGTGGCCTTTTTTGGCTCTGTTTATATAATGTTGCTTGTCTAACCATAAACATGTGCATCCATCCAAAAAGAACAAGTTGGGCTATTTATTTTTAGGAACTTCTGCAGCATTTTTTATAAGTGTCTTTTAGTGTGTGTCTGTGTGTGTGTTTAAAAGGTCAGTGTTCGGGTGAAATGAGGCCTGGACACACACACACACACATGCTCGAACTGGCAGCTCTGAGTCACAGAGGGGGGATTTCCTTTCGCTTACTGTGGCTTTCAGACCTATTGAAACAGCATGCCTGAGTTCAGCATACTGAGAGAGAAAGTGCCCTGACTCGCACAACACATTTGGCTCTTATAAAAGTAAGAGACATACTGTACACTTTAAATATGTACACATACATTTTGAAATTCAGCACAGCAGTAGAAAAAAGAGAGTCTGGTTGTGTTTACTTCTGTAATGTAATATATTTCTGTTCAACGAGAGCAAAACATGGGATATGACTTAATTTTGAACCATCTGTAATTGATTGGATCATGGCAGCTTGGAAGGGAGGGGTTCGATGGCGTCAGCCTAAAACAAATTAATTTCAGAAGATCAAGTTTTTGAATTATTTCATATTTATGGATGTGCACAAGTTAATCATTTATAATATTATTTGTTAGTTTATTTATTTATTTGTCTATCAATCCATCTATCTGTATAGATGCATGCGTACAAATGAATAATTTACAATATTTTATTACTTTTTAATTAATGTGCACAGATTAATCATTTATATATGATAACATATTTCATATATATATATATATATATATATATATATATTAATGTGCATTGTGTATTAATTATTTTTTACAATATTTTATTAATTAATTTATTGGTTAATTTTATTTATGTAATTTTAAATGGATATTATATTTAATTATATTTTATTCATTTTAAAAATATATATATATTTTTGAATTAATGTGCACAAATTAATCATTGACAATAAGACCATGTGACTGGTTGCATAAACTGCTTAGACTAGTCATCAAAAGTCATCAAAATCTTTTCTTCAAGACTGATCATCATTTTTTAAAGTCATTTACATAAAAAGGTAGATCGGTCTAATATGAACTGGAAAAGTTAGACAGATAACCCTTTGTTTAACTGCAAGTTAGTCAAACTAATTCTTAAGACACTCTTGGTGGCTAAGTTTATTCAACTGGCACGAGGAATGTGCTATAAATAAGATTAAAATAAATAAATAAATAAATAAATAAATAAATAGGGCAAGGATGTGATTGCCACCTGTTTTCAAAAACAACAAAAACTAATTCCCATTGTGATGTGCTGACGTTCATCATGATGAATGCGGCTGGTTGTGTCAGGCTGTGTGACGTACACCGCATTGCATCAAAGTATCAAAGCATCAAAGCTCTTGATATACGTCCTCTTTGAAGCCTCACAGTTCATTTCCCTCAAAGGGTGCCATGCATTTAGCAAATCTCAATGAATCGGAATTTTTTTCCTGTGGCTTTAAGACATTTGGTGGTAAGGGGGTGAATAAAATACCATAATAAAACATAACGACAAGAGAGCCTATATTAATGATGATATAGTTGCTATATAAATATATATATATACCTATATATATATATATATATATATATATATATATATATATATATATATATATATATATATATATATATATATATATATATATATATATATATGATATAGATACAGTTCCCCAGACTGCTAACAGACGTCAAGCATCTCCGTGGTGATATCTGTTCCTAATCAGAGTCACAGTTTAATTCCTTAATCTGTGCTGACGTCCTTAATGACCCATGGGTTTAACTGTCTGCGAGCTGCTGGCAGCTGTTCCTACAGAAGCTGAGGGACTGATGTTTCGGAGAGGCAGATCTCAGAGGGGTTGTGGAGCTGATGAAGACGCTGAAAGGGAAGATTTGTAACCAACGTCCAGTAAGTCGGCCGTAATGGTCCCTCCTGCTCGGGCACATCTGCAGCTCTCCACGGGACCTCTGATTGGGGAACAGAGCCAGGCATTTTGGGGCCCCTGCCCGGCGCTGCCAACACCAGCCAAAGTGGATTAACTGCTGTCACTGAGGAAAACCCAATCCAAAGAGCTCCACTGGGCCATCAGGACACTAGGAGCGCTACACAATGCCATCCAACAAGATTGTGCAGCTCCACTCAATACCTGTTGTCTGTTTACAGCCAAGTGCAAAATCCACAGCGTGAAACCCTGTGTTCTGCTCTTAGGATTTCCCAAGGTTTTAAAGAAGAAGAAGAAAAAAAGAAAAGAGCCAAGGCTACTCAAGGAGAGAATGGAAATATCTCCGGATAGAGCTGAAAGTTGTATCTTAAAGCTAGTTTCCTCTGTTGTTTTTAATAAATCAATTTTGATATCCTGTTAAAGTATTAGAGGCGCAAATCGCATGTTTATTTTAAGTGAAAACTATTATATTAATCTGATTAATTGTTTCCCATTCTTTCAGTGTTGATTTTGGCCAGTTCCACCTCAAAGGTTGTGACCTTCTTGACCATTTAAAAAAAAATGTATGTATATATATTAAACAAATATTATTTACTTGTTTAGATTCGTGGGAAATAGTTTATCAGTAACTATAAACCAGCTTTTGTTCCCATGTAGCCTAAAATATTTATTTTATCTGATATTTTATTGGAAATGCCATTTAATGTTAATGTTTACAAAAAAACAACAACAACAAAAAACAGGAATTAAAACTAAACAATTTAGGCCTGTTTTGACAGTCAGGGTTTGGATCAAGCCAGGATTAGGCCTTAGGTTAATTAGGACATTTAAGCAATTTTTTTGCCTTAGAATAAACATTACTGGTGTGCATCTTGAGACAAAACAATGGCACAGACATAAGATCGTGCAAGTTGCTTTCAGTTAAAACAGCTCAAACATGCATTTTAGTCTGGGACTAGACTTAAACCTTGTCTGTGAAGCCGGGCCAAACTGTTTTATAGCCGTCCATCGAAAGTATCTTTTAGCAGCATTAGTACAAAATGCCGTTCTGTAAATGAACACAGGACGACCGATGCAGTCCATTGGGACAAAAAAAAGCTCAGATTACAGCATCTATCACTCCCATCACTCTGTGTGCCTCAGCTCTGAGAGGTCAGGCCTTTGAAGTTCACGTCCGTGCTGCAGGGACCCCGTCAACCCTCTGCTAACTAATCCCAGACTTTGGCTCCTCTACCCCCATTCAGCCCCAGCTCTTTGTCAGCCTGTTTTTACTGCGAGCGCTCCGTGGCCAGACCTGTTTGCATTGGTGTAAAGGGAAGTGGGGCATTGTCTGGACAGGATCTCGCTCAGAGATCATGCGTTAGATTGGGTTGGCGTTCGAAGGGCAGGACTCCAGCGACTGACGTCAGCTGTGTTTTATTTGGACTCGGCAAACGCTCAGCTAATCCAAGAACATAGACAGACATCCAGGAAGAGGGGACTTGTAAAAACAAGCATTGTGCTGAAAAAAGTCCTTAAAGTTATTATCGTCAATTCCTCACTTAAGAATGATTAAATATCGTATTTGACAAGCTAAGTGTCACACCTTCTTCTGTGGGTGGGCGCACATTGAAATGTTTATAAGCTACTTTTTAAACAGAAGACAAGGAACGACTAAATACTTATAAATCGTTGCTTCGCATAGCCTAACAAATCAAGAGACTTGAGGCACGTTCACACCAAGAACGATAACTATAAAGATAACTATACAACCCCAAATTGTAAAATGCAATAAAATCAAGAATCTGTAATTTGTTAATTCTCTTTAAACTTTATTCAGCTGAAACAGAAAATATTTTTCACTGGTCAACTTGCGTATTTTGTAAACAAATTTTGAATTTTAATGGCTGCAACACACTCCAAAACAGTTGGGACAGCTGATAGTGTTTGGAAAAGACGTGGTATCGTCCATCAGCTGAGCAGTAAGCTTCTGTTTGTGGGCTTTTAGTGCATTCTTGTTCCACATGCAGAAACGAAAGTTATAGCAACACAAACTGTATACATAATGTACATGCCTCATTCAATGAGTAGCTGTCTGTGACCCAACAATTTTTGGGTCAAAAATGGCTTTCTCCCACCACAGACGCTGCCACATTTTAATCACAAAGGTCGGTTACAAGTAGTTTTCTCACTAAGCAACGCAAATGTTTTTGTCTGCAGAGGAGAGCTCTCTTTTGAAAAGATGCAAGCAACTAATTTATGTTTACTGCCTAGTGCCTAACCAGACAATTAAGGCTTGGCAAAAGGCTGAAATTACAACACGCATGAGCTGTTGCGGCCTGCTTGATGGGGCGCAAATATAGGAGACGCTGATATATGCGGACATTGAGTTGTTGAAAACTGGGTTTGGTGGTAATACAATCCATATGTCCCTTTATACTTTGATCAATCTGTCTTCTGTTGTGCCCTTATAACAGCCGTCATTATTAAACGAATACTATTTTGGTATTTTACACCGTAATATATTTGTCAAAGACACTGAGATTGCTGTTAGAAAGGGTTTTTATTTCACAATGCAGCACCTGCAGCCAATCGCTGGAGGAAATAACTTCTCGTATTCTCACCATATTCTAAGACAGGCATTCAACCAACCCTTTCTTTCCGGAACACATCATATCCATGGAATTGAGTGCCGTGTCAGACCCACGCAGCGGGAGTCCACAGCGCAGAGCTTGGGTTTCTGTTGGCTTCAGCAACCCGTTGCAATTTCCACTGTGTCATTTCCTCCCAAGGTCAAAGTGAATCATGGCACTTCCTATTGGTTTGCCAAAAACTGGCCTTCCTCCTCCCAATTTCCACCTATAACCTTCTCCTGTTTGCCATAGAGTTTGTTCCCATGCCAGCAGGTACTCTCTGTGAAAAGAGTGAATGGAGACAGCAAGGATTTGTATGTCAGAGCATCTGCAGTAGCTTTTAAGCGGAGATGACATAACAAAGATGACATCATCCCCTGTGAATACGATTTTGCTCCCTGTAATTAGAGTTTCGTTCTCAGTACAGAGGCTTGTAAAACACTTACTTAAGTCCCAGGCGTGCAGATGCAACTTCTGATCTGTGCAACAGACTGTGTTATATGGCAGAATTTATATGGAAGGAGGAAGGCCTGAGCAACAATAGCAGTTTTATTGCAATTCACCTGTATTTAACTATGATCATTTCCTTCAGTCCGAAGCTTATTCATTTCACTTTTGTTGTGATAGGGCCTTTACATTTGCCAAAAATAGAACCATTTTTTTTTTATTATTAAAAAACAAATAAGCAAGCCCAGCCCATGTGAGAAAAAATAACACAAAAGTAACGTGACGTTTTAGTTTCCTTTTAAATTAACTTAGTGACACAATTGGTTTGTTTTTTAGGGAAAAATGATGAAGTTAAATTCCATAGGACTCTTCTTGAGTGCGTCCATTTTTAACGCGTCTTGACCGTACAGTCTGACATTAATGACAACTGAGATCCTACAGTGTGACATGGCTTACAGCGGGGATCATGTTCGTACAGTCTGACAAGCAACAGTCATAAAGGTCTTAACACTGGATTAGAATGTGCTTTGTAGCTCTACATTTTCCTGACTGTTCACATTATATTCATGTTTGGTATCTGCTCGAGCTCTTGTCTAACAAAGGCTAAATGTCATCAACATGGCAAGTGTTAACAAGAACATCATTTTTTTCTTTGGTCTTTGCAATGAAACAGACACTTCTTTGTCTGAATAGGGATAAAATATGACAGTAGGCCAATGGAAAAAAATAAAGATTTCCATGCGTAATGGGATTCAGCTGTGGTTCTAATCAAAGGAAGATGACAGGAAATGTAACAAAGCTGAAGCGAGATGGTTCAAACAATATCTACAGAAGACTGTTTTTAAACAGACCTTCAATCAGGCTACTTTTATTCAGTCTGTGATCTCTGTCTGTTCTCCGAAGAGAAAAAAAGGAGACCTGGAAATTATACAAACTGCTGCAGAACATCACATAAGATCCAAATAACTTGGCTATGACAAAGACTTCTCATGCTGCTTTTACTACCACAAGTCTCATTAATTTCTCTGGGTGTTATTTTAGGCATGCTGGGAAAAAGCCTGAGAGTGGGTTCTCCCGTATGTTGGACTTCCAGGGTGGGCATCGCTTTGGCTGCTGCAGCAGGGAATTGTTTATTACAGGGGAGGCATAATGGTAAGTAGGCCTACAGTATCCATCAACCCCTCAGACACATACCAACCTATCATCTGCATGACCAGCCACTACATGAATATCACTGCATGCCATAGACTTAATGTGCATCAAAACCAATGATCCACTTTATTCTGACAGTCTCGTGCGTAGAAAAACATTGGTTAAAGGTGCAGTAAGCGATATTTTTAGAAACACTGTTGATATTTGAAATTGACACCCAAACAAACACACCTCTTCCCAAAAGAAACACACCCCTCCCTTCACTGCTCCGCCACCCAAAATTAAAAACATGCTGTGCAACACAGGCAACCACTGGTGCATCAGGCAGCTCGCGTAAGTATGGATGATTCAGCATTGATTCAACAATAACAGCATATCTTACTATGAAACATAGCAAAACCAATGTTACTCACATATCCACAACCTCTGCGTCCATTTTCAAGCTTTCCCGCCCTCTAACGTCTATCTTTCCAATATTAATGTAGGTCCTAGCTCTTACCTGATCAAAACAATTCTTATGCCCGGTAAACAATTTTGGGCTGTCCCAGATGAAAGATGACCAATTGTGGAGATTTCTCTGGTAGTGGCAGTGAAAGAGATTCAAAGATGGCCAGTGTCACGGTCTTGCGACCAAAGCCAGCGATCATTTTCCGACAGTGTCCGAAATTTAGCATGATCATCTCACAGTGTGTTTGCTGCTTTGACCTATGTCTAATGACTAGCCAATAAAAAATGCAACATGAAATACATTACATACTGCAATATGTGTAAAATTCAGCTGCAAGGATCCTGACTGGAGTCAGGAGAAATGAGCATATTTCACCGATTTTAAAGTCTTTGCACTGGCTCCCGGTCAGGTTCCGAGTTGATTTTAAAATCCTCATGCTCACATATAAGGCACTGCATGGTTTGGCCCCTCAGTATCTCTCTGCACTTTTAACTTTATACACACCCAAGCGTCACTTACGCTCCTCACAAGCTGGTCTATTGGGACTCGGTTGACAGGGGACAGGGCTTTCTCATCCTACGCTTCTTGGGTTTGGAATGCAAATATCCCTCCAAATATCAGAGATGCACAGACTCTAAGTATTTTTTAAGTATTTTTTTCTGTGTGTGTTGTATTTTAACTTGTTTATTCTATTATGTAAAGCGCCTTGATAAGCTGCTTTAAAGGCGCCATATAAAAATAAAGTTATTATTATTATTATAAATAGCATATTTATCAACGGGACATGGCGATAAAACTTAAAACTACCTCAAGTTCCATTTACAAAACTGGCATGCCAAGTTGGCCTCTTTTCCCTAGCCATGACCGCTTCTATATTCTCCTCTTTCGCTTCCTCCTCTTTTTTCAGCACACATAAAAACCACAATTGCCAAAGTGCTATTCATCTTGCTCTATTTGTTTACCAATAGCGCATGCTAATGACATTTCATTCTTCTATACTAACTTATATAAAATACAAAAGACAGAGAATACCTGTTTTTCTTTCTGATTATCTGATTATATTTTAGCAGAAGACATGCAACTCTTTGTCAGGTAATGGAAGGGATGATGTTATGTTGAAGATAAATTGCAAGGAATGTTTCTCATAAGAGTATTGTGGTCTGTTTTTATCTCTTTTGAATCTTAAGACTTTCCTGTTACTGGCAGTCAAAACACTCACCACGACAACCTGCTTAGACTCAAACCACATAAAGAAATAATAATGAAAAAAAAAAACAGTGGGAGTAATTTGTCTACCATTTACAAGGTGCTTGGAGATGTACATGGGGGGATATTCTGTTGTACGGAAAATGAAGTGATGAATAGAAAGATGAGATAGAAAGAAAGAATTTGGCTTCATTTAGCTTTGGATGCAAATAGCAGGGACTTTAAGATTTGGTTTCACGAATATCATTCTCTCATGGAATATTTTTGTTTCATCAGTGCCAAGAAAACATTCCAGTCATGAAATGTCACTTTTTTTTTTTTATATGATACATTCAAGAAAGTAAAGCAGTATTTTTTTTTTTTAAATGCATAACAATATAGTAAAATTAGCATTTTTGTTGGTTCGTTTGTATTTTCTCTGAAGTTAGGTACTCAAGAGTTTTGTCCAAGAATAGCTTGTTTGGATTCATATGGTTATTGGTAATTTAGTTATTCCACATTCCTCACAGAGATCAGACTGCCCCGTTTATCTTAGCTGAAGCCAAATCCCTTTCAGAGCCCGTTGATAACCCACCATCACTCAAGCCACTCCTAGATTACTGTATGATTCATGTAGTGCAAAATAATATTTTGCAGAAATACAGCATATTTTAGATGTAATTATAGACTGTAAATACTGAAAACCAGCCTTTTCTTTTAAAATACTGATAGCAAGACATTTTTGAGTTGAATGAGGTTCCAGTGAATCATACAAAATAGTCAAGTGTAAAGAAAACAAGATGACGCCTTGACTCACTGAGGATTTAATTTTGTTATGCCAGTTATAGCACAAACATGAAAACCAAGAACAAACAAAATGCTTGAGTGAAATAAAAAAAATAAAAAAGTGGTATTGCACAATCTTATACATTTTATAATTAGACTTAATTAGCTTTTAACTTTTTTTAAAATCAATTAATTCCAATCAAATTTTGGGGTCACTTTGATTTTTTTTCTTCATGTTCTTGAAAGAAGTACCTTATACTCGCTAAGCCTGTGTTTAGTTTATCATTAAAAGCAGTAATAATGTCTAATATTATTATTATTATTCATTTTTAAGATACATTTAAATAAAATGTATTCCTGTGATGGCAATGCTGAATTTTCAGCATCATTACTCCAGTCTTTAGTGTCACATGATCCATCAGTAATCATTCTAATATGTTGAATTGGTGCTCAAGAAAGATTTCTTATTATTTTCCGTGTTGAAAAAAATAAACAGTGCTGCTTAATTTTTTTCCAGCATTCTTTGATGTAGAAAATTAAAAAAATACAGCATTCATTTGAAATGGATTTTTTTGTAACATTATAAATGTCTTAACTGTCACTTTTGATCAATTATAATTCATCCTTTTTTAAATGAAGGCATTAATTAAAAAAACAAATCTGACCCTAAATGTATAAAATACAGTTCTGTCAAATCGATTAATCGCGATTAATTGCAACTAACAAAAAAGTTTGGTAACACTTTATTTTGATGGTCCTTTTTGAACATTCTGTTGACTATAAGTAACTTTGCAACTACATGTCAACTAACTCTCCTTAGAGTATTAGTAGACTGTCTGCCTAATATCTGCCAACTCTTTATTGTGTTGTTCCTCCAACAGACTTTCTATTGACTAAAATTAACTTACAAGTACATGTCAACTTATTCTAACTCTAACCCTACCAGTCTACTAATACTCTACTAACACCCTAATGAGAGTTAGTAGACATGTAGGTGCAACGTTACTTATAGTCAACAGAATGTGTTAAAGGGACCATCAAAATAAAGTGAAACCAAAAGTAAAAAATATATTTAATTTTCAACTTTTTTTCTCTCAATTGACATGTTCTTTTAAAGTGTGCTGCCATCTTGGAAATGACATCAAATGAAGTCTGACCTTGAGCACCATTCCAGTGGTTGTTTTAAAGAAGGAGGTGGGAGAATTCCAAGTTGTTTGGAACACAGCATTAGAGAAACTATCGGGGTGGGGTGACGTTTTTGCACAGCCTTATGGGAAGTGATGACATATCAACCTCAAAGGGCAAGTCTGGTCCAGCCATCCCAGGTGAGGGCATGCCTGCGGTCTTTCTTTTGTGTTCACAAATTCTGGATAGATGAAGGCCTACACACACACACACACACATACGGACACACCTTACTCGCACAAAACGCAACTGAATGCAAGGCCTGTGTCATGAGTGAAAATATTTTTCCCAGTAGAAGTTTTTCTTCCTTGCTGGACTTGAATAAGAAGATGGAGGCAGAAATCTCTCCAAAGACATGTTGACAGTTTTGCGTCCCTTCTTGATTGAATTATTCATCCAGAACAATAAAACTTGACCTTGAAGTTTTGCTTTACCAAAAAAGGTTTTGGCTTTATGTACTGTAGAACAGTAAAATGAACTGGAAATCATGTCCTCTGCAGAAAACATTACTGTCTTCGGATAATATGCCAAATGAATGCCCTCCCTTCAAACGCTATGATGTTGTTGTTTTTTGTTTTTATGAAAAATTTTAAGACGTCTACTGTGGTTTGTTATTTTATAGTTTGTCTTTCAGTGATTCTGGGTGTATTTACTGTAGAAAAAATGCTGGGAAACGTTTTAGTGCATTGGTAGAGGAAAATGTTGCGTAACATTTTTCAATAAAAGAAGGAATAGTTTGTTCACCATAATGCAAGGCTGTACTATGGGAATTGCACTGTAAAACAAAGAATAGCAAGGCTTTGAAATCAATCCCCATGACTTCATACGATCACACAACAATAACCCAACTCAGAACTGACACATATAAAAGAAATGTAGTTTCAGGGAGGTCACACACCCCAATGAATCACATCGATTTTAGAAAAGGCTAACTAAAAAGGTAATGTCAAATTGGCCAGATGTCCCTTTCTCTCACCTCCCGTTTCCTTTGAAACAAAGGAAATTCTTTTCCCAGCTCCAGTTGTTCCATGCATCATATCTCAAAGACACAGTTATGTTCTGATAGTCCTCTGTCAACCTCCATCCCATTAAACACCTGGATGACTGTACGTGAGGCTGTTAACAACACACAACAGACTTTCCATTAAATGATAAGCCTTTCTTTCAAGGCTGGACTAGCTGGACACACACCGATAGTTGACTTTTAACCCTGTCAAGTAGCCGAGAGGGCCAGTAAACCACAGGGAGTTCTGCATGGAATAAGCATCAAAATCTAGTTTCCCAGAAAGGATTTTAAAAGAGCAAAATGCAGAGGCAAAGCACAGGAGCGTGAGAGGGAATAAACTAACATAAACCCTAATCAAAAACCCTGTTTAGTCTGTTTTCTATATTTGTTTTGGGATGTCTGTTTACTTGGAAAGGTCATGGATCAAATGATTCACTGGAAAGATCCAGCTCAACAGAATGATTCGTTCAAGAATCACTGCTTTAGAAGAATGTGCTAAACAATCGCTAGGGTGGATGTAAAGATTTTCAATGAATAACAACTACATTTTCTCTCATAAAAGCTTTTTTATGGCCTCAGAAGACTCTGATCGTAGTGTAAGAGTTGTATGTACCATTTGTATCTTTTATGGTGCTTTTACATATTTTTTTTGAAGTTTGAAAGTGCACATTTATTATTTATTCTTTGCAATTACAGTACATTTCAAAATCATCTTTTTGTTTTACAGGGAAGAACGACCAGGCAGGTTTGGAACAACGTCACGTGAGGGTGAGTAAATAATGAGACCGTTTTAATTTTTTGGGTCAACTAATCCTTTACTTAATGGTGAAAAAATGTAATTCATTCATTTATGCACCCTGTTATTCCACACCTGTATGACTTTCTTTATTTCCTTCAGATCAGTTATTAAACGATTTGATGGAAAGATCCAACTCAACTTAACTGATTCTTACAAGAATCACTGCTTCTCTTACCAATGTTTTTTTAGTGAATAATGACTATATTTTCTTTCACAAAACTTTTTTATGGCATCAGAAGACAATGCATGTTCTTTTATGGTGCTTTTGCATCATTGTTGAAGCAAGTACATATTTCTTGGTCATTCTTTTTCATGCAGTTACAGTATGATTTTTACGTTTTACGCCACTTACGTTTCAACAAGGCATTAGACGGATTCAGGAAAATGTATGCACATGTATTTATGCACATCCACATACGTAGCATTGAATAGGGTCAAGAAAAAGCTATGTGTGCAAAAATATACAACCCCGAGACATGACATCATACGACCTGACATTCTCCTTTCATCTCGTCCTGTTTGACCGGGTGCGAGGCAATGTAGGCCTGTTTATCCACTCTCTTGCATGGATCATCCCAAGAAAGCGGGGTCATCCCAAGGACCACGATCAAGGCATCTGTCTAACAGCTGCAGGACAGCTCATTGAGGGGGTGGAGGGTTGTCCGGGCTCATGCCCTGGAACTCCAGCGCTCAACTTTGGAGACGGTGAACTTGAATGAGCCCTTTCTGCCTGTTGAAAGGCTTGGTTTTGTGCTCATGGCCTGAGGCAGTTTGCCTTCCTCGAAATGTCCTATTTTCCACAGCAGGGGCAAATGGAGAACCCTGTTGTTAAATAACGCATAAAGTGCACAGTGTAAAACGTTGCTTATTCAAGGCTTTAAAAGAAAGAAAGACTAAAGCATTCATGTATTGTTCAAATAAAAATACCTCAAGTCATTGAATGGAAAAGATATGAAGGGGGGGTTGTTAAATCAGAGAGTAAGAATTTGAGAAGCCCGAGCACATATGGCTGGAGTCATGGAGCGTAATTGCTCCCAGGCCTGTTGCAAAAGGAGGGAAGAGAGGTAGCTGTACAAATAGCGCTATGAATCATGGGATTCATATTTTTCCAAACAGGCTATCAGACTCGAGCACCATATTTGGACAGTCTGAAAAGCCCTGAGAGTTGTCTGGACACTTGAAAACCATCAAAACGTCTTAATTAAAAACCTGGGAGACCGAACGGAGCATTAGCGCAGAAGTATAGATTAGTTTATTGACGTACGATGGATAAAGGCAATGGATTTCTAGCAAATGTTGACACAGTCCAGCGTATCTGCTCTGCCCCTAATTGCTGCCGGTCTCTAGTGACCAAGTGAAAAAGAGAGAGGCCTCTGTACAAAGGACATGAGCCCCTGCTCATTACAGCAGCAGCTTATATAACGAAACACACAGTGCAGCACAATCACATTGGGGGCCACTGAGTCCGTGGAATGCTGAATTACACATCCACAGTAAGGGAAAGGGTGAGAGAGAGACAGAGAGGGAGAGACAAAGATTGAGAGTGAAAGAGACAGAAAAGCCAAATTCTGATATTTCAGCCTCATCGGCCTAATATCTGATTGTACAAAAAAGTACAGTGTGATCAGTGAAGTCTGGCACCTGAACAAATGAATCTTATGAGTTGGTTCCGAATTATAAACCAATTAAATATTTCATTGTTGAATGAAATATCATACTATATTTTTTATGAGTATAGTTAAGTATTGTTAGATTGCATTTATGTTGCATTCTAAAGATCTGTGTAAACACCTTTGTAAAAAAAAAAGAATTATCTCATCATTTGACAAAAAAACATCATTCCTTTCGAGTGCTAAAAGAACCGGAAGAGTTAAGAGAAATCAGAACCAAAACTGTAAAATTTTTGCACAATTTCCCATTCCTATGCAACAAAAAATAGGCATTTAGCTAAGAATGAATTATGCTCGATAGCATTGTTTATTTCTGCTTGTTTTAACATCTAATTCAATAAAGAAATTATCCAAACCAGATAACAGCATAAACACAGATAAAATATGCTGACCCTATTGCAGGCGATTGGTGAAAAGGTTCAGGTTTTTCAAATGAAATATGGTATGCAACTGTTTAGTGAGTTCACCCCAGGTCTTTGAGCACAAATTTAGCTTGTTTCTGAGGTATTCTGTTTATTTGCATCTTGAATGATTTTGATTACAATCTAGGGAACGGGGATCAAAACAGACCGAGAGGGAAATGTCTGTCCCACTCTGGTTCTCATCTGTGCTTTAGTTCTTTCCCAGGGCATGTTTAAAAACAACCCATCATTTTTCTTTTTGTTCCTGTTCATCCAGAGATTTTTGCTTACCCTGTGGCTAAACACCATCATCTAAATGTGTACAATAATTAAAACAAGTGTATATACAAAAAAAAAAAGAAAAAGCATCCTAAGTATTTTATTACAGGGTGTATGAGCAGTATGCAGGCATTAGTTACTTACTGGTCATCAGTCCTACGTAAATGTGAGTGTTTCGCCAGGAATTCAGAGGTGTCTGTGCCACTCTGAGGAAAAGCTCCCACCCTTTTCCTGTCATTCTTTCTCATATTAGCATCATTAAGACTCATAACAGGGCTGGCTGCCATTCCTCAATGCCCTGTAATGCTGTGTACATTATCGTAGCTCTGTGTACTGCATGCACGTTTTCTTGAGAATTAATTTTGGAATTGTAGCTTAAGTCAGAAAGGAGAATGGTCTTAAGGGGACAGTTCTCCCAAAAATGTGAACTCTGCCATCAATTACCCTTATGTTGTTCTCTGCCGCTTCAGAAAGTCGATTGTAAACAATATCCATTTGAATCAAGTGGATTAATCCACGTCTTGTAAAGAGACACGATCAATTTATTGTATATGATGAACAGATTTAACTAAGGCTTTTATTCACATATAAATGTTGGCCAACCTTTATACATAAAGCTCATCAAATGTGGTAAACGGAAGCTCAAAATTGCTTGTTAAATATGTATAATGAGCTTGTGTCTCTTCAGAAGACTTGGATTAAACAGCTCGATTCATTTATATTTATTTTACGACCTTTTAATAAACTTTTTGAAGCATCAAAGTTTTGATTAAATTAACTTACAATGGAGGGACCGAAATCTCTCAGGTTTCATTAAAAAAATCTTAATTTGTGTTTCCAAAATGAACTAAAGTCTTATAGATTTGTAACGACATAAGAGTGAACTATCCCTTTTAAAAGGGATATTGTAACAAGAAACTAAGTGTTTTTTAAAAATTATTTTAATATGTTCCTTGAGGCTCACTTATAATGTTAATCAAGTCAAATATTTGCCAAACCAATTATTTTCAACCCACATTCTGCCCTTCTCTCTGAAATGATTTGAATGGGCATCATTAGTTTTAGGTCTCTGCTCGCTTGTCTCTGTCCGCTCTGGCATCCTCTGTGAACGGCGCTTTTTCTTGTGCGGCTCGAGCAGAGGAAGAGAGAGAGAGAGAGCGGGAGCCGGATCGTCGTTGAAAACGGCCAGACGATGCCGCAGGGTGGTTAAATCCATCCCGTCGCACTCAGGACAGCCGCAGTCATGGCCAATCAGGAAGCACATATGTGCCGGGCTCCGCCGACGAGCGGGCCTCTGCACGAGGCACAGGTGATGCGAGGCATTTTGAACAACGCCTCGGAAATTTGCTCTTAAAATTACTTTCTGTTGAAAACCAGATTTTCCCCCCAAAATAAGTCTGGAAAATGGGGGGGTCGTCTTATATTCAGGGTCGTCTTATATTCGGGTATATACGGTATTTGTTAATGTCCTGTTCTAGAGGCAGTCATATGGAAATGTCATAAGCCGCATTTCCACCGCTGGTACTTTCCCCAGGAACTATTGACTTTGGGGTGGTACTTTGTGTGTTTTGACTGCAGGGACCAGGGTCTAAATGAAGTTCCGGGTAAAAATGTTCCCCTCAGTCAGAAAGTCCCTGCCTACGAGGTAGTACTTTTTCAAAGTTCAGGAACTTTTGGGGGTGGGACTTGGGTGCTGAATATGCTGATTGGTTGAGTTCAAGCAGTATTTTGATTGGTTGACTCCCCGCAGCTTTTTATTTCCACCACAATTTTTAAAAATGGAGTCTAAAAAATACGACCGATGGACCAACGACGAGGTTCAGGCTTTATTAAGCTTATTTGCGGAGAACGAAATCCAGCGGGAACTGGAACGTCTCTTGCAGTCCTGTCACCGGACTAATTTGCCTAAACTTCACGGTACTTTAGACCGCGATGGAAATGCAGACAGCAACAGGTCTGGGGGGAAAAGTTCCTAGGACAAATTGCTCCAGGTAATTTCGGTGAAAACGCAGCTATATATGCTTTTGAGAAGACGTTTTAAGATGGTAATACAAATACCTGTCAAAAGATCAAGGAAAATGTAATATATCATGTCATGACCACTTTAAATGTGCATGTGGCCTTAGTTTGAAGAATAAGAATAAATTCTAGCTTTTTGTGTTTGAAAAATTTCATTTACAAAGAAGGTAGACCCTTGTATCATGGAGATGTATCGATCGGTGGGAGGAAGTGTTCGATATGAGATGTTTCAGAGTTTCCTGGTGCTGACTAAAGTGCGGTGGAAAATCTTTCTAGAGCATTAACACCGTCTCTTTTCAGGTGCATTCGCCTGGAGACTGGCAAACACACCTGAGATTCCCAAGATGTGTGGAAAAATATTGCTGCAACCATGGAAGGCCCGACTCCTAGTTCCATTTATTGCACAAAGGATTTTACGGCCATATCTGCCATTTGTTTGCGTTGGCCCGTGTACAATCATATCTTGTGTGGTGATTACACAGCGGAGCCAGTATGTGTCATATTAAGCAAGCTTTCAAAACAGCACTAGGTAAAACCAGATAGCAGTGATTGTTTCCAAGTGTGTCTTATGATTAATTCAGACTTGTAATGCTGATTCATATCTTTTAGGAGTTTCTCTTGCTTTGCTGGCAGAACCAGCACCAACCGCTCTCACCTTTTTTGTAGTCTGGATGGATTCTCTTCAGGGCAGGAGTCATTTAGACTAAAGAGGGATGAGACTTGATTTGTTCTTCCCTCTTGACGAATGACATAAATACACATTAAGCAGTGAAAGCGTTTGTTTTAGGAACTCTTTTAAAACACCTCCAGAGGCCAAGAAATGTTCCATAAAACAAAGACGTTGTAGTGCTTTTCAGGCTAGGATGAGGAGTGGGGTGTAGAGGAATGAAGCCTGATAGGGGTTTTGGAAGGGAGTAGACTAGCTCTGGCCACATGAAGACGCCCAGTCGCTTGCTCTCAGGGACTTTGACTTTGTGATTTCTCACGTCATTGCTCAATCACACACCCACACCCTTCACCGCGTTCAGGCGTGCCGTATGATACACGCTTCGCTCTAGACCGCAGCTCAGCGGGCCCTGCAGTGTCTGTGGTGCTGATTGCTCTCTGGGATAAATCAACTCAAGTCATTCTGATGAAGATATAGTGGGAAAAGTTCTTCTGAAAGGAGAGAGGCTGTAAAAGGCCCTGGTTATTAGAACCAAACTAATACGTTTCAGGGGTTGGATAGTCTCAGCCTCAGATGACACAATATTGAACCGCCCACAGTCCATTTGATGGCTGTCTGATGAATATTAGCCTCAGCCTCAGACGGACTGTTGGCTGAACGTCTGATACATATGGCACACTTTTCTGGAAACACTTCAGGAGTTTCGAAGTTGTGATCTGATTGGTTGAATTCTACAGGATGTCCGGGTGACGTGTGTGTTGCGCTCTGTAACGGTCGGCCAGGAAACAAATGCTGTGACGTCAAAAACCCCTCGTGGAAGAAGAACGGCGTTGTGTTTATAACTGTGACAATGAGCGCCTACCAGGATCAACTAAACGCTGGATTTTCAAAAGTATGTGACGTTCATAGCTTCATTGTTGCAGTAAACTTGCACAACGTTCCTGAATAAATAATTGATTAGATGCACGCCGGTCTGTTATTGTAGGTGTCACGGTTTGTAGCAAACACGAAGACGAAGATGAAGGATCAATAGTACTTTGAATAATACTCTTAGGTAACAGGAACAAAGCTCTAACATCCACAAAGCATTAACAAGGCAAGAGCACCTGAACAGAAACAGAGAGAACTTAAATACTAGTGATAATGGGTGAACACAGCTGAACTAAATGACTAATCAAGTTATAACCATGACAACAAAGTAAGGGAAACAGAGAAAACTGAAAACAAAGTCCAAACTGTGAGTGTATGTGACAGTAGGGACTTTGACATTATATTCACGCCTCTGAACATGACGAGGAACAAAACGAACTGTGATTGGTTGCGTAACATGTCAGTCAAACGTCCTCTTGGGCGGTCCTTGGCCAAGAAAAGCTGCGATATAGTCCAGACCTTCTGCGGTCAGTCTAAAGGTCTGGCTACGCGAGATTACACTGATAAGCTGTAAACTGTAACCTGATTGGCTGACTTCATGCAACATCCTTTTTTACCTTTGAAGATCACCATTTACCCCAATGTTTGCCAGGTTAGTTTCATCAAATCATTGATATATACAGCATATTCAATATTTATGTTGAATATTGTTTGAGGCACCACAAACACCACTTTGTCTGTAAAACCGACTATACTTCGGATCACTGCTATTTATTTAGTCATTTTTTGTAGAGTTTCAGATCAATCAACTCTTAAATATCATAAACAGTTTGTGGCTGTAAGCTGGAATGTGGACGAGACCTTTTGCTGTTTAGTCACGTAGTATGGCTACGTGAGCCTAGGATATCTGGATAACATTGTTGTCATTGACCTCCTTGAAGTCCACACCCGTGGGGCTTTTGCAATTGCCGGTGGAGCATAATCAAACTTTTTTTTTTTTTTTACTCTGATAGATTCAGTTTCATCTCTCAACAGGGTTTTGGTGGTCTCCAGGAAAAGGGGGACTGAAAGGTTCACTTCCAGGGTATACGTATGACTCCAATCAGACGACTGCTCTGGCCCTCTGTCAGTAACAGACAGACTCAAACGAGGAGAATGTAAACCAGAACACTTAGGAAATTCCACACACTTTTTAGAAGAAAAGCCCAGATTTGATGGAATGTGTTCTAACATTTCCTCCACTGGTTTGTTCAGCCACACATGCACACACACTTCTAGACACACACAGACACAGCTGCCCTTTGAGAAAGTCACGCTAGACTGGTGAGAGAAGAAACACAATGACAGGCTGACCAGCTGTAAAAAGGGCGTTGGTAAAAATCTTTTTTGCAAAGGCGGGACAAATAGAATGGAGAAGTCGAAGAAAGTAAAGAAAGAAACGGCCAGCTTTACACTGGAGGGTTGACAATCATTCTGGTGTGCACCTCTTTGTCTTTGCAAGCACTGATGGATGATTTGGAAATCATTGACATGCTATTTTTAATGCACTATGATGCTTTAGGATGGACAGTATGCAAACTGACATTCTTTCTAGGATGTGCAAGAATTGAAGTAGCTTAATTAGGATTAGCATTGTGCTGGTTAAATTACACTAATCTATATTAGTTTCCCCCCTATATCCTGCTTAAACTCCATTTATTTGGACTCACTCTAAAGGTTGACAAGTCGTTTATATCGTTTTTGTTAATCGCACATTTTAGCCTCAGAGCTAAATGTAAAGTTATTTCTGAAATGTGAATTAAAATAATAGGGCTCTCAATAAACCAAATACATCAATTGAATTAATTACATGATATGCTGATTTATTAATAAAATTATTCATTATTATTACTGTGAACTTCTTATCATAGGTACAAGTCACACAACCCAGTTTTTGCTGACAAACGCCCTTTTTCTGTGTACGACCGAGATGGTGGTCTGAATATGGCTGGAGGCCTCAAATATCACCCAGGTATGACATTTCAAAACAGAAGTAAATATTCGATGGATCTATAAAAGAGGATCAGTGTTTCAGACAAGAACTATTAGCTGTGCTTTTCAACTGTGAGAAAACACTAAGAGATGATATAGATCAGAGCTTAGTTTACACAGTTGCACACAACACTGAGATATCAGAAAGGTCATTTTCGCTAAAATAACCCTTAAACATGTTCTGAAATCTTCCTGTAATCTAACCATAGTATGTCCTGCTATAGATACATTGTTTTCCATCTCGCATGTCTTTTCTCAGACAGACATCACTGTTGGAAGATCAGTGGGCTTTAGATTCCATCCCTTTGAGGCTTTAAGTGTCTTACTTCGCTTCAAAATGCTGCTCAAGAATCATCGCAAGGGCTCTCCATGTCTGTTAAACCAATCTTCATGGTCCTTTTGTGTTTCACTTTATTCTCCTCTTGAGAAAACCCTCGACACTGGTTACTTTTTATAACTCATAGCAATCAGAAACAAGCACTCATATAACGTTTTTAGTGCATGCATATGCTGCATACGTTTTATTCCCCCAATCAGTGTAAAAATCTGAGCAGGGCAAAGAGCAAAGACCCCTACTTTAAATATGAAAATATATAATGGTATAATGTGTTCAGTATGCATGCTTGAAGGAAACCATATGAAAAAGCCAGACAAAGAACTCTCTGTGTTCCAACTCCTGCTCGTCCACTCCCCCTTTTCCCTTCTTTCTGTCTGCGAGAGAGAGAGCGAGAACGAGAGCGTAACTGCATGTGAGACAGGGGGGGGGGGGGGGGGGGGGGGAGGTGAACACAAGGAGGACCTGAAAAAGGGCTGTACAACTAGCCATCACATACACACCGAAGCACTTGGGAGTACAGGTGAGTCTAGCATCAGCTCCAGAGCTTTTCATTGAGTTTCTCCTGGTGTTGTGTTATCACTGAAGAGCTTTATCACTTGTTGAATCGCAGACTACATCCTTCAAGAACCTACTGCATGAGGTAGCCAGCTGAAACCGGGAGGAATGTTTCTGAAGTCGATCCTTCTAAATATTTGGGTTGAATTAATTGAGGAAGTTAACTTGTTTCTCCTCTTGGTGGAGGGATCATTTCACCGGCGATGGGCTTTATGTGTTCCTTGTTTGGCCGTCTTTTGTCTTGCCTGTGTGTGGTTCTTGTGATGATAAATTTGAGCAGCATGCTGTAACAGTAGAACGAATATCCGGTGCTGGAGTTTCTTAGCGACAGTAATGACTTATACATTAGGCAGGGGTTCTGTTTAGCGGAGACTTCATGCTGAGCATCTGTCGCTAACCTTTATCTGATCTGAACTTTTATTTGCTGTCTTAATTTGCTAGACTTATTAAGTCGCAGCTTTTAAATGGTACTAAAGTGTTATCTGATATTTGGATCTGCTGGAAGAGTTTAGTGCTAGATTTATTTTTTATGCGTTTATAGGTCTTTAATGAAGTATATAAGTAATTAAAATTGAATTGAAATGCTGATGCAGTATTTGCAATTTTGGTTTTATTATTCTTAGTGATTCTCTGCAGACTTTGTTATTGAACGCATAATTTATATATGTGCCTGCTATATACTTAGTACCCCTATGAAGCAGGCACCATATCTCTGAGCCTCATTGAAGTTTATAACTAATGGTGTTTTTGCTGTCTGTCATCAACCTGTGCAAGCCAAGGCATGCTGGCTATCTGCTGAGAATTACTCTCAAAGAATGCCAAATGTAGAATGCAACCCCCAAATTATTTTTCAAGCCACTTACAGGTGCTTCAATAGGCCTTTGTACGAAAGAAGCCGAGATGATGTGCAGGTCTCTGCATTGTAGTGTGGCGTACGGTTGAAGGATCCGGCCCTGGAGTGCTGTAATGGATCTGGGAGATTAGAGAGACCTGTCGGGCCCCGGAGGTCTATCAAAACGCTGTGTCAGACACCATTTCGTACACTATTACTGCTCATATTATGCACTGTAACGGATACAGCCCAAAACACACACAAATACTATCTCCCAGTACCGGTGCCTCAGGACTGATAACGCATGGAATGTGTTGGGTCGAGCTCAATCGGGTTCATTAGAATGGTGTATGAGAACAAGAATGCCCTCATTGGATTGGAATGAGTCATGAATCAAATGATGGCAAATCGTGATACTGTATGTGAGGGAGCCGGTAGGCTGGTAAGTCAATGGTGTGATGTAAATACCTGGAAAGTGAAATCAGATAAGATAAGCATACTTTGACACTTAAAGAGAGATTAAGATTTATCATTAAGCTGACTTTTTTTCCCTGCAAATCCTTGAGATTTACCTTCAGCTTTCAACTTTCTTTCAATCAGCTTTCAGCCTTCAAGGTGATTTGGTGAGTAAAATAAATAGTTGATTGCTAATTAGCTGGTTTAGTTTCTTTCTTCTGCTGAACACAAAGGACGATATTTTGAAGAACGATTGGAACCAAACAGTTGTTTGGCACCATTGACTTCCATAGTAGAAAAAAAATACTATGGAAGTCAATGGTGCCAAAGTTCCAATCGTTCTTCAAAACATCGTCCTTTGTGTTCAGCAGAAGAAAGAAACTCATACAGGTTTGCAACAACTTGAGGGTGAGTAAATGATGACAGAATTTAAATTTTTTGGGTGGAGTATCCCTTTAAATTGAATGTTAAAAATGATACTTGACAGCTTTCCTGATGTAAGTTACGAGACATTTTTAATGTTTTTGATAGAAATCTTTTATTCTCACCAAGGATGCATTTATTTGATCAAAATGCAGTAAGAACAATAATATTAGGCAGATTATAACAATTTAAAAAAAATCTATTTGAATATGTTTTAAAATGTAATTTATTCCTGTGATGCAAAGCTGAATTTTCAGCATCATACTCCCGTCTTCAGTGTCACATGATCATTCTGATATGTTGGTTTGCTGCTCAAGAAACATTTATTATTATCATCAATGTTGAAAACAGTTGTGCTGCTTAATATTTCTGTGGAAACGATGACTATTTTTTTTCTCCAGGATCCATTGAATAGAAAGTTCAAAAGAACAGCATTTATTTGAAATAAAAATATTTTGTAACAACTGTTTTTACTGTCACTTTAGATCATTTCAATGGATCCTTGCTACTATAAATTAAAGTATTATAAAAGTAAAAAAAGAGAAAATTTGACTGACTCTCTCTCTCTCTCTCTATATATATATATAACATTTTAGATACTAATATTAATTAATATTAACACAAATTTTAATATACAGAGTTTTTTATTAAAAGAAAATAGTTAAATGGCTAGTATGAAATCAGATCTGTAAGTCATTTTATCTGCCAGTGTATTTATCTGTATCTGTATTTTTACGCAGTCTGTACAGCATTAGTTTCTATAATGTATAACATTAGTATCTATCAAGTGTCGTCAGAGGTCACATTACTGTGTGCAATGCATTACAAAACAAAGCAACTGCTCTTTATGTTCCGTCCAAAGCAGAGTAAGGCAGAGAGCTTGTGAGAGGCTTTTGTGGGCGAGAGTGTTTGTGTTGAGTTGATTGTCTTTATTTGAGGAGGATGGCAGGGAGGGCTTGAACAGCGGGTGTCTTCTTTGAAGCCACTTTAAGCCGCCTATTGGAGTGGGCGTGACATAAACTCCTAAACATAAACGCACAGGGGTCAAGCTAATCACTCCAAGACTGCTCATTTGTCATAGGTGTTATTAGTTAAAACAGTGTTTGAAAGGGGGTGATGAAGACTAATGGGGTCTTATTACCTCACATGACCCTCGGCCTTGTTGTGGCCTACAGGATGTGAGAGAGACAACACTCAGCTGACAGGGTGATTCAGTGCTATTGAGACTAGACTGTGCTATTTGTACAATTGCCAATTAACACACTGTCCTGTTTCAGCATGCATGTCCAAAATGTTTCACATTTGAGTCAAAGCCTTTCCTATAACAGAAAATTCCTTAATGGACTAAACCGACAGCGGACATTGCATATGGCTTTATGAAACCAAATGATAAAATATAGTGACTCCACACTTTAATCTTCATAATCGGATAGTTAAAAGAATAGTTCATTTTTTTTAAATTCATTTATTCACCCTCATGTCATTCCAAACCTGTATGACTTTCTTTCTTCTGTGAAACACACAAGATATTTTCAAGTATGTTGGTAACCAAACAGTTTTGACTTTAACTAAAACACATTTAAATAGTGTCAAACAGCTTAGAATCCGACAATAAATTATAATTAAAAAAAAAAAAAAAATGTCTGTAGCCACATTAGCTTTATAAACTTGATAATTTAATAAATATTCCAATTGGAAATCTGTGGATCGTTCTCCTTAGCTACGTGGCACAGATTTAATGTTTTCAGCTTCGAAAAATATTGACCTTCCTTCCTTAACAGGCCGTTTTATAAAGTAAATCTCCTAACTGGGCAACACCTGTTCCTTTCATTTTCCTGTCTCCTTAATATTTGTCAGGAAGAAAATTAAAAATGCATTGTTTCAACATGTAGGAAATGCAGTTCATTCCTCCCACTGATTTGACAATGGGTGGGGTGTCATTTTAACAAATGATATCAAGTGCACAGGGCCAGAGGAAATACCCCTCCATCCATTTGGAATTTTTCCTTTATGATGTTTCTCACCTCAACTAGTTCTGATTGAAAATGCTTTAAGATGTTTAATGTAGTAGGATATCTGGATGTAATTTGTAGGATATTCTTTATTTTTATGAATGCATCATAGTAAACGTTGACTCATAGTTTGCATCTTATATGTTTCAGGAAGTCACATTTCACTGACTCCTTGGATCCTGGCAGCAGCAGAGGTTCATCCAATGGCCTTTCATTTCTCTGACACAACTAGAGGTTAAGACATTAAGCCCTGTCTGGATATGCCATGTACTTGCTCGAGGAGTCTCTCTCAAGCAAATAAACTATATGTCAGCTCTGATGGTGGGTTAAAGATCATATCGCTTGGCTTAAGCTACCCAGAGAGATTTGATCAGTAATGCAAGGATAAAGAAGGAAAACTACAGAAACCATCTGTTTAGAATACAAATATATGGACTGAGCACAGTAAAGCCTTGTTTGAAAGTTAAGTGATTACAATAGCTGCAGTCAGAATGTTTGGACGACCTTTCAGCTGAAAGTGTTTTTTCATGTGCTAATGAATCGACAGGAAAGCACCAAGCTCTGCCCTTCATCTTGACATTGTTGAAACGTTTTAAAAGCAGGGGCTACGCGTGCCTTTAAAGAAACAGTCTGTCTCGGAGGGGATTGCGATAAACTCAAGGGACGTGTTTTGGTGACTGACTCAAAACAAAAGACAAATATCTGGATAAGAGATCGAAACCAGACGCAAATAGAACAGTGGATAGTCTTCCAGCCTTTGCCGAATTTGCAAAAGAGCAAATCCAAGTTGTGAAATTTTCTTGGCACTTTTCCATGGGAACTGGTCCAGGGTGCAGAAGTACCTCCAGGGAGGTCTTGTTAGAGTTTGAATAATATTGCGTGGATTGAAAGCAAAAGTGTATTCCTCAGCTCATCTCTGTGCGGTAGCGGGTCTACTCCGAAGGATTACCGTGAAGAAAAACGTCCAGCAAAATGTAGAGCTTTAATTTGACTTTGATCCTGCTTTTGATCCTTGGTTCTTCACAATTCGGGAAGCATAAAACAACCAGGGGATTCCAAAACCACCTCATACAAGGCAAACTTACACCCCAGCTGAGATAAAGAAAACTTTTGTCACACCCAGGCAAGTGTGCCGGTTAAGAGGGTGCTAAGCGAAAGAACAGCGTCTCTTACACGAGGACGGAGCTGCACAGCCGGGATGGAGTGCAAGCATGAGCCTGCAAAAAGAGGGGACAGCTGGGGTGGGCCTACCACTACAACATCCTCTATCCTCGACAAGTCTGGAGCAAAGACATCCCTGGAGAGGCACAGTACTAACATCTTGGAGAAAGATGACCACTGCGGGGTCAAAGCAAAGCCAGGCTTGACGTCTTGCCAGATGGAGCGGAAAACAAGTAAATATTTTCATCTTGTTTACAACTTTGAATCTAAAGAACAGGATATGTTACAGTACACTTGTATCACTTTAGTGTTAAATATTTAAGGAATAATGATATAAAAAATAGATAACAGGGTGATCAAGAACCCGACATGGCTGTTTAATAAATAAATGAATGCAGTTTAAATTATTATATTATATCAGGGTTTCCCAAACTTGGATTTTTGAGTTGATGAAAAGCTAATAATTAAATCATAAAAGTAAAACCTAAACAAATTAAATCTATTAAATGAAAGCAATTAATATAAAACACTACTTGATTTGTTTACCTGAATATCATATGACCACAACCAACATCAGAAGTGAATGTGTTGTTACCTTATTTAAATATTAACTTAGAATCCAAGGGGATTTCCACGTAAATATTTTAGGTCATAAGGATTCAGTTGACCAAAAAAGTTTGGGAATCACTATTATATGATTTAAAAAAAAGGCAATAAAGTGCAATGACAGACATGATACTAAAGCTATGTAGGAAATGTAGGTCAACTATAGTAGTGTCATTTTACAGAAAAAAATTGACTGCAGAAAGTTGTGATTAACCAATCAGAATCAAGTATTCCATAGAGTCCCATAATCAAATTTAAATAAATGAGTCAAGACAAAGTTGAAAAGTCGAATCGTTTTAAAGGCCCTACATTCAGAGAGACAAACACCATCAGAGAAACGCAACATGCTGCTATCCCCTAACTGTTTAGATATCAGCCCCTCAATGACACATTTGTTTCCTCACAGCCACAGATGAGCCGTACAGTAATAGCTCTTCTGTTCATACCCACTGACCATAATGCTCAAGCTGTGGGTAGTATTATCTGGAAAGAATGCATAATAAGGTTTGCAGATGACCAGGCAAGTAGGCGGCAGTTCACACCACTGACTGTGCGACAGAGGGGTTTTACAGCTCTGCTGACGAGAATTCAGAGCCATTCAGAGTCCAAACCGTTTTTGCAGAATTCTAGAGGTTTCTCTGATGTTGTCACAGTTTTGGAGCGTGTAAAATGGCGAGAGGGGAGGATGTGGAGAAGCTGAGATGGAAGAGCTAATTCTGTCACTTTATATTGGTTTCATATTGTTCCTAGGAAGTAAATGTCAGCGTTTTCTCTTTTTTTCTTTCCTTCTCTCTCTCTCTCCCCTTGTATGGAATTGATGTCTCCACACAGCATCATGATTTGATGAGATGCAGAATGTTATGTTTGTCATTCTTGCATCTCCAGATGCTGATAGCATGAAATTGGAAAATTATACAGTGTGGTTCAAAAATCTGAGAGCACATAAGGTTTCTATTTTCCCCAATAAAGTTTTAGTGATTACTAACATTTTAAAGGGGTGGTTGATTATGATTTCACTTTTTTAACTTTAGTTAATGTGTAATGTTGCTGTTTGAGCATAAACAACATCATGTGCAAAGTCACGACGCTCAAAGTTCAAAGCAAAGGGAGATATTTTCTTTTAAAGAAGTCGCTTTTTGAGGACTACAACAAACGGCCGGTAGGGACCACAGGACATTCCTCCCGGGTTAGTGACATCACTAACCCTAAAATTTACATAAACCCCGCCTCCGGGAACACGATTTATAGACTACCATTACAGAATATGCTAATCAATGACTAGAAGATAACTACACAGAAGCTACATAAATTCATCCAGAAAGACATTAACCATTCAGAAATGTCCTGTTGCATTCTACATGTTGTCACTTCTTCTTGAGTCTCTCCATCTTTGTCCAACTCTGGTTTGAACATAAAAGGGTAAAAGTTTTTGACATTTTCAGGGAACAAGCTGTTGTAGCCCCGCCCCCTGTACTGGGAGCAGCAGCTCATTTGCATTTAAAGGGACAGACACAAAACGGTGCGTTTTTGCTCACCCTCAAAAAGGCACAATTTTAACTATAAATATCTGTGGGGTATTTTGAGCTAAACTTCACATACACACTCTGGGGACATCAGAGACTTATTTTACATCTTGTGAAAAGGGCATTATGCCACCCCTTTAAATAATACAAAATATTTGTAATTCTACTCTATTTCTAGGTCATTAATCAAAAACAATTGTGTGAGTTTAAACGTGAGCTCCTTTGTACACAAACAAAAATGTTCTTCCATTAAAGCACAATTTTGTTGGAGAACATGATCATCAGCTTTTACACAAACTTGTGAAGTTCATGCAGTCATTTATTTGCATTAAATTAGAAAAATGCAAAATAGAAGCATTTTCAATTGGGGTCTTGGACTTTTTGACCCCACTTTATATGATGAACGCATTTGAATTTATATGATGAATTTCCCTGTTCTTAACTATTTCTTTTATGATTTAGAGCTACGATTGTGGTCATAATTAAGTTTACATAATGTACCCCTTGCAAAATATGCAAAATGTTAATTCAAATAAATGAATCCCGTATCCCTTTTATGCTCCCTCTTATTCATTTTCTCAACTTAATTTTTATTATCAAGCTCTTTCTTGCATGTACAGTGTTCACATAGTGTACATAACATTTTGTTTTACTTCTATATTCACAGGGGGAAAAACAATATTCACCAAAACACAACAGAACACAAAAACAGCAATATATAAAGAACAATAACATTGGAAGGGATTGTAAAATACAAAAGGAGACAAAAAGTAATAAAGTAAAAATATGTTAGCAGGCTAAGTATTTACCAGCCTGTCTATCTGAAGCCAGATAGTACAGAAAAAAAGACTTCTTTATCCAAATGAATTACTCCCACAGCAGTTCTTCCATTAAAGGTGTCCATATCTCCATAAACTGACTCATTTGGACATTTAAACTATGTGTTGTCTTTTCCATCACATGATTATTTTCTTTCGTTTTTTTTTTATTTATTTTTTTATTATTGCCATTTTGCAGCTTCTGCATGGGACATGTAAACGTATGACCACAACTGTAGTTTTTGCAATAATTTAGCAGTATTTCTCTGGATCAAAATGGATCTAGATGCTATTTTGTGAACATAGCCCTAAATAGGGCTGGGCGGAGTCTGTATCGAGTCTATGTGATATATCAATTTATTTTTAGAAACTATGGATAGGTAATAGAGTGTTGCAGGGATGACGTCAGAACCCAGAATAGTAATTTGTCACTGGTTCCCTCGAGATTTTCCTATGGGGTTTTATAATGCGTTTTTTCTATTTATGAGTAAAATAAAGCCTGTGGTAAACATAGCTTGACGATACTTTAGTGCAGGCTTTATTTAACTCGTAAACTGAAAAACCCATAGGAAAATCTTGAAGGAACCAGTGGCGAATTAGTCTTCCATGTTCTGACGTCATCCCTGCACCACTCTATACCATTTACATAGATATACAGTAGTTTGATATTACAAGAGCATCTGAAACAGCAGAGGACACAGAGTGAGCTGCTGAGCGGAAAGTGCATAATCCAAATTGTCCTAAACATGACACATGCTTTATATTAAGGGCTTCAAAATAACTTGTAAGATATAGTTAACGTAAGTGGCTTGCCACGTCAGATGCTCTGACAGATACTTGTGCTGTTTCATGCATTTGAGATTTCAAAGATATATTCTCTATCTGGAAATGTTAGAAAGTTATGCAAAGATTTCCATTTTACTGGCAGGAGAGCTTTATGCAAGTGAGTCTCTTCTTAACTTCACAGACTTCAGTGAAAGAGTGCCGAGCGACAGATGGAGTGTAATAGAATGGGAGCACAATAATTCTGACTAAAATATAAATTTTGCTAAAATATTTGTTGTTAGACATTAAATGTGCCATATTGGATTTTTATCCAAATAGGAAAAGTAGAAAATACAGAGATAAATACCGTATTTTGCCATTCATCCAAAAAAATACTGAGATATGATCTAAGTCTATATCGACCAGCCCTAGCCATACATGAGAGTAAGAAAGAGTCTCCTACATGTTTTCTGGACATTGAGGTGTAATTGCACATTCATGGTTTTTTAAACAGCTCCAAGCTCATCACTCCACACTCGCTCACTTTTCCCAGAGCAAAAGTGTTATTTAATCCCATCCTCCAACTGGACAATTACATCCGACAGGGGAATCTGACCTTTGATATACAACCCCAGGCCGGCCAGGTCCCAAAATCCTCAAGCTGTGAGGGAGTTTCCCTCATCTGTCTAAACTAAGAGCCCACATATCACCGGCAGCTCAGTGCCAAGGAAATGGGAACATTCCTTCTTTCCGTCCATTCCTACCACTGCTTTTTAGGCTAGATGGAGTTCCTGTCTTTTCCTTCATGTTAATGATAAGTTAAGCATGAGCGATATGAGTCAGGTAGGATGTTCAGCTAAGCAAGCAAACCTCTGCGGTCTAAACTGAACTCCACTCTTGAGGCTCAGGTGTCCATCCACCCAAGCGAGCGTGTTCGCCAAACGGCTCTCCCCCCTGAAACCCAATCCTCTGAAAGAGCTGACACATTGATTCTATGCATGACACTGCTGAAATGTGGCCACTTAATTTGGCTTGGAACAGAATGTGCAAACTTACAGATTCTGTATGATTATTTAGGTGCATCCAAGGCCGTAGCAGTCATAACTTGTAAAATTCGGTGCTCAGGCCTCTTTGTAAGAACGCTTTTAAAACGTTACGGCATCCATGGTCTATGGTAATGAAAAGCGGTTAAAATGAAAAATGTGTAATTATTTACTCATTCTAATGTATTTTGAAACCCACATGATTTTATTTCGTCTGTTGAACACAAATGAATATATTTGGCAAAAGTCAGGGATTGACAGCCTCCAGACACCATTTACTTTCATTGCATATTTTCCTCATTCAATAAAAGTGAATGGTGACTGAGGCTGTCATTCTGCTTCTGCTTTGGTTTTCCATAGAAGAAAGAAATGGGTTTCATGGTCATGAGGGTTTGGAACAACATAAGGGTGAGTAAATAATGACAGCATTTTTATGTGAACTATGCCTTTAATGGGAAAGGTTTGGCATAGAATGTGTGAAAACGTACAATGCTGCATATGATTATTAATGTAGGCTAATTAGCAACACACACTTTTGGGTAAGTGGACACAAAATCTCTTAAAAACGAATTGCATTCAGGCAGGAGTCAACTGAAAGCTTGAACTGTGTTGTCAGGACAAAAGTATTTTTCATCAAAGTCAGGTTGGGGCAAGTTGTCACGTTTTTCATGATCAAAAAATCACATTATGCCGTCTCATTCAAGAGAGTTTTACCATACATGATTAAAAACAACCTACAAAACCACTGCAAGACAAAATATTTTTCTAATTGAACTTTTGGCTCAAAACAAACGTTATAGTTTCTGACTAGCTCTTGTGACAACTACCCCGCGTGACGATATCCGCGCTCTATTCGGTAGCCTATGCTGTCTGTTCTGGTTCTTCACAGTTAAAATAGGGGAGTACAAAACCAAAAAGCAGAGGAAGAAAAGTCAGCCAGGAACGTCACACGGCATAGCCATCCTTAAAAAGCAAAAGGGAAGCGCAAACCTCGTCCAATGCCCCAGCCTGCCCGCCTCGATGCGCATTTGGAGCTCGCGAGAGATCATCACTCGCAACGACACGAAATCTGATCCAGGGTCGCGCTGCTAAAGGGGGAGTGGAGGAAACATATGAAGTTAAATTAGAAAAGCTCGCTGAGCAGCAACACAAGAGACTGTATTCAGAGTTAATTAAGGTAAGAGAAGTTTAGTTAGACTCGACATATTTGTTGAAGTTTAAAAGTTTTATTTGCGTAAAAAAGGCATAGATTGGTGAAAGGCATGTGGTGAAGTCATGATAAATACATTCTGAGGTTTGATCACATAGATCATTCCAATTATATCATATAAAGTATATAACGTTACTTCTGCATTAAAGTGGTGACAGCAGAGCAGCATTTTGTAATGAAAACATGCTGTTTTAAAAGAAAAATCAGATTGGTTGCTTTGGGTTATCTTTATAGACAAAGTTTACACAAGCGTTTAAATGAAGAGAAGGACATTGTTTTGAAGTTAAAGTGACAAGTTGCTCAGCTCGGTGGATATGTCAGGCATTGTGTATTTTAACAGTTTGGTTGTACATTTATTTTGTAATCTAAAATGTGTTTCATGTAGCCTAACATCTAAATTAACTGATTTCATTCTTTTTAAAATATGACATGACTTAACCTGGATACTTACACCAATTTTTTTTAGTGTTATTTTTTTGCGAGCATTAACACGTTTTATTGTCATTTAAGAAGTAGCATGTAGTCAATGAGTCACAGTAACTCGTTATGGAATAAAGGCTTGATAACGTGACAGGAAAATGGAATTCTTTTAAAAGAATAAGGAACAAGTGTAAACTGGGCATCAGATAATTTTATAATTTTCTTATTTAGATTATGTTTAAATAAAATCTTCTTGAAAGATACATGGGTTGACTGGGGAAACATGCAAATGAAAAGAAAAGAGGAAGTTGCATGTGTGTTTATGGTGGATTTTGCTCAATGTTTTTAAATGGTAAATTATTTTAAATAACATAAAAATTAATATATGTAAAGAGGAAAAATGGAAATCTTTATATCACAGTGCTAGAGGTTGTGTTGCATAGCCTGACTAAAAAAAGTTTTTTTTTCTGGTGGAATGAAAGGCAGATGCATATTATTCATGCTCTATTATAATTTTATTTCATGTGCTATTAAAGCTCATTTGAGTCTGGCAAACTTGCACATGAAACAAATAGGATAGATTTAGATCTGTTGCTTTTTTACTACCTTTTTAAAAAAAACTCAGATTATGGCTCTGGCAAGACAAAGACCTACCTGCTTGGACAGAGAAAAAACCCTCAAAATTGTTTGCAAGATTTGCTGCGAAGTCTGGGGTTGAGGATAAAAGCTGAAAACTACCTCAGGGAAACCTTGAGTGGTTAATTATTCAAAGGTCTATTAGGGAAACAGATTGTGTTTATGTTACACAGGTTAACCACGCTTATATTAAGTGAGTGAAGCCGTTCTGCCAGTGATGTAATTGTTAACAGTCTGTTTCTCAGGATGTGATGTTCTGGTATAAGATGTTGAGGGTTTGCGTTTTAAAAGTTCTGTTCCTTTCCTGAGGCACTCATTCTTTTGTAGGCAGGATCTTCAAGCACGCTTGTTTTATTTACTGAAACTTTGATGCCACAGTATATCACTGCAGGTCAAAGTTCAAGCATTTAAATGTAGACTTTGTCTTGTAAGTGATGATGGAAAGGCATGAACCTGTCAGGATGTCAGCATATAAACCGATGACTCCTGTGCCTTAGAGAGATTTCACAAGGCATGCTGCAGTCTCAAGAGGGAATTTTCTCAGCAGTTGCGGAATGCTAAGGGAGGGACTAGAGCCCATGGTGAAGGAAATACTTTCTCCAGCTCGGAATGAGGCTTTTTAGCCCAGTCAATAAACCTTTGCCATTTTCAACAAATAGATGACTGTTTTAACATCCATCTTTGCCAAACTATGGGTAGAACTGCAAATATCAGCATCACGATTTATTTACAGGAGGTTCTTAGAACTATAAATGTGTGAAAACGTTATGCGGTCTACGAAAGTTTGCCTGCATGGATCGTGAATCACAGCAAACTGTGAAAATAATCATTTTGAACGAAAATACTTGAACTTTATATGTCAGCATTTCTTTTATAAGCCTGTCTGCAAAAATGACTATAACTAATATGATTAAACTTTTTAGTAGGGTGACTCATGGAAACTAGAATTACTTGAAAGATATATAATACTCTTGACTTTTAAGATAATTATACTCCCATTTGAGCACATTGCTACTATAATCGAAACTTATACAGAACCCAAATGATTGTGACAGCAATGGTGAGATCATGAAATAAATTAGGTTAATATTTGCCAAATCCTTTCCCATTACTCTCTCTAATAAAACAGGCCTGTGATATTATATGCATCACCCTTTGTTTGTTAGGCTGAAACAATTAAGTGCATTTTAAAATAGCACTTCCCTCATAAGACTTGGTGCTATGTGCTAAAATTTACATTTATAAGCTGAGTTGAGCAACACTTTACTTGTCTTTGTGAACCGAAAAGCTTTGCAGTTGCCATAGCTGTGAATGTATTACATAGGCTAATTTACATTTTCTCTTGAGTTGATTATTGTTTTATTCTACCATTACAGACCTCAGCAGAAGTGCCAGTTTGTCAGAGAAGGAGCTGAAAGAGGCACGTACCAAGAGTCAGATCATTGCTGCTCAGCTCCAGGCCAATTCCAACTCTAAAGGCGTACAACTTTTCAACCGTCGCAGACAGAGAGTGAACGCTTTCACACTCATGAGTGTCGGAGGAGGGGGAGAGGAGGCATCTGAGAATGTAATTGATTTATCTTCTGAAAGTCCACAGACATGGGTCAAACAGCACTCGACTGAGGACCAGCATACAGAGTTGAATCACAGGAACCTCAAGACAGGTCTGACGTGGTCGGCTGCCAGAATCCGCAGTACTGGTTGTGACATGGAAGATGCTAGCAAGTTTACGCGGGAGGATTTAGCAGAGGAAAGTGGCCTAGAAAGACACTTTCTACCCGTCAATGAGAAGGATGAAGAGCTCTCAGAAGACCTTAAAGAGGATGTCAAGGATGAGGTTAGTCTTAGAAGTGACAATACCCTTGTTGTTATGGACAGAACTGGTCAGGATGAAGCTGAATCCAAGGGAGTGTACAATAAAGAAATTGCGAATGGATACAGTATGCAGTGCAATGGAAAAGCAGCCAAGACGGTGACTAAACAGCCCACGATCATAAACAGAACAGCTCGGCCATTTTTCTCCCCGACAACAGTTGGATCCTCTGAAGCTACAAGTCCTGTCATGGAACTCCCTCCATCCCCATCCCATGACTCCACAACACACTTTGAACCACAGCCTTCAACTTACCGAATGCACGCAAGACCTGTTTTCTCTTCACCACCACCTCCACCTTCATATCCAACTCCTCCTCTCCCTAGCTACTCCAGCCCTCCTCCACCTGACACAGCCTATGCTCCCTCACCCCAACCTTCTTCCTACTACATCCGCCCATCTGCCCCCAGGCCTACATTTGTCCCTGAACTCTTGAGCGAGAAGAGATCCTCAACGCCTATCAAAACGGGTATCCTCGATGAGGGCCGGTCTCGCCGAGGAACCCGTAAGTCAATGTTCACATTTCAGGAAAAGCCAAAAGTGGCTCCGAATCCTGAACTCTTGTCCTTGGTGCAGGGTGCGGATGAAAAGAAGAAACCGAAACCCCAGCCAGATGCAGCGCAGGAGGAGGAGCTGCTAGCTCTTGGGGCCGAAGCCTCAAACTTCCTGGCCAAGGAGGACGTTCACGAGGAAGCTTTGGTGCCACAGTGGGCCTCGAGTTTGAAAAGCTCCAGGACACGTGACAGGACGGAGCACATGCCTGTTCACAAGCCTGAGCAAGCCCTGACCAATGCTTCAGGAAAAGGAGCTGAACTGTTTGCCAAACGCCAGTCGAGAATGGAAAGGTACGTCCATGACAGCAAGGAGCTGAGATCTCCCTCTCCTACCACGTCCTTGCCTCCTTCGTGGATGTATCCATCCAACATGCCCGGTCGAGTAAAGGCCATAGTGAACACCTCTAATATTAGTGTGCAGATTTCAAAGACACTTCAAGCTCAGCAGGCCACACAGAAAAAGACTATCCCTGCCAAAACGCCAGGACCCGCTCCATCTCCACCACCAGAGATACCCTTGGAGAACGGTTGCACTAAAATCGAGATGGAGCTGTCAAGACATCAGCCGTACCAGCTCAACTCATCCCTCTTCATCTTCAACCCAACAAAAGATCCCTACAGCACTCTTCCCAGAGCCGCCCCAGCTCCTAAACCTGTCATGACAGCCCACTCCTACTCGAGACAATCATCCCTCCCAACAAGCCCATTGCCATCACCGTACAGCCCGTCTGCTGCCTATCGGTCAGCCCATTGCTTTTCGCCTCCCATGACGCCTCTCAGTCCCATCACAGCAGGCAGCATCAGTTCCCCAGTGTCTCCTTTAGCTCCAGGACGTGTGACTTCACCTCGCTCTGGCGTCCAAGCTCCACGTCCTACGTTCTCCGCCAAAAAAGCTGGTATCACCCCACAGGTGTGGAAACCATCTTCATTCTTTTAAACCTTTCCATTTCTGCTCTTCTTTGCTTTATGTACTCTTCAGACCAAATAAAATTGGAAGGGAAGAAAAAAGGGCACATATTGTCTGTCCATTTAGAAGTAACAAGAGAGCAGTAAGGTACAAAAATAGCTCTACTGGAAACAATAAATATAGCACTGTTGGTTTCATGCTCAGATCGGTTTGTTTCTTATTTAATTTTAGCGTTTTGCATGCAGAGGCAATAAATGTCAGGTCTCACACTTACTCTTAAAACTGATTTAAATTGTAATTCATGAACCGGCCAGCAGAGGGCCATACATTGAAACTTACTTATTTTCTTTTAATCAAAGACATTGTAATTTAATGCAGCTGTGTGTTTCAGAACTAGAGATTATTCAGTTTTGTGCTCATGCCAGATATATTTTAGGCACAAAACCAGTGTGTCTTTTTCCAACGCTTGCCTCCAAGTTTTCAGGTTGGAGTTGGCACAGTCTTATAAAGCACTTTAGCAGATGGCGTCTTGCCTTTTATGATCTACAATATACAATTTAACATGACTAGGAAGATATGAGGGCCTCAGTACTTCATAGCACGGCACCTGTGCTGTTCTCTTTCTTAATTAGTTCTGTATGTTTCTCTTTAATTTATAGGTGTAGTTTACAGCTTGCATGCTGTGTGAGAGTATGTACTTAATGTAGTGTGCATACACTGTTAAACTGTAGACCTCTGATTCAACAAAGCCATAATTGAGCATAATTAAAGTCAGCTTACTTTATTGCTACACCCAGTATGTGGAATATATTTTTATGCTGGTTGTTTTCAAATGGATTGTTTAACTTCTGGCTTAATCTCTTTCAAATGATTTTGTCTACTCTGTTTCATTAAAACAGTGAAACACTCCTTTTCTGATCTGTCTCTGGTTTTCATACTATATCTTCTTGTCTTGACTAATCTGCTAAATTTCCTCTGTGGATTTCTTGTTCTATTTTCAGCATCCCCAATCAGTTATTTCAGTTTTTTGGTTGTATCCATCTTTTCAGTGATGAGAATCCGAGGCCAGTTTTCCCACACAGAGAGTTATTTTATCTATACACTTGCAACAACAAAACAAGGATATGTGTATCAGAGCCACCCGCATGGTGCTCTGACCCAAAATGAAATTAGAAACTTTTTTTAATGCTGACTGAATATGTATGTGCTCTGCACATTCCTGGCCTGCCCCTAAAAATGCACATCTGAGCCGAAACCGGCCCCTGTGGGTGTGAGCTTTAGGCTAACGGCTTGACCTCTGGCCTCCCTCATGCTTGGAAAAACACATTTGCTGGAGGTGAAAACATACCCAGCAGCCACAACTGGGTAATATCTCAGTAAAGGTTAGTGGTCTTGGCAGCGTGTATGCAAGTGATCTGGAGATGGCATGATATCCTGGTGTGCTGGGAAACTACTCGGACAAGAATAAACAGCTCGATGTAATCATTGGGTGCATGAGAAGGCCTGATATCGATAACATCACATCTAAAGTTGCATGCAGTGCAGCAGGAGTTGTTTTAGATGTGTTTCAATGCCGTGTTTACAGGTTAATCTTACTCAAACGTGGGCACGGTCCTGGCATGAATTTGGGTTTTTGAAGAGGTAGTATAGTGCTATCGTTGGACCCAGGACTGTTCTGCTGTTGTAATACCTCGAGCATGATGATGTCTTTGTTTCTGTGCACTAACATTCCTCACTATCTGCATTTAAAACAAATGTTGTCCATAAGAAATGAATCATAATATGTTATGGAGGGCTCAACAATAAGGATTGTATCCTGGCCCAGTGTGAGTTTTAGGCTAGTTGACTGAGCTGTCACATGTCGTATTAGATCAGTGATATATATATATATTATATTTGACCATGAACACACATTTTTATTTCTTCCACAATTTATGCCTTGTTTTCGGTGACATTTGGTTGAGAATTATGCTTGTCAACTTTATTAGACTTACCTGTATAATAATGTCTAGCTATTATATATCTGGTTAGCAATTAAAAAAAAAAATATTATAAAATAAAAAAAGATATAAATGTCTATTATTTTTAGTTTTTAAATATTTGTATTAAATAAAATGTAAAAATAAATATTAACTTGAGTTATACACTTAAAATATGACTTTTATAGTATAAATGTATATATAAAAGGATCAGTATGATAATTATTAATTGATAGGTTTCAGTTTGATTTGATTCCAGTGAAGATTGTTCGCAAAGCAAGTAGAAATATGAACAATGGAAAGCAGAACAATCCTTACTCTTGAGCCCTTTTATTATCAATGTTCAGTGTTTTTGTGAGTGTATTTAACAACACAGACTAAATCAAAGTGATGTCTCACCTCTAAAACTAATCTTTTCTAATCTTCTGTCAGATTAAGGAGGAGACCCCGGCACCAGTTACTAGCCCCGGCTCCACCACTCCAACCTCCAGGACGCCCAACCTCACTCGACGCTTCACCAGCCCCGAGGTGCTTTCCACTGCTGTCTGGTCCCCCAGCAGCCCTCTAGTGACCTCTACATCATCCAGCCCCATCTACAAGCCCACACCAATCTCCCCCTCCCCCCGACCCATCCATAGGCCCGTCGCGACATGCCCTTCCCCAAGACCCATCCACAGACCCATTGCAACCACTCCAGGTACCATCTTCAAGCCGACCGCCACCTCTCCTGTGTCTCCACCCTGGGAAACCAGGTGCCAGTCCCCGGCCGCCATCCAGGACACCAAAGCCAACCATCGCATTTTGGCCAAAAACATCATCAATGCCGCCAAGCGGAAAAACAGTCCGTCCCCCAGGTCGCTGAGCGGGCACAGTCTGCCCATCTCCCCGGTGAACGGTGGGATCATGCCTTATGAACACAAGCCCGCCAGTCCCTTTCAGCCACGGATGCTGGGGGCTCAGTCCCCCACCCTTACCAGTCCATCGCCCACCCGCATGATCCACTCTCCGGTGCGCTTGTACAACACCCGCTCGCTAACCGACTCTGACGCCTCGGTCGAGTCTGAGGATTCAGGTCTGCGCTCTCCAGGAGTGCGCAGCTACAACACCTGCCCCCGTGGCTGGACCGGCGGTCTGCAGGTGAAGAGGGGAGGCCTGCCTGAAGATCTGTAGGAAGCACTTAAGGATGATTTATACTTCTGCCTGATTTCGTGGTAGACCAAAGTGTCCCTTATATATTGAATGTAAAAATACAGCATTGTGGATTTGCAGGACATGGCTAAACATTGCATACAGTACTCATGTTGACTGTGTGATGGAATCTTTCCAAGATAAGAAATACACTATCCTTCAAATGTTTAAAGTCACTTAAAAAAACTAAAAAACATTTATACTTTTATTCAGCAAGGATGCGTTAAAATGACCAAAACACTTTTACATAGTTACAAAAAGTAAATGCTGTTCTTTTGAACTTTCTATTCATCTGAGAATAATCCTGAAAAAATGTATCGTGATTTTGATTTCTCAAAAATATTAGGCTGGACAACTGTTTTCATTGATAAAAATAAGAAATGTTTCTTAAGAAACAAATGTAGCTGAAAATTCAGCATTGCCATCCGATGAATCAATTAGATTTTATAATATATTAAAATAGAAAACCGTTATTTTTAATTGTCATAATATTTCACAATATTACTTTTTTTTTTTTACTGTAATTTTGATCAAATCTATTGGTGAGCATAAGAGCTCATTTCAAAAACAGGAAAATCGTACCAACCCCAAACTTTTGAATGATCACCCAAAATAAAAATTCTGTCATAATTTACTCACCCCAAATGTTTACTTAAACCAAAATGACTTTATTTCATGGAAACACAAAATGAGGTGGTCAACAGAATGTTATATTATATTGCAATATTCCAAATCTTCTAAAGCCATCTGATTTACTTTCAGAATTTAAACTGTTGATGCTGAAAATGTTCCCCTCTATTTCAGATGAAATCATATTAGATCAAATCGCCTGATTTTATGGTGCACAATGTCATTGGAGCCTGACAGCATCTGTGCACATTCACTTTCATGTTCTTGTTTGTTCTATGGAAGAAAGAAAGATTGGATCAAGGTCATGTGATTTTGCAACAAGACGAGGGTGAATAAAAGAGGATTAAATTTTCATTTTAGAGTGAACTGTTCCTCTGTAAAGTCACATCTTGGTCTCATCTTTGCAGCAGTCTGTAATCTAATGAAGAAGGCATTGCACGGTCTCAGAAAGGTGTACCAAAGAACTTTGATGCTTATTACCAAAGATAAAAAGTAATGTGCAAAACTTTTCAAAGCAGTATTAGTTATTAACCTCATAAGAAATAAAAATAAATCGACATAAATATAAAAGGGATTGACCCTTTTGCTTTTTGTACAGTATGTTTTGACAATGTGTGAGAGTATTGGAATGTGACACTATTCGTAGCTCCGATTCAAGTCAAACTTGGAAGGAACTGACTGCTTATTGCTGATTGTGTCAGTTTAGATGTAAAGGCAGAACGACACAGCAAGGTTTTTACGGTATAAGAGAGAAGGTAGGACATTTACTTCATTACGTATACTATAAATGGAAGATGCTAGTGATTTGAAATCCAATGCGGTTTCCATATTATTAGTGCTGACATACATGACAGAAACAAAATAGGGGGTCTGATGTACAGACAGTGGAGAGGTGAAAATATAAAGCATTAGGGGGTCTGTGCAGTGTGATTTCACGTGAAATGTAGGAATAACATGATTGAACTAAATTTCAGTGTTCATTAATACACCTTGCTTTAGTAGTTATATTTCAGTTTCCCAAGAGGGCGAAACAGGTGAAGAGAGAATTCTTGTTTAGGTTAGGTTAACTGGCAGTATAAGTTAATGTTCATATTTCAGTATATCACATATAAGGGACTGAAGTAATTCTGGTTTTAGGGTGACTGAGTACTCTGTTGGTACAGCAAGGAGAGATAGTTGCTTTTTTACACATTTCACAGAAATATATTTCATGGGTCACTTCACTTGTAAGGGTTATCATATAAACACCTCTGTCAGACTGTCTACAGCATGCATTACACTTGACTGGTATATTTCTAACAGTACACTCTGTATGTGTATTAATTCACACTACTCAATACCAAACATTTTTCTTTCATAGTTATGAAATTACATATAGAAATCTGTCTGAGCTGAATACTAGCACTAATGTAAGGATTAAGTCTCAAGGGTCATGCATGCCAAGTGCTCATGTTAGCCTGCTCTCAAATATTGGATCACACATGAGAAAATGATTCTCTGCCTTGGTGCATCAGCAGATTTTTTGAGTATTTGCAAATGGAGAATTTTGATTGACAGGGACATCAGCTGTAAAGTGACTTGGCACCTTTTGTGAGAATAAACTTGTCACTTTCAAGGATGCTTTACAGCCCCAGTGTACTTGTGCTATCATTCCTTTGGATTATGGGAGAAGTTACGCATTATTCAAATTACATATACTTTTCCTTTAAGTTTGATATCATGTCTGAATAACCAGCCTCAATATTATCTCTCTCTGTTCAGTTCTTTTTAAATTAAGTGAATAAACACAAATAATGTCATCTTGGAACATGTCTTAATTTTTTGATATCTTTTGACACTGAAAGCATGCACTATAATTTCAAATGTTGTGTCAATTGTGATTTCATCAATATTTTAGAGGGAACATACACAAGATACTTTATTATAGTGTGATTATAGGAATATATATATTCTGAACTCTGGTCCTGATAGATGTGGCATGTATGGGACATTATGAAATATTTTACATAAATGAATGTATATCATCATTATTATTATTTTGCCCCAAAATGTAATATAAAAGTCAAAACACACAGACAAAACTTGTTGGCCAGCATAGACAAGCTCTTAGAAATCATACAGGCCTAATCTAGTTTGTGAATTGCATTGAAATAGGATTAATAAAAAAAAAACACACAGTTGGGCCTAATGTTTCTTAAAGAGATCTAGTCAGAAAAGACCACAGATGCCTGGTCAATACTGCCACCTACAGGACTAAAATGGTAAATGGTGTCATTCCAATTGTCTCCATCGCTGTAGAGGTAAACTCGGGAATCAGGACATAAATTCAAAAGGAAATATAATATAATATCAATTAACGACTAATACAAGCAATTTAATATTAAATGAAATCCTCCAAAATACAATGATAACGACCACTTATGTGCTGACATTATACACTGTGTATTTTAGTATTCAACCTTAAGATTTTCCTAAGAAAACTAAAAAAACAAAACATTTTTGAAGCTTAAAAATAGATTAAATAATAATACATTTTGCTTTATTTCCTCAGTAACGGCAACATGGTCCTCAGTGACGTCAAGGAACAGTTTGTTCTTTTGTAAAGTCTCTTCATTCATTATAGTGAATAAAAATGTGAAATAAAATGAACTGTTCTTGAGAATATCAGCTCTCAGAGGCTGTTTATATTCTTTTTAGATTATTTACTCATATTAACTGGGTAACATGCTATACATTCTCCAGAGAGACCCTCAATGCTGCATTGATGCTGCATAAGAACTGCTACAACGGCAGCAATAAGCGACGATCAATAACAACAACAACCGGAAGTGACAAAATAAAATTAAGAACAATGTGCATTTACTTTTAAATTGTAACATATTTAGATGGTATCAGTTTAACATGTATAGGATGATGATGGTTTATTTACTATATTTACTAAATACATCAGCCAATGTGTTATAGTTGTTTTATACAGTCTGGTTGGACCCCAGTCTGGGTTTTGTTTTATTCAATTATAACGCATGATTGTCAGCATTTACAACATTGCCAAAGTATATCTATTAGGTGGAATGGGCAATAGAGGAAATGAATTACAGAAATATAAGAAATGAAGGGGAAATCAATCAAAAAGAAAGGGAAAAGGTAAAAAAAAAAAACATGAATTTGAATGAATTTACATTCAAGATGGAATATGCAAAATACAGTTTATTAATGCAGGGTGGTAATTACAACGTTGTGGACATGTAATATGGTATAGGCTACTAAACAGTATCACTAGATTTATTAAATTAATGATTTAAACAAAAACAACAACATGCTTACAAATTCATTGGAAAAGAATACTTTCTCAAGACGAACACAACAGATTTCGAACCTGAATTTACTTAAAAAACTTATTTTAAAACTTGACCAAGGTGAAAGACATTGTACATTTCACAATGCCTTATAAATCATCAATGTAATGGATTCTGTCTCTGACAGGACTTTTACTATGACAGCTCGTTCACTTGACAGTGAGCTCTTGTCCTCTGATTGCAGTGTCACGCTTCTCTATTCTTACTGGATTGTTAGATTGCTTTGGATTGTTTCCTCGGGACGTTCACAACAAGGTTAAAATATCAAACACATCTCATGACACCAATCCAAAGCGAGCGGGGTTTATCAGGGGGACCTGGAGCATTCATTCCCCACCCATTTACCCCTTCACCCCTTGTTTATATGTTACAAACTGAGGAATTCAGCTCTGTGGAAAAAGCGTCTGTTGTTGATGGTGCAGTGTTGTGGTTTGCGATTGCTGGTTCACAGCTTCGGCGGAAATGTAGATGCATGAATAGTTATCGAATCGAATTTGTGCCGTTGCGTTTGTATTTAGTTGATCTTTGAATCAACACAACAGCGTTAGCTGCCCTGGACAAAATGAGCAGAAACCAGCATCATTTTAAAGGAGCAGAGGTCAGCTGCTGTGTTAAATACTTTTTATTCGGATTCAACATCATATTTTGGGTAAGTTTTGTGGATCTGCTGTTCATTTCCTTATTATTGTGTCTTCCAAAATCCTTCATTGCCTCCATAGTCTTTTCACTGTGTTTCTCCAACATCTTGACGTTAAAGTTACCTTATGCATTTTACGACATGTAAGTTAAACATGAACGTTTTGTATGAAATATATTACGTACCAGTGTTCATTTTTATTTATTTGTATAGTAAATTATCTTTCTGAGGTAAAGTTACACGTATAATGTTGGATAGATTCTCAAATTCCCATTCAGGTAGACAAATCACCTGTTTCCCATGGGAATGGATTAGGCTGGTTTTGTTGGATCTCGCTTTTTCAGTAGGCTACCTTTCCAGGTCTGGAGAATACATCCCATTGAAAAGTGGGGGGAGTGGAGGATAAATAGGATTATCCAGGTCTCATTAGTTGGGCGAGCTTGGGTCAATTCACAGGTTTAACAGAGATTAACGTTACCTCACACCATTCAGTTTCCATGTAGGAAATGATAAATTTTTTGGCCTTTTCAGTCTTTCTCTTTTCCACAAATGGATTTTTTCTATGTTCTTGTAGTGATTTAGAGGATAAGTGATTGTATCAGTTCTAGAGGAATTCGGTTATGGTGTTATTGATTGTAATACTAAATCACAAAATGTCAGTTTTTCTGCTCGCATCTGTTCTTATTCTTTATCTGATATTAATTCCAATCAGAAAAAAGCATATCTTTTAGGTGTATGGTTTTATTTTATGTGGTTTACATGCTTCAGCAAAAAGTATTTCATTGAAATTGATCCAAGAGTTAAGAATATATTTTTTTTATTAAAGGGATAACTCACCTAAAACTTGAAATACTGGAAATGAGCTGTATGAATGACTGTTATTGTGCTATTGTGCCTCCTTGGAAAACATGGAAAATATCCAGTTGGGTTTGGATGGGAAAAACTTGAGAGTGAGCAAATTATTACTCAATTTCATTTTTGGGGGGTAAAATCTCTCTCAAGTGACTCTTAATTCTTAAATATGGACATTTCTCCATTACCTCATCATTGAGGACCAATCACTCCACTATGTTTTTCATGTAAGAGAGTGATTCATTGTAAGATAAAAGGAATCACATAGAGCGGGAAGCTTCCATGAGTCACTTCTGGGGTGAACACATCGCCTGGAGCATGATTCTGTTAAGCTTCTTGATGTCATAAATTCCAGCTTGGTTTCTCTTCATTGTTAGTATTGAATGGGGCAGTGAAGACCACTCTGGAGGACGTGATGGTAGTTGGTGCCCCCTTCATGCTTTAATGCTGTCCCGTCTGAAATGTTAACCTTGCATAATGTTCCGCTGCCCTCTGTAACAGCTAGCCCTCCTACTGCCATTGTTCCCACGCCACGTTACAGAGAGCCTGTTGTGTTTTGTTGAAACTTAGACACCAGTGTTTTCACCAAATTGTGTCCAGAATGTCAGTTACACTCCTGGAAGCTGAAATCAACCCTCTCTTAAACATTGTAGGTAAAGTAAACACAAGTCAAATCTGATTCTTAAAGTTCATCTAAAAATTAAATTTATGTCATTATTTACTTACCCTCATGACTCTTTTTCTTCTCTGGGGCACAAAAAAAGGTATTTTTTTAATAGATATTTTGAGAAGGTTTTTTTTTTATTTTTTTGTCCATGCAGTGAGCAAGCATCAATGGGGTCCGGTGTTGTTTTGACTTTCATTCTATGGACGAAAACACTTGAAACTTTCTTTTCAGGTTTGCAGTGTTTTTGTCAAACTAAACCTATAAAAAATATTTTCAATTTTCTTTAGTTGAAATAAAGCTGGAATAAAACAATAATAGCCTAAATATTAGACAACTTAGGCTAAAATTGTGAAATAAAATAAGATGAAGCATTAAAATGACCAAAACTGGAACCGAAATAAAAATAAATGAAAGCTAAATTACTACAACTTAAAAAGTAAAATGAAAACTGAAATTTATAGAAAATAAAAGCCAATTCAGAATATTAATAAATACTACAGTATAATACTAAAATAACACTGCAGGTTTGAGGTTTCATTTCTTCATATATATATATACAGTATATATATATATAAAACCGTCGGACTCACACATCCACCATGTTTGATGTTTTTTTTTACCACTTTATGCGTGTTTGTAATTCTAATCGAATCCTCGACCAATGCGCAGTGGGTTGTGGGCAATTTTAGTCGTTAACGTCCATGTGAATGGATCTGCACTTCGGATTCTAACCGGAAAAAGTCGATGATCCGGGTATCTTTGGAATACTCATTTCAACATACTACAATTTGGGACACACTAAGTCTAATTTCGAATACTATTTAGGACAGATAGTATGCGAATTGTGACTCAGCAATTGGTTATCACGCATCACTCGCACACATTTGAGCTTCTTCTTTTCCTTTTAATGGTGGTTGACAAACCCACTTGAAAGTGCATACCGTGCACACTGTGCAACTCCTGCGTGACAGCTGACGTAAATGTAATGATCAGTTAAAAATGCTTAAAGGAACACTCCACCGTTTTTGGAAATTGGGGTTATTCACTGTCTCCCCTGTATTTAGATAGGTGGGCAAATGCTTTTTTGTCTCAGTGCATGCATTGTCTTAGTCTGGCAGGGTCACTGCTAGCTTAGCTTAGCATAATGAATGGAATCCTATGTTGCCAGGTAGCATGTCGTGAGTAAAAGTGATAAAAAAAAGAACTTGTGGCCTGCTTATTCACAACGAGTACAAATAGCAATGCAGATTAAGACTAGGTTGATTTCCTAGGCAGAGATTGATTTGGGACTATATGGGGGGGAAGCACAGGCGAAGCACTGCTACTTGGGCGCAGAGATATCACGCAATCAACACCTGAAATAAAGCTTGCCACAAAGAACCGGCGAAAGTAATGATTATGCATGAAACATTTGAATTGTTGATAAAGTTGATAAATTGATAAAGTTGACGATGCAGACTCGCCATGTTCGCAGTAGTGAACGCGCCTAGAGACAAATGCACACTTCATATGAATTAGCCTACATACGCAGAGAGTAGCCAAGTTCTTTTAGTTTTTAATTTTTTTGTTTAAAAGTACACATTTCAAGCTTTCTATAGATATACAGGTCTGTGAGGCAGGTAGCTTATACTGAGTTTCGATTCATTTACGCGCTCCAGTTCATGCGCCAGCGCCTCCGTGTCCTGATTATATTGTCCAGTATATTTGCTTCTTTTTTATTAATCCAGGCAAATTTGTTGATGAAACATTGATTGAAATGAAGATACAATTTATACAAAATGAAATAAACTTTAAAGAAAGGCTTTCTACAAAACAAAACTTAATAAGTGGTCAAGATCATGTCTGACCCATTCCAAATGTTTTCCGATATATTGGTCATCTTATGATTCTATCTTACTCATCTCATGCGGTTCCCTTTTCATATAATCAACATAGATGAAAAAAAAATAAAAATAACATTATATTATTTAAACATAAATATGAAACGCATGTTTAAGTTTTTTAACTTATAAGCACTTTGCTCACATGCTCTGTTGTGTATAGCCTAGTATACTGTATGTGTGCGTGCATATGGTGGAGGGGTGGCGATTTCCGAAAAATAATCAAATAATACCCAGCGATCTTCGAATATTATTTTTGCTTGAAAATTTCGTTTTGTGTAAATTGTATCTTCATTTCAATCAATGTTTCATCAACAAATTTTTTTTTTTTTTATCACTTTTAGTCACGACATGCTACCTGGCAACATAGGATTCCATTCATTATGCTAAGCTAAGCTAGCGGCGGTGCTGCCAGACTAAGACAATGCATGCACTGAGACAAAAATGCATTTGCCCACCTATCTAAATGTAGGGGAGACAGTGAATAACCCCAATTTCAAAAAACGGTGGAGAAAATTGTACTTCTTACCACTTAGAAAAGTAATAGAAATCCTCTTTTCAACAATTCTCATAATTGGAGATATCATTCATGTCTGTAGCTTGAACCGTGCAGGATGAGTGCTTGTGTAATGGGTACGTTCAAATCCCTAACTCTAATTATGAGCAAAAGCATCAATAATTAAGTCTTATTTTTATACTTCCTTGCATTTATTGTCCCCTCGTCATGTCTGAAAGCCTTCCATTGTCTCTTGACTTCTTTTGTCTTTGCAGACTGTTTGACCCCTGTGCACCCGTACCGTCTAATGCCTGTCTGATTGGTTTAAAGTGGAGACAGTCTGATCGGTCAGAAACCTACCTGATCCCAACAGAGCAATCACTTCGCCTGCCTCAGACTGGACCGAGTTGATGGCCTGTAATTACAGACGCCTCGCTCTGTAATCGCAGTCTGATATCTACCCGGGAGGCTTTACAGGGACATCTTAACATTCCCAACATCACCCCCCTCCACCCCAGCCGTCTTTGATTCCTTCTCTCCAACTTTTCCTCCTCCTTTCCATTTGGGAGCCTCGCAGCCCCCTTGTCTTGTATTCAAATGAAGATGTTTGGGGGTGAGTGAATGGTGTGTGTCAGAAAGGACGTGCTGTTCCCACAGCGTCTGAGGGGCCCGAGTGCGAGCTGCGGCACTGTGTGTCTCAGTGAACCCCATTCACCCTCACACTATGGAGCTGACGGGGGCCGTGCGACTATTGTCACACACACCCCTGATGCGACAAAAACATTTAACTGATGCATTTGTTTTCATGCTTAATGTGTCTGGCTCGTACATTGTGTACAAACAAAGCAACGCACGTTTCTGATTTCTGAGAGAAACCTGTTTATTGCGTGTGTTTGTGTGTTAGCTTGAGCTCGTGCTGAGATCATGTGTAGCCCCGTGTTTTCGTATGTTTTTCCTTTTCATATCCTCCAGGTTCATATGGCAGATGGGAACCACATGTCCGTTCCCCCTCTTCCTCTGTTGCTCTGCGAGGGAGTTTATTTCCATGCCATTTCCCAGCAGGCCCCACTCTTACTCGCACACATTGACTCATTCTCACTAAAACACAAATGAATCAAGCCAGAGTCATTCTGTTCCATCAAATATAAAACAATTCTCAAACATGCTGATTTTGAGGCAGTGCTGACACTTAGCAATTATTTGATAATAAGAAACTGCTATTGTTCATTGTTTTAGTTTTTGTTGTTTTGAAATAGACTAAAGTATACAGGTGAGATTCATCCCCTTGATAAGGCCTAGAAGTCCACTCGTAACACATCTCCGGCGTCCTGTTGGAAATGATGATCTTGTCAATATTTCCATTTTACTGGCCAGAGAAAGATATTTTCTAACCACTTAGAACCATAAACAGGCTCCCGTAAACATAATATAAACGTTATGAGGACAACACTAGACTTTTATGGATTCTGAAGAAAATGGTGGTCTTTGTTCTTGTGCCAGGGTGTTGCAATGCAGTTGCTAAGGTTTTCTGAGTAATTTTAATGTGCTATGTGGTTGCTAGGTGCATGCTTAAAGGGATAATTAACTAAAAATGAAAATTCTGCAGTCAGTTCCTTGTTCCAAACCTGTATGACTGTGTTCTTTGGCCATACAATGAATTTGTTTTGGACCCCATTGACTTTCATTGTATGGACAAAAACAGTTGCAACATTCTTCAAAATATCTTCTTTTGTGTTCCACAGAAGCAAGAAAGTCATACAGGTTTTGGACGACATGAGGGTGAGTTTTATCACCCTCTAGGTGAAAATTACATGTCAGATAGTTTAGAAAAGTTATTGTACACTTTTGGTGTGTTCACACTTAATACTATTTACAAAAATAACTATTTATGAGAAAGTTAGCTGTTTGTTCAAATCTCTAACCCTGAGTACTGTGAGCAAAGTTAATATTGATGCTTGCCTTAGCAAGCAGTACTAATAAAGCCAGAAATACTACTATGTACTCAGACTTTCCATAAGCATAAGTTTCCATGGTGATGCAGCAGTTCTTTAATCAAATAAAGATAAAGATGTCAGAAGGTGGAGAAGGAAAGCAAAAGCTGTTCTTATGGCTGTAACAGCTGGTGGAAAAAGGGGTTCTGCTCCCTGTCACAGCTGAGAGTTTAAGCCAAGAGTTCATTTGGCTGCCGTTTGTGATAATACAAAGATACTGTATGTCTAATCATCCTACTGTGTGAGATAGCAGCTCTCCTCTGGTTGTCCAGAACGACTAAATAAGCTCTTTAAGTGCTCTATAATGCTTGATTGTGTCTTAATCCCAATATCTACGTGGGCGTGACACAACATCGGCCTTCCCTGGATCAAGACCGTCAGGACTGGGGGAGATAGACTGATGTTTTCATGATAGCGATAGGTGGCAATCAGTGGTATGGGTTGACAGAGAAAGTGTGTGCAGTGGATGACTGGCCCTTAGCTCAGTCCCATCCATCCATTGGATTAGCCGAGACCACAGGGAAATGGGATTATGGGATTTGCGGCTGCTGATACCAGACCTCTTACTCTCACCTTCCCGCTCTCACGTTTCCCCTCACGCTGGGATTGCTCAAACCTGCAGTGAAACACACAGCTGAGAGAGCCCAGCAGGAGTTTGACAGGGAATCTGTAGTTTTGATAACACATTAGACCAAGAAGGTCAGTCATTAAATCAAACTTGCAGAAAAACATTTTTCATTGCATTGTTTAGCCCAGGTAAAATTGTACTATAGTTGGTGTCATGACCTAGTAGTTGGTCCATGTGCTTAAGACATGTTGAGCTGTGGTGCTCGCGTTAAAATTCTCATCCCATTCTCTCTCTCTCTGGTAATTTCCTGTACCATCTCTGTGTAATAAAAGTGGTGTATGACTTTTATTTTATAAAAAAACCTAATGACATTTGTGACTCACAGAAGTTTTCTGAGACCTTCACCTTAGTCAGGTTAGACGTGTGGTAGATTTTCCCCTACGCACCTGACTTAGATTTACCTGGGTGTCCAGTCGACACTTAATATTTATACTCTAGGACTGTGTCTACAGTCGACAACTGGCTTCGAGTCTGTCGACGTCTCAGCCTTTTTGAACTCGATCACTTGGGAATAGAAGTAAGATCTCTAGTGTCTAGCATGCTACACAGCAATAATCAGACAGACTCCAGACAATGCCTTATAATATACTTTAATCACAGCCGGAGGACCTCAGACCAATTTTAGAAAGAATCCCACCAGCAAAAACGAGTACAACAGTTTTTATAGAATAGGAGCATGGCAAAGGTGACATGATTCTTCATATCATTTTTTTTTTTTTACAATATGGTTCTTCATATGTATAATTAAGCAAACCCTCATGTTACTAGGTAAAAGCAAATCCTGATTTCTTGATTATGCAAGATGGTTGCTCTTTGTTACTCAAATCAATAAGTTTATTTATTTAGACAACTGTCTAGTTTCATTTCTCCTTTTGTTATATTCAGACTTGATTCAGACACACACTGACTTTGCAGGGCCGTTTGAAGGAATTTGGGGGCCCCAAGCAAAATGGACATGAAGGCCTAAAAGTATTTATTAAGTAAAAAGACTGTTTGCTAACAGTTAAATGACAATTAACTAAAGATTAAATAACTAACCATTTATCATCTATTAATGATGGTTATTATAAAGTGTTACTGAAAACTTAAAGATATGTTAGCATTTCCATATTTTGATATTAGAAGGGAAGGGATGCAGCTACTTTCACTACCAATGCTTAAAAACATCCCAAGCTAATGTTTGATGCATGGAATTTATTGTGTGGTTTTCCTAACCTCCATTGGTAAATAGATTATCACGGTGGAATAGTTAGTATAGCATGCTATGCCACTTTCATCAAAACCTATTACAAAGCTATAGCAATGTCATGTTATTAAATATGATAAACAGGGATTCTGGAACAGATCTGCGTCTTCATTATCCCATCAAAATACATTACAGTATGTAACCATATTCCGACCTTTCGGGAAAAAAAGTTGCACTAACTGTTCGTTACAAGCAGCATTTGCCGTCAGGCAGGTAGCTAACATAAACATATTTTTGTTAGCCTACCTGCTGCAAAATTACACCATTTGTACAAGACAAGTAGAGCTATTTTATCCATTGTAATTTATCACTTTACCACTATCTTGTTTCTTATCCTCCTCTTCCTTTCTCTTCTTTCTTTTCTGGCTTCCTGAAGCATAATTCCGCTTCATGATGACTGCCGAGGAGGTTTGTATTTTGCCGGCAGCAGAGATCACGTGGTTGGCTGGCTGCTGTCAGCGACTACTAAGGCGGCAGTGGCTCAGTGGTTCATGTAGGTTGTCTACAAACCGAAAGGTTGGTGGTTCAATCGGTTCCACCTGACCAAGTGTCGAGGTGTCCATGAGCTAGACACCTAACCCCAGCTGCTCCCGACGAGCTGGATGGCGCCTTCCACGGCTGACACCGCCGTCGGTGTATGAATGAGTGTATGAATGAGTGAGTGAATGGGTGAATGTGAGGCAAATTGTAAAGCGCTTTGGTGGCCATTGGGTCTGTGAAAGCGCTATATAAATCCAGTCCATTTACCATTTACTGAGAGGGTATTCCGATAACAGTGTCATTGCACTTTACTGCACTTCATCAAAGGGGCGCTCACACAGTTTGTCGTTGCATTTTATTCTTAACCAGTCGTTGTCTTGGGGCCCCAGGCCAGCTCGGGGCCCCAAGCAATTGCTTGGTTTGCTTGCCTTGTCGCGACGGGCCTGTGACTTTGGCCAAAGTGTTGGGGGCATTTCATTTTCAAAAGCATATAAGAATGAATCCTGCAAGAAAAAGAAATGTTAGTAATGATTAATAAAAAATAAAAAAGTCTTTACAATGGCATGCATTGTAAAAAGATTCTGTATCATGTTATTTTCACCACTTTTAAAAGTGTTTTATATAGGCTGTGTTCACATTTGGCAGGTTTGGTTAGTTTAAAACGAACTCTGGTGCGATTGCTCTGTTAGTGCGGTTCATTTGAATTAGTGTGAACGCTGCCATCCGAACCCTGGTGCACACCAAACAAGTAGACTGAGACTGCTAAAAAAAATGGGTCTCGGTCTGTTTTCAAACGAACTTTGGTGTGGTTCAAATGAAATATGAACGCAGCACGGACCAAAGATATCTAAACAAACCAGAAACAGGACATGGTGTCACAAGATACGACCCACAAATTGACAGAATTCTCAAGCATACCTGTTTTTTTTAGTCATAGTCACGATGTTGCCCATCACATCAGAACCACATCTCGTTGCAGCAGATCTTCGTTTGTGTGTGAGGGATTCTTGCTGCTGTTTTGACTCTTTTACACATTTTATAAGCTCTTCAAGAGTTATCAGCTCCATCATACTCGCATACAGCGAGCACATTTAGCCCAGTACACAGCATTGTTTTGGATTTTCCATCGCACTCGCAAAATATACATCATAAAAGCAGTATCTTTAGTTTCGGTTTTAAGAATGACAGTGTGAACGCTAAGTGAACCAGGACTAAATGTATAATTTTCTTTTTTTGGTCCAGACCAGGAGAACCGAACTACAAGTGTGGACACGTCCTTAGTTTTTGTCTTCTAAAAGTTTTTTTTTTGGAAAGACATTTCATCAGCTGAACAATCGGTATGTTGTTCAACAACAGTACAATCCATTGAGTTCATTGTAATTCTATCCCTCACAGCCTCATTCTCATTCCTGTTAATTAAATAATATATTAAATACAGCGCTGCCCTGACTAAGGTAAGGTCTATACCAGTGGTTCTCAAACCTGTCCTTGGGACCCCTCACCACTGCACAATTTGTTTGTCTCCCTCATCAGACACACCAAATTCAAGTCTTGCAGTCTGTACTAAGGAGCTGATAAGTTAAATCAAGTGTGTTAGGTGAGGGAGACATGCAAAATGTGCAGTGGCGAGGGGTCCCTTGGACAGGTTTGAGAACCACTGGTCTATACGATAGTGGTCAACCGATACATTGGCAAGGCTGATATGTTGGCCGATATTTATTTATACATTTTTCTATTTGGCAGATGTGTCAGAAGTATGACTCTTATTTTGACCGTGCAGGACTCTTATTTTGATTCTTTTTTTATATTAATTTTCAAATAAATGAAAATATTATGAAAATAATGATATATACATTTAATTTGAGCAATTAAGCAATTGTAGCAAATTGTGTTTTTACTATCTTTAAATTAAATATGATATCAGATATATCAACCATCCTGCTCCCTAAGATTTCCACACCGGCCATAAAAAGAAAATCAATATCGGTTGACCACTAAAACGATTGCTTTGTGAAACTTCTGTGGTTATCCACTGAGAATATCAATAACATATCTTTTTCTGAAAAATCTGGGTAAGAAACTAATGAAAGACTATACCTTTAAAGTGTGAATTGTCAATTTAGAATCTGATTTTCCTCGGATCTTGTTGGGTAGACATGCCAGAATGCCAGAATGCCAGAATGCCAAAAACCAGTCAGTATCTGGTGTGACCCCCATTTGCCTCATGCAGTGCAACACATCTCCTTCGCATAGAGTTGCACATTTTAGAGTGGCATTTTATTGTGGCCAGCCTAAGGCACACCTGTGCAATAATCATGCAGTCTAATCAGCATCTTGATATGCCACACCTGTGAGGTGGATGGATTATCATGCACCTTAAGTTGGTTTGCCAACCGCCACTTAAACTCTAAAAGAAGAAGATGGATGGATTATCTCAGCAAAGGAGAAGTTCTCACTAACACAGATTTAGACAGATTTGTGAGCAATATTTGAGAGAAATAGGCCTTTTGTGTACATGGAAAAAGTCATGAAAAATGGGGGCAAAAACAAAAGTGTTGCGTTTTATAATTTTGTTCAGTGTAATAAAACAGGTTCCTGTAAGCAGTGTCATCCAAGTGATTTTTCTCATTCAGGTAAAAACTAGTCTTGGCTCCTTCTCAAGGAAAATTATTCCAAAGATGGCAGTGCATGCAGGGAAATCGCTACTTTCCGGATCTTTGATAGAAACTTGGCCAAGTTTTTCTTTTTTCCCTCAGATAAAGAGAGCACAGTGCTGTCTGCACATAGCAGTAACCTCATGCCATTATGGAGTGATAATGAATTGTTTAAGTGGTGTAAATGTGATAAATTCTGTTGTGTGTTGCAGTTGCTGGGAGCTGCATTCCTGGGTATTGGACTTTGGGCTTGGGCAGAAAAGGCAAGTTGGAAACACAAATACAGAGTAACACAACGATCGGTGACATGCCTCAAATTCCTAATATTATTATCCATGTGGTTGCCAGAGCAACATAATCATAGACATAAACAGAAGAAGACAGCGCACTTTAAAAGTACAAACTACCTACAGATACCCCGTTGTCTCATTCGGTCTGCCTGTTAAAGCATCAGCATTAATGTTTAACATCTTTTCCTCTTGGACTTCATGCTTTATTTTATGAAAGGTTCTTTTTGCCAAGTGTAAAGACGTTCTGTGAATCCCCCATGTTGCTTTTTCCTCCTTTTGATGTCTGAAACCTCTATTAAACCATGACATTTGAGAGCATATGGGTGGCATCTTTTATTTATTTCCATGACAGTTTAATGACTTTGTTATATGTTTGTTGTAGGCCTTTAACCATGCCGCATAGCTCAATAAGGCTTTATATTTATTCTCTCTATTCTCTCTCCGATTTGTCGTCCCTCTCAGAAAAGGTCACCCTCACTGTTATGTATTCATGCATGAAAGGTGAATGTAATTTCTTCACACTAATTTGAGGTGACTTAATGAATCTCGAAGTCAATTGGCTGATTAATAACCTGGAAATTGCTCCATTTCAGTCGTTGATTGTTCTGCTAAAAGACACGTGTAGGCCATATGGCACTTTGTATTAATGTCAGGCAATTATGGAACATCTTGGTAACACCATGTAAATAATTAATAAAGGGTTAATTTTTACATTTGCTCAATTTTAATTACAGAAACAAAGCATTAAGAATCGGACTGAGGGTGTTCAATTTAAGCTTGTGATTTTAAATAAGTGTTTAAGTGAATTTCAGAGCCGCCTATTCTTCCGCCATCAAGACAAACAAAGCAAGAACACGCAAAAAAGGAACCTTGTTTATAGTCACTGTCAGCATGGTCTAAAACCTGCTGTTGGTTCTGGGATTGAACTGAAATTCCACCCTGATGTGAAAATCCAAACTTGTAAGCCATGAATCACCGTGGAGAGTTGCGGGTGGTGAAGGATTTTAAGGTCAGGATGTGAACTTACAACAACTGTCTGATGTGTCTGTCCCACAGGGAGTGCTGTCAAACATTTCCTCCATCACAGATCTGGGCGGCTTCGACCCTGTTTGGCTGTTTATCGTAGTAGGAGGGGTGATGTTCATCCTCGGATTTGCCGGATGCATCGGTGCGCTCCGGGAAAACACGTTTCTGCTCAAATTTGTGAGTTCCACCCTTATATCCAGCCTGCGAGCCCTGCCTCCCATTTTTCTGCAACCCGTTTCCCGGTCTCTGATTTCAAGGCTTATTTGTTTCCAGATATGGACGTTTAAATGAAATGAATTGGCTATAACACAAGAATACACCCAGAAGTAATTGAAATGCCTCCTGGAGGAAATTTAAATGGCAATGATTTTATTGAATAAATATTTACCTTAAAAAAATCACTGAAAATTATTTACTGAGATTTTTAGGATCTCCACTATCTGTGTGTTTTCTCTTCTAGTTTTCAGTGTTTTTGGGCCTCATCTTTTTCCTGGAGCTCACAGCTGGCATTTTAGCCTTCGTGTTCAAAGACTGGATCAAAGACCAGCTGAACTTCTTCATCAACAACAATGTTAAAGCATATCGGGATGACATTGACCTCCAGAACCTCATTGACTTTGCTCAAGAATATGTGAGTCAGCACTTCTCTTCCCCTCTCATTTTCTGCTGTGCTGTGGTATATATTTTGAATGAGACTGATGGTATGTAAGTGTGCACTAGAACATTTGAGTCATCATGCATTTTTTACATGAAAAGTTTAACTGTAAATTACAGCTGTGTGATGATAATGGGGATGTTATGTATCACATCAGTGGTCGTGTTGTGGTGCTCATGGACCGAATGACTGGAACCTGAACATCTATTTCAACTGCACTGACTTTAACCCCAGCCGGGAAAGCTGTGGCGTTCCTTTCTCCTGTTGCGTCAAAGACCCTGCTGTGAGTGCCAGAAACTACTGTATCATTTCATCTGTTTACCACTTGCTCTTCCCTGTTCCTGTTTCAGAAAGTTTACTGTGTTATCACAATCTTAAACGTTTTCTTCTGTACGGCATGCTTTGAACTGAACATCCTAACATATGTTCATTCATAGAACAAAGGAGTGTTACTATAATGTGCTGGTTTGTTTTATGGGGATAACAGAATGTAGCCCTGTTTACACCTGGGATTAAGATGCGTTTTGGTCGATCGGATCACAAGGGAGACGCATACCCGTTTACACCTGGTGTTTTAATCAGTCTCTTTTGTCACATTCAACCACTTCTGTCCTGATTTCTTCGAGGGTAGGGTCTATTCAAGGGTAAATTCATGGGCCTTTTCAGATCTTTTGATCTAATGGGCGAAATAAGCTTGTGCAATTTACATATGAACGCGACAGGAGACGACGGAAAAATGAATGGAGAGCACTGAGCAGCAGCTTTTGTTTCTGCTCTGATAGACGCCAGACCACGCCAAACGTCGTGAGTGCGTGTTAGAAATCAGAAATGGGGTGAGAACATTGGGTTTGGTATGTTTTTTGTCTTCAAACCAAACTTGGGTCTCCAGCCGACAAAGCTTAAATCATGTCTGGCGAGCGTGCTTGCCATAATGTTTACGCATTAAGTCAGTAGGCGGAGAGTAATCGTCTTTTGTGGCTGTTTGAACACATGAGTGTCTACACTACGAAAACAATCCGGTCCAATGCGTTTTCGACTACCTCTGGAAGTGGTTGAAAGTGACCACCAAAATGCATCTTAATACAAGGTATAAACCAGGCCTAAGGGATGTAGCTTAGGGGAAGAGCACATGTGAGGTTTTGCATTTTATTTTTATTTTCAGTGTAGCTAAGGATAGCTAGATTATAAGTCAACTAGTTGTTTTTTTTTCCCCTTTTTTTGTAGCAATTTACACTAAGGTCCTATTAGTTAACATTGGTTAATGCATTAACAATGAGCTATATATTTGTTACAGTATTTATTCATCTTTGTTAACGTTATTTAATTAAAATACAGCTCTTTATTGTTCGTTTATGTTCATCTCGGGTCCATTAAATAATATTAAAACTTTAGATTTTAATAATGTATAAGTAAATGTTGAAATTAACATTAACTAAGATTAATAAAAGCTTTAGGGGTATTTTCATTGTTAGTCCATGTTAACTAATGAAACCTGTTACTATTTTTATATATCTTTAGCTGATAATAGTGTTGTTTAGCTGTTAAAAGGTTGAATGTGAAAAACCCGTCTCATCTTTTTTTATAATCTATTCGGTTGGGTTTTTTTAAAAATTCAATCCTAACATTTTTTTTTCATGTTATCTTAAACAATAGATTTTATTTGTATTCAATTAATTCAATTAATTGTATTCTGTACTTTTATTTGATTGTGAAGTCTGTGGTTCAAAAAAAGTAAATAAATTGAGCATGTTTTCTTGGTCTCTCTTTAGGAGGATGTCCTGAATACACAGTGTGGCTATGATGTGCGGCATCAAGGAGTGAGTGTGTTATTACTAGTTAGAAATGTTACATTTGTGCACATCCATAATATATTCTTGGTAATACTTTACAATAGGATTTCATTTGTTAACATTAGTTAACTACAATAGTTGACATGAACTAACAATGAACAATAACTCTACAGCTTTTATTCGCCTTAATGTTAATTTCAATATTTAACAGTACCTTTTTCAAATGCAAACTTGTATTTGTTATCATTAGTAAATGCACTATGAACTAACTTGAACAATTGTATTTTCATTTACTAATACTGGCAGATTTTTAAATGTAGTAAAAAAATATACTGCTTCCTGTTAGTTCATGTTATTGTAAACAAATGAGACCTTATTGTAAAGGTTTCGTTTACCATATATTTAATGATGAAAAAACATGTAATGTTAAATCGTGTAGTCTCAGACCACCCTTCGAAAAGAGCACAGAAGGGTTAAGCGCATGAGAGATTCTGAGAGCATTTGAATTCCTCTTCTTCTCCTTAATAACAGTTTAAGCCTTTAAAAGTGATAATTAGTTTCTAGTTTTAGCCACAGGAAATTGTGGAGCTCTGTAATTGGGAAGTCAGCGGCTTATGCCTGCATGGGTGGAGTGACACTGCATCCACGGTTCACCACCGTCTCTCCTGTATCCATGGAAACTCTTTCTCTAACAATCAACCTTTTAATAGGTTTTATTTGCTGTTATGATGTTTTTTTTACTGACTTTTTATTTTGAGCTGTAGGCATTAGAAAGACAATAAACCAATGTCTGCTCAAAGAATCATACTTTTAAAATTCTTTGTTCAACCATTTTCCACTTTTCATTGGCTTTCTCTGAATCCCACTGACTTCCTACTGGTTTGGCGTTACGTTTCTAAAGTCTTTTGTGTCTTCTTTCCTGGGGGGACAAAAGATTCTATGGAGAACAAGTTTGTATGGTTCACAAAAGCTGGATTGTGTGGCTTTCTCTTTCTTCACCTTCAAATGTCACCGACAGCCCCAAATTACACCTTTTCATCTCCCTTCCTTCCCAGAATCCGATAGACAGTAGTTAAGACATTCCTGTATGTCTGTGTAATACAAACTGGATCTTCCCTGTGTCAGGTTATATGTGGTGAGCTGTGTGACATTTTGTCTACTTAGCGTGGGAGTGAGTTCCTCCAGGTTTCCAGAGAGGATATTTGTTCTCAAACAGATTAATGCGCAGGTCCGCCTAGGTGAAGGCCTAATTGTTTATCCTGGACTTGTGTAAAGATTAAAGGTCAACTCGGAGCGAACACCAAAATGACACGCCGTGCACTTAAATGAAGATTTAGTTTCTTGTTTGGATCTGACATTTTTCATTAAGTGATGTGCCTTTTTGAATAATCTTTTTAATAGGAGTTGGATCAGCAGAAGTACATTTACACCAAGGGCTGCGTGGGGCAGTTTGAAAAGTGGCTGCAGGACAATCTGATCATTGTTGCTGGGATTTTTGTGGGGATTGCATTATTACAGGTAAGGACAATGATAATGTAAATGCTTCAAAGCATGCAAATATCTGTTAAAGATGTAGTAAGCAAGCAAGCAACTTTATTTGTATAGCACATTTTTAAACGACAGACGTTGCCCCAAAGTGCTTTACAGAATAACATGAAAGTCATACAACAAAACAGACATACTTTAATCAAAAGCTAAAGAAAATAAATAAGTTTTTAAAAAAGACTTAAAAGTTGCAACCGATGGAGCTTACCTCACATGGAATAGTAATAACTGAACAGATTTGCTTGAATGGGGCCTGAGTGGTAAAATGGTCACACAAGAATTAATGTAATGCTGCCAACTTCTGGTTGAACCTTAAAATACAGCTTTAAATCTAGTTCCAACATTAATTAATACCAAAGTGAATCTTAAAATGTCTGGGTCATATTTCACCCCCCAAAAATCAGAAGAAAGATATAAAATGTTATTTTTGCATTGTGGTATTTTCAGATACTACAATGTACACTACAGTTTAAAAGTTTGGGGTCGTTTTTTTTTTTATGTTTTTGAAAGAAGGATCTTCTGCTCACCAAGGCTGCATTTATTTGGTCAAAAATGCACTAAAAAACATAATATTGTGGAATATTATTACAATTTAAAAAAAAGTTTATATATATATATATATATATATATATATATATATATATATATATATATATATATATATATATATATATATATATATATATATATATATATATATATATAATTATTATTATTATTATTATTTTTTTTTTATTTTTATGTAATTTATTCCTGTGATGCAAAGCTGAATTTTCAGCATCATTACTCCAGTCTTCAGTGTCACATGATCCTTCAGATATCATTCAAATATGCTGATTTGCTGCTCAAGAAACATTTCTTATTATTCTTAATGTTGAAATCATATTTTGTGGAAACCATGATTAAAAAAAATCAGGATTCATTGATGAATAGCAAGTTCAAAAGAACAGCATTTATTTGAAATATAAATCTTTTGTAACATTATAAATGTCTTTATTGTCAATTCTGGTCAATTAAATGCATCCTTGATGATGAATAAAAGTATAATTTTTTTTTAATCTTACTGACAGCAAACTAGTATACAGTTTATAGTGTATATACTGTAGTGGACAGTATACTATAAAATTAAAATAACATGTTATTATTTCATAAAGTGAAGGATATTGCAAAGGCTTGCAATTAAAGGGGAAAGTTCACCCACAAATTTTAATTTGCGGTTAATATACTCACCCTCAGGCAAGATGTAGGTGTATTTTTTCCTTCAGTCGAACACTAAAAAGATTTTTAGCTGAAAGCACGGTCCTCTGTGATTCATATAATGCAAGTCAATGGCTAGCGTCACTTTGAGTAAAAAAGAATATATACATGCAAAACGTAATTAATACCCGTGGTGGCTCCTGATGATACATTGAGGTCTTATGAAGTGAAAACGATCGAGCTTGTGATCCACACTATCGTGAGCGTGCTCATTATTACATAATGTTCAGTTTCTTGCCCAGACTAGTCGCTTCACTTCATAAGACCACAGAGTTTCACCAAGAGCCACAAATATTAATTTTGTTTTGCCTGTATATGTTTTTGTGACTGTAACCATTGACTTGCATCATATGAGTCACGAAGGACCATGTTTTCAGCTAAAAATGTTCTTTACTGTTCTACTGAAGGAAAAAAGACACCTACATCTTGGATGGCCTGAGGTGAGTAAATTAACAGGAAATTTAATTTTTTGGGTGAACTAACCCTTTGAGAGGCGTGAACAAATCCTAATGATCATTTCATTTCGCTTCACTTTCTTTATGCAAAATAGGTTTTATTTTAATTTGAAATATGACCCTGATATGTCTTGACTGTTTCTGTGTAATACATCTGTAGATTAGTAGAGCTGTTTCAGCTGTTCTGGTAGTTAAAAATGAAAACGAGAGCACTTTGAATGTGTCTAGTAATTTTTCTTAAGCTATTATTTTCTTTTCTCCTCTATGATGTCTTCTTTTTAAATATGTTTCAGATTTTTGGGATATGTCTGGCTCAGAACTTGGTGAGTGACATCAGAGCGGTCAAAGCTAACTGGTGACCCTTTGCAGAGGGCGACAGCTGACGGTGACCTCTGTGATTATGGCGGAGCTAATTGCAAATCAGCACTGTTTACACACCTTTGAGCTGGAAAATTCTGCCCTTTTAACCCTACGGACGTTGTATGTTGGCTGACTTTACAAAATGGACTTTCCATCTATGTTTTTTTCTTTTTTGTGGTTCCTTATCTGAAAGCAAGCTCTTATGGAGGGTATCCAGATGGAGCTTAATGTGAGATGTCACACCGAGATCAAGCTATCTGCGATCTTGCAGCTGTCTCTTGATCAAACACTATTTTCGTTTGCCCTTATTAAAAACATTCACCAGACTCTCCTTCGCGTTGGTGAATTAATGTCAAGCAGATGGTGTTTTCATTAACCTGTGGATGACTTGCTTTGGAGAAACACACAATTCAACCACTGAGACTTTAAACAGAGGAGCCATGAACTAAACGAAGCCTTACAGCAGTGCTTTTCTCTATACACTTGTGTGGATTCAGCTTTTTACACAACATTCTGTCTGTCAGTCATTCGAGCCAATGGACTGTTGGACTCTTACCTCTGATTGGCTCTCTGTTGCACAGGGTAGCCACTCAGTACAACATACTTGATAATTACACGTATGCATTTATTTTTCCATTGCATTTATAGTTCCACCACTTGTTGGGGAGGTGGAGAAATGGTCTGTATAGTTATATTTTATTCTCATTTTCTCGTTTTTTTGGTCGTCTTGTGTGAGTATGAATCGACTTGACCGCTGTCCCAGACTTGCTTATGAATCTTTTTGTTTTCGCTACTCTGCTAGATAGTGATATGCTATAGTGACACTAAAAATGTATTATTATAAATATGCTGCTGCTTTAACTCAAAGAAGATATTCATCGCTATACTAACCAACTGAACTTTTTATAGAAATCATGAGGTATACATTCCCTCTGGGAAACTTCAGATCACGCAGAGTGCTTTGCGAAATGAATCTGACGTGTGTGCACATGAAGTGGACAGATTAAATTAGCCTTGCGAATGATCACATGCCTTATTGAGCCCTATAGAGATGCTCCGGCAGTTCTGCAGCACATGGACCTTTTAGAATGGCTTTATTTACTGTTCAGTCTCTCTTGCTTTGCGCCACATGCATGCAATTGTCTATAAAAAAAAAGCATGGCAATGCAGACCTCTTTAAACGCATGCACACGTGTGTGTGGATGTGTGTCCATTCCATTATGTCTACCATACCAGTGCGTGTTCAGAAGGTGTCTGCATTGAGTCATGACCTTAAAGCTAATAATGTGCAAAGTAAGATAAATTACGTACTGTGTGTGTAGAACGTGCTCAGATGGTTTTAGCAGTGTCGGCAGACTGAACTGAATCATCTGTTTAAAAAGATCTACTGTGTTTCAAGGGTCTATATAACCTGTGTTGTCAGAGCAAATAGTAAAATGTGAGATTTCTCTTCTGTGGTCTTTTTGGGAGTATATTAGAGGCAATTTCTTTTTTTATACAGATACAAGACAGATTATATGCTAAATGATGTTTAGCCCCCTTTTTGTGGACTTAAATGGATGACCCACGTGAAAGCCTATCAAGAAGATGTCTAGGTTGCATTTCTGTATCATCATCACAATGATAAAAAAATCACTATGTATAAAAAAAGGTATATTATTTAAATAGAGTATTTATACGTATAATGATCATTTTTGTTGTACTGCCTTTGTTGATGTTAATAATGTATTAAATGACAAGAAGCTAATTTAACGATGGATTAAAATAATCTCAAAAGTAAAAACTCCAGAGGCAATATGGTAATGAGAATCTTGGAGGAAAATGTGTAACTGTCATGAAAACATGAATGTATGTATTCTTGGGTGAAATGCAGCCTGGACATGTTTTTATTTGAGATTGACACAACTATGTTAATAATCTCTCCCCCTCTCCTTTTCTTTGTCATGCAATTATGGCCTTTTTGTTTCTTTTTCTTGTATTATTTGGCTTTTTTTTTCTAAACCGAGAACTCTAACATTCCCTTTTGAGGGAGCCTCTTGCATATAATGAATGTGAACATCATCTTTTACTAATGTTATGTCATATATAACTTATCCTTCAAAGTGCAATGCACAAACATATGTGAATAAAATTAATGTTTGTCTGACTGTAGGCACACAACTGAAAAACATGGCAAATCTGTGTTCGTGTAGTGAATTAGACAGTCCTTGTGCATGCATTGGCTTAATTTTTAATGAAGTGCATTATGCTTTTGTGGGGTTTTTCTGTGCTGGTTCATCAGAAACTGTTTTGATGATTGGTATTAAAACCATTGAGCTTTTTTGCTGGCCTTTCTCTGTACCAGCTGTGGTAATGTGGTAATCGAAATGTTTGCAAATCTTAAAGCACAGTTTTATCAGAGGAGCTGGAGTTTCTAGAACAGTTGTACAGAACAGTTCTGAGTGGATTGTAAATGCATTTCAATATGGTTTCTGAACTATTTAAATCTTTTACCGACATAATGCTTGACATCACACTTGTCACTTTTAATGCTCTTTGAAATATTAATTGCGAAAGCCTTTATTTTTTGTTTACATTCCCATACACATCTTCACAGAAATGTTTGGATTCTACCTCATCATGGAGAAATGACTTCAATCATGGTTATAACTCTAATGCAGCCATTGTAAACATTTTATAATAGTTGCAAATAATGGTTGAGGTTGTCTTTTGCAGTCTTCGCTTTTCTTTTAGGCAAACTATAATTTTTTTGACAAGTCATGGAATGCAAAAAATACTAATGTTGATTTCATATTTGAATGGCTTGTTGTTGTTTAAACTTATCCAGAGCCATTATGGGCAGCACTATTTCAGTACTCGGGTTCCTGCAAACAAATAGTGAAATTGAGGATTTTAACTAGTTTATTGACTTAGTCTTCATTATCCAACAATATCATATTAGAATAACTCAAAATACCCTCTTAAACTGAATCATGAATATTGCACTTGGAGACCTAAAGCATTTCCTGTGCTCTCCATTGTACGAGTCTGAGTGATTATACTAACCTATAACAGTCATACTTACTGTGGATTTTCACTTTCTATTAAAAAAAGAAAACTATAGAAAATTATGATCGTATTTGGAAACCGCCTAGCAATGGCCCTGTGTTGCAGTAGTTTTGTTTTATTTTATGTTGTTTTTTTTGTAATTCTTGTGCAAAGGTCCATTTATTGGGGGCATCCAATGGACTTTTCCTGTGGGAGATGGTCTGTTACACTGTATGATACAAGATATGCTTTTTCTTTTTCATAATAAAATGGATTTATGAAATTCTGTACTCAATTTCTTTCATCTGCAAGTTCTGTCAAACATTTGACCGGAAATCGGTGTTCAGTGCTACTTCACAGATGGATCATTGTACAAATGTGAATCTAATCAATGAAAACACATGTTTTTTTTTTCTCTTTCTCACAAGATCAATTTACCATTGGCAGACCGGTTAATTTTACAGGGATGTTACACCTAATTAAAGTTAGAAGAACCACTGTAAAATATTTTAGGAAATGATACATGTTGATTATGACAAATAGTGTGTTTACCGTAAAAGTAATTTTAATGTTATAGTGTTTATTTTAGGGTTATTTGTAGGGCCTATTACCGATGTCCATTGATTGATCGATTGATATAAGTTTTTTCTTTCTCACTAACATTCAGATATTAAAATAAAACGATATATTGATGGGGTTATAGCTAGAAGTATTTTTCTTAAAACTAACAATCTGATATTAAAATATAACAAAACACCAACAATAAAATGAACTAACTAGCTTGTTACCTAGTTAAAATATGATGACAAATAACAGTTTGCAGTATCGAGCAGCATAAGCAGCATAACGCGATAGTTTTTGTACAGCTAACCGGAAGCGGATAATACCGGAAGCCTCGACACAATCAAGTCACCCGCGCCCACTCTTAAGGTGTGAATATGAATTGTGGACATTGCAATTTGCTTCTATTTTTTTTTTTACTGTCAATGTTCTGGACTTTTGAAAGTGAGTGACAGAAAGCAACTGCTGCTAAACACAAAGGTAGATACACTGATGTAATTTTTCCTCTGACCACTAGATGGTGACAAACCTTCACAGTTTGTAACAACAGCAAGTCCTGTAATTTACAAAAAAAAAGCATCATCATGATAATCTCATCTTTCTTTTGTTCAATAGTTTGTGATGCTGACACAACACACAAGTAAACCAGAAACACTGCTCGAGCGCCTTTTAAAAGATGCTTTAATGTGCTTTTTGACATGGTCTCTCTGCACATGCAGCACTAAATAATATTGTGTCCACCATCTGCAGTTTTCACTAAACATATCTGTGTGCGGTTTGTTTGTTTATTTGAACTTCTATCCAATAGTTTTTTGAACAGAATGTTTTAGTTGTGACACCTTCAGTAAGTACTTGTTAACCCTCTTCTGAAAGTGTTGTGAAGGTGCCGTCATGCTGAATGCCAGTAATCGGTACAGTGACATTATCAAGACCACCTCCTTAAAATGACGACCTCCTCAGATAAACAGCCACAATTAGATTCAATACTGTTTCAAGCATGTTCCACCAATTGAAGTCAAATCAAATAATGATAAAATATTGAGCATATGTGACTGTCTGGAGGGGGTTATTTCTGTTGATGTGTGCCTGATACCGTCCAAGACCCTGCATTTGATATTTTCCAGAGATTATGTTTTTGATAGGATCAGGAGATTGGAGGCGCATCCCAGCGTTGCCTGGAGGGAATGAGATTCCTTGTAGGTTTTTTCCCCTTAGAAAACTTCTGATCTGTTTTCCCCTATCTGCCCTGTGCCCTTTCAACATATGGCTGATCCTTGACTGGATTACTAAAAGTCTCAAAGCAGGAATGTGACATTTTGATAGGACTTTAGGATGTCTCTGGCTCAATGCTGTGGTCGTACCTTAAAGAAAGACTAGCTTGATGATAGATTACCTTCTGAAACAGGCCCAGCGACTCTTTTACAGCATGCTGCACAGTTTGACAGTGACTCATTCTCAATTGACTTTTATTCTTGAAGAGGCACAATTTTATCGATTGCAAATTTAACTTATAGCTTTCCTAAAAGCATGATTTTATCAACAATGGCATCTGTATTGGATAAAATTGGTGCAAGATGCTTTTATTTGTTCTGTATCATCAAAACAGGCTTTTACTCTTATTACAGTGACTTGTGACAGCGAGCTATTGTTAGGCAGCATAGACTTTCAACACTGTAAACATAACATCTATGGAGCTTCTCCAAACCCATGTCATTAAAATGTATCCAGTAAGGTCATCTCAAAGAGAGAACTTAACCATGGTAGTGAACTAGCAGTAAGTAGCCGACACTCAGGTTTACCATAAAATATTTTTTCCATTTACTAAATTCAAGCTCAAAGAATTTTTTGATATTGCCCACAACCCCAGTTGTGTACTTGATAATATTAAGCTATTAATATAATATTTATTATCATAATTCCAAAAAAATTAAGGAATGTACTGCAGGTACAGAAGTCAAAACTTGACATTTCAAGCGATCTCTAATCCTCTAATTTTCATTTATAAATGACAGGGTTCACAGTGTGCAAAAAAAAAAAAGTCTTGGCATTTAGTCAATTGACATTTAGTCTTTTTGTCTTTTAAAAACATCATAAAAACAAGATGAATTACTGGAGAAGCGACTTCGCAGGTTATATGAATACTTGGTTTCAGAAGACTAGACAAATTGATTTTACTTGTTTCAATCATACTAGATTTAGTAGTGGACTAAAAAGCAGATTAATTAATGTTTTATTTATTTTATTGTATTAATTTATTAATTTATTTAAAAAGTCCTATTTTAAATAAAAAAATGTGTGTGTGTGTGTGTAAAACCTTAACCCTTCGAGACATCATCTCTAAAACACAAAGTCCTATTGAGGATCTTATTGAAAACATTTTTTTGTTTGTTTTTCAGTGAACTCAACTGTGATTCATCTTCAAAACTCATGACTGCTCTCTAAATATAATTAAAAGAGAGTGGCTGCAGACAAAATATTCGGACACGTGTGTATAATTCAACAGAGCAACGTTATTTTCATTTGAAAGGAAAGATCTCTCTGTTAGACTGAGATAATGGAGTCATGTTTCATCTTGCTTCGAAATGCTTTTACTTAGAGCGTAACTGTTATTGCATCTATCCGATCAGCAAGCCATTAAAGACTGCTGTATTAATACAGTCCAAATCATCACACGTGTGGCCCATCACAGCAGCTCATAAGACTGTGAAGTGACTCATGATGAGTGTTGATCTGAACCACAGAACTGTTTATTTAAATGGGCTGCATGAGCCATGTTCCTTTGGCAGTTTCAAAGGCTCCCATTCAGCCAGTGATGCCGTCAAACCTGCGTCATTTGTCTTGAACAAGGCGACCATCACATGACGCCTCTTAGCTCCTTTTCGTTTCATGTGGATGCCATCTAAAGGAGACTCTTTCAGCTTTGTAATCGCCCAGAAGGGGAGATGCGCATGGGTTTTCACCGCTGCCCGGAAAGGGAAATTACCGTAATGCACCTTAAAAAGTAGAGTATTTTGTTTAACGCGGTTTGGTGGCTTTTCTCTGGAGGCTAATGAATGTAACAGGGCAGGCCATGTTTAGCACGCAAGCGTGCAACAAAAATGACACTGTTTACTCTGTTCAGGGTGAAACTTGAGGGGATTTTGAGAGGGAGGTGCGATGTCCGAGGGCACTGAGGCCTTTTCATCGCTGCGTGACTCAGATAAAGCCTGACGGGGACAAGGCCTCCTGCATGTGGAGGATTGGGAATTTTCCAAACATTTTCTCGCTTTACCTCCATCTGTAGTCCTGCAAATGACTCAAAATTGATTCGTATCTCCCACACTTTCCACGCTATTCTGGCTTCTTACAAAATCGTCCAGTCGCCCATCGTCTTGTCCCATGGCGAGTGGCTGTGTGAGAAGCCTCCGTCCGGCAGAAAGTTTGTGGAATTTATTGCTCCTAATAGATTGATTGGATGATTGTAAATTCGATTTCATATCCAGTGACTGCCAGGAAGCCTTAACCAATTGAATCAGAGTGCGATTAATGGGAAGATTAGTTAATGTGATTGAGGGGTTTGCTGTTCTTAACATAGGCCTATTCTTTCTTCAATAGGGTGATGATACTTCACAGAATTATGCTCAATCTGAATGTAGGCAAGAGCCTATTGATGTGTATACGACATGTTGGCACTGTCATCCGACAACAAATTTAGGAGCTTTAATTATTAGAAACAGCCATCCATGCTTCTGTCCCCTTTTTATATTTTGTTTTGCATTAGCTAAGAAATTATGCAATGCAAGATATGAATTGAGCACGATTACACAAACTGCAGGCGTAATATCTGGTTTTGTAATCGGGGTTGTGATTCAGAACTCTCATAAGCTTACATTAAATGTTCCCTTTCGGTTAAGTGTTGCTCCCACAGCTCTAATTACCCCTCTTTTATCATACGCTTTTATTACCTCTGAAATATTTTCACATACGACGTTACGCACATTGGCACATTGTTCACAGCCTGCGCATTTAATGTAATGTCTGTTTTATATGGATGCCCTGAGCATTAACTCCCACTAAATTTTTACAGCACGCCTGTGAGGCAGCATGCAATGTGATCTCACCTATTATGGGTTTTCTCCTATACCAGACTCTGTTGAGCTTTGGTCTGTGCCCACCCTTTCAAAACACTGGCAGTATCAGATAATAATACTGTGGGATTTGATATATCATATAGGCTACTGAATGAAATGTCATGGTGTTTATTTATGCATATCATCATGGGAATGAAACCCATGACCTTGTCATTGCTATTCACATGTCATTGCTATCCACAAGTCTGAGGTCTTGTGTCACCGCTTTAGATGCCAAAAGCAATTGACAAACGGTGCTAATATACATTCACAATAAGTCAGGATCATAATTTCATCACCATATTGAAATCTCAGACGACCAGACAGTGATTCATCTTTTATAAATGGTTAAAATGTTGATGTCCATGAGCTTAAAGACTGTCGTGTACACAAGTGAGTCTTTAAAAGCTTCACTTATATATGTAATATGGGTATATAGAGCTCATAAATGGCTTTTGAGCCAGTTAAAACTAGTAGATCGGCTTGGACCCGGAAACCGTATTCCTTACGCCACAACTTACAGTAACAAGCAGATTGCCATTCTCAATGAATAATTTTATAATTTACCTTAATTAATATGTTAAAACTTGCATATTATTTGAGCTATAAAGCAGTTTAAATCATGTTTTACAGTTATTATTTTGTAATGGCGATAATTGTAAAACTGAATCACTGCACAGAAAAGGTTAGTAAGCTATTTTTTTATCCTAAAGTCGTTACAGGTACTATTTTGACGTTTTTGCTTTTTTATAGAAAAGTTTTTTTTTTGTGATAATCAACATCACCTTACAATATACAGTTAAAACTTTTGTTTGATAATGCAATGCATGCAATTCAACTGTACATGCACAATGCGGTTTATTGCAAAAAAAAAAGTTTGAGGCATTTTGTAATTTGCATTGAAAAACACACTGGAACTGTTTTGTTATGCTGCATTACACACTTCTGTTTTCAATCGTTTTTTGTAATCAGTTATGTATTGCAGAGTTTTATGTCAAATTTATTTTATTTATTGCATTATTTTATCGTCATGTCATTGTATTGTGTGGATAATATTTTTCTCTGTCTCAGAGGACACAAGCTTGGCTTCCCACATAAAATGTATTTCTCTGCAGCAGCTTGTTGACTAATGCGCTTCTGCTCTTTACGTTTTTAAATGAGGTTCAGTGCCTTTCTTATGTGACAGAACCTTATGTCAAACCACTTAAAGCCCATGTAAAAACCTCTCTTTGTTGGTTTTGAACCAGGCAAAGTGCTTTTTATGGTGATGGAGTTGATCCATGATCTATGGTTGAAGGAGAATAATGGAATAGCCTACTTGGGTGGTGGGCAATATTGACTAAAACACTTAAGTCTGTTTTACACACCATTTGTCTTTGGAACAGTTTATGGGATGTCATAATGAAGATGATAAGGTATCTTGTGACGAAAATGCTCACGTAAGCATGCAAATGAACTTTTCACTCTTCTCTGATCTCCAGCTGACCCTGCAATAATGCAGATTAGCACTCTAAGCTGGAAAAGAGTTTTTCCTTGACTACACAGATTACAGCAGAGCTCCACCGGCAGAGGAGTCTGGCTTCCTTATCAAAAACACGCCAGATGATGGTAAGCGAGGTTCGTTTAGCTTCAGGAACAGAGATAGCTCTTTGAACACATGAAATTCAAGTTGGAGTGTGTTAATTTAAGATTCAGCCCCATATTCAATCTGCCCTTCTCTCTGTTTGATCTTGATAGACAACACAGATGAATGTGGGTTTTATCTTCTTGTACTTTCTGTGACAGTTTGAGTCTCGGTAAACATTCACGCTCAACAGTTTGCTGCATGAGTGCACGATTAGCATGTCAACAAACTGTCGAGGCAGACATATTTATGTGGCTGTATAAACAAAGAAGTCTTCCTAATATGCAAAAGCTTTGAGAAAGCATCTAAACTATGCAGCAACTCGGGTAATTAAGGATTTATCAAGGAATGTGCATATTAACTAATTAAAGATGATCTGACAATTTACACTAGCACAAATTCCAGGGTGGTGTATTCTGGTTTATGGTGGTCCAATTGCCATGATGTTTATTAACATTACTGTGCTTGTATATCCGATTAAAAGAATGGTCATGGTTTAGGACTTTTAAGTTCTATTGACAGTGTCTGTAACATGCTCTCGACACAAGAGAAAATAATTTAGACTAATAGTAATAAATTAGAGTAATAATTTTCACAATTCATATAAATGGACAAAATTGTGTTTACAGTAATGAACTTACAGTGGAGGTCTGTGGGTCCAGGCATTATAGGGAGTTTAAAAGCAGAAATATGCAGTTAGTATCTTCTTTATGAAAGGTTTTTTATTTTATTTTATTTCAATGGCTGCATCTGAAATCACATACTTCCATGCTATAGAGTAGGCATAAAACAGTTAGTGACAAAATGAGTACAAAAGAAGTACCAGGATGACCTACTGCTTCCGGCGAGATTCTTAAGTGCGCATTCGATGGACACTTTAGAGGGTATGCGCGTGACGTCACTGCCAGCTGGAGTGATTGCGGTCACGCCCACTGAGTGGCAAAAAGACTGAGCGGCATGGGAAAGAGCTTTGCGATTGATTGTACAACTACATTTCACAAGAAATCTGAGGTATATTTTTACAGACTGCCGAAAGCTACAGAACAGAGAAGCAAATGGATCGATGCAATTCATAGAAACAACTTGACTCCAGGCAGAGAAAAGTGGATTTGCAGTTATCATTGAGCACGTTTACATGCACACCAGTAACCATAACAACGCAAGTAAACCGTGGCATGTTTACATGACTTTATTAATAAATCAGGCCATGACCTGTAACGACAAAACAATCATTTGCGTATCTGACTTTGAGTATTTCATTTGTTGTATCGGTTGATGTTAAATAAAGCTTGCAACATGTCAACGGGAAACTTACAGTTTGTATATTTTCCTCTCATGCAGTTACAGATGCAGCGTTTTGACTGAACCATTTCTACTTCTGCTGCACGAGATGAGAGGACATTTTTATAATGTTCTGTGTCATGAAAGAGTCTGCGTTTGTGATATATTTTATTCTTCCTTTCCAGCAAAACGCTCTGTCTGGATGCGTTTAAATCTGCACAAAGGATGCGTTTCTGTCACATTTCACACATGCGCACTTCAATAAGCTGACAGAAAGCCAGTCCCTCCAGAAAAACGCGATTATGCGATCGCTGAATTCAATGCATAATCAGCCAAAGTCTGCATATTTATGCGGGGGGCGCATTTTTTTCAAATACTCCGCAATTTCGCCGCATAAATTGCTGATTTCCGCGCAAAATATTCGGGGCTTGCATGATTTCATAATCCCCGCATTTTTCGTCGCAAAAAAGTCACATATATCTTAGCAGAAAGTTGGAAAATGTTGCGTTTGCTTCACACAAGAGCAGCCGTTTCCCTCTGTTGCCATGGGAACGTTATGAATTGACGTAATTACACGACGTGAACATCATCGAAAAGCTGTAAAACAGGAGCACACTTTATTTTTAAATATTTCATTTATTCATTTTTACTACTCATTTTTTTTTTGTAGCATATTCCTCTAGTAAAGCTACAGAACTTGTTTGACTCCTCAATGTTTTGTAAGTTTGATGTGTTTATTAAGGTCTTGTAACGCGTTGTGTCGGGAAGAAAAATAGGGATAGCTCACAGCTGAAGTTATTGCAGAGGCCAGACAGACTCACAGAGGCGATTGGCATCTCACAACTAGCACTTTATTCCCTAATCGAACTCGTATAACTGTCTGTCACATGTTCTACCGTCCACATCGTTACTTAATAAACAAAATAAGATAAAAGAAGTAGCATCAAACAGAAATGACCCGCACACATGGGGTGTTCGAGGCGCGCATACAGTATAATACTGCAGACCGTTCAACAGGGAGCGCGCAGCTCTTAAAGGGGCCACACCTTATTTCCACTCGTTACAGTCTGAAATAAAACAAGATGAGAAATGAAATATTTCCAGCACTTTCTGTGATGTATACGCTTGCTTATCGTAGGAAGTAATAAGAAAGGACTCTTTACAATAAGGTAGTAGCCTAGTGAGAACAGGGTGTTGGGGGAATCACTTTTTTTTCTCTTTTTCATCAAACCGCAGTTTTTGCAAGTTCCCGCAATTTTTGCAAGTTCCCGCAATTTCATCGCAAAAAATTGCATAAATATCCCGCATATTCCATCGCATTTTTAAAGAAAACGGGCCGCGTAATCAAGGATTTTTGCCCGCAACAATCACAAAAAAACTCCGCGTTTTTCTGGAAGGACTGGAAAGCAGGTTAATGCGTTTATATAATGCGAAATCCGAGTAAGAGGCAAAAAACGACCTGTGTCGACCGGTTTATGCTTAAGCCAGTTATGACCCTACTCCGATAAAATAAACTTTTTAAATAAACTGACAAAAAACTATAGGCTACAAGTTTTAGGGCTGGACAATATGATTATAGCCTATATATAACATTTATGTGATCACCTGGATTTAGACTTACCTATATTGTATTTATATAAAGCGTTCACAGGCAAATTTGCTTCACGTATTTCCCCGGCGTCGAAATCAGGCACATATATGAGTGTCAGGAAACACGATGGCTCCGTGTCTATATCCATGGATCACTGAATCTTTGGCCTAAGTTGTAAGGAACACTATATCGAGTCCAACTTTTAGTTTAAACTGATAATAGGTTGTTTTACTCGCGTTTTCGCAGTTTCCACTATTAACTCCAGCCACGCAGCAGCTCTTTTGCCACTCAGTCCGGCTGAGGGGGGCGTGTTCCGGCGGGAAAGTGACGTTAATGCATTCCCTCTATTCCATGAGGCCACTGGAGAGGATTTGTGAATGGCAGTGAAGTGACGCAACTGACACATGTAGGTCATATGAAACAACATGGTGCTTGTACACTGCGGATTATATTCATACTACGCACATTCATACTAAAGAACATACTTTTTATGAAGGTAAAACAATTGTGCACTTGTTTACTTCATAAACTACTATATGCTGCAGGACCAGCACAACAGACAATATATGCTGGTCTTTTCAACAGGGACGATAAACTGGACTGGAAATTTTATGAAAGGTTAACATAACCGTGCTCAGCAGCCTCACTTAAGCAGAGATAGTCAATATTGGGTTGTTGTTTCATGCAAGGTGAGATCAGCGTCCATTATTGTGTAAAAGAAGGTCTTGAGTTTTAAGTGCTTTGTTTGGGTGCCAGCTGCAACAAGGCTTCTTTCTAAGAGCTTTAGGTCTTTAGCTTTCTGCTCCAGATGGTTTTAATGAATCTTCTCTCTGCCGTTCAACAGCTCACCTAAAAGAATTGCTGCTTCTAGCATTTGACAGCTAAAACCACTTCTCAGTAATACGTTTTGAATAGCATTGATAACCGCCTTGAATTTACTTTTCACACTCCACAGACTGCCAGTTCTGTTTTATCATGAAGCTTCTGTCATTCATCCATTTATCCAGTTGTATAAAAATGAATTCGAGAAATCATAACGCTCAATATTACGGTGGCCGAGAGAGCTCAACGTGCTGCAACTGAAGAAAACACATGCAATTAGAAAAAAACGTGTGCAAATAGAAAAAAACACATGCAAATAAAATAAAACGCATGCACATAAAAAACACGTGCAAATAAAAAAAACACCCGCAAATTAAGAAAACATCTTCATCAGTTTCACAACACACGTGAGCTCCAAATACTCACAACCCAAATACAGAAACGCGCTGCAAATAACACAGACCACAACGGAAATGTTTCCATGGGAACCAAATAAGTGACGAACCCGGCTGAGACGTGCTGGCATAGATATCCATAAATCTATGCGTGCTGGTGCCTACAGCTTAAAATTATACTTTATTTATTTATTTATTTATTTGTGCAAAACATACAGAGATTAAATTTTTTTTTATGACATACAACTTGTATACAATGTACAAAATGTATTAACAATATGTTCAATGCCATCAGAATACAAATGAGAAAAGAACAATGAGCTGGAAACTAAAATAAATAAATAAAAAAGATAAAGAAGAAAAACATGTAGGAAAGATATTTATCTATACATCAGTTACACTGTACAAATTGTTTCATGTTATTACATTTTCATAAAGAAAAGTTTCGTAATGTAGGGTCCAAAATTTTAAAGTTGAGACACACAGATATATAACGCATATTGTAAAAGCTTTTTTGTAAACTAAAAATAAAAATGTATTTGCATCCGTTATGTTAACAGCATTATATATCTGTCGTAAGACCAGCTGATGGACACCGTGCTGCGTTGTCATGGGAACCGTGCTGCGTTGTCATGGGAACATCCCAGGTGAAAATAATGAGGAATTACGTTGTCTTTCGTTGCTCCTTCATCAAGTGCGCTCCACACGGCTGCCTAACAGCACACTACAGCCCTGCTCACTCCAAAGGCCCACTTTAAGGGCTCTGCCGTCTGCCCTTCGAAGGGAGTAGGGCATAGGTAAGCTCAGCCGGGTTCGTCACTTATTTGGTTCCCCTGGAAACATTTCCGTTGTGGTCTGTGTTATTTGCAGCGCGTTTCTGTATTTGGTTGTGTTGTGAACTTTTGCAGCGCGTTTCTGTATTTGGAGCACACGTGTGTTGTGAAACTGATGAAGATGTTTTTTTGTTTTTTTTTTGCAGGTGTTTTTTCTATTTGCACGCGTGTTTTTCTATTTGCATGTGTTTGCTTAAGTTGCAGCGCGTTGAGCTGTCTCGGCCACCGTACAATATGGCCTTTTTCATAGAGCCTGTTGATTTACCTTAGAATGTGCACGCTTATTATCTGAACTAGGCTGACAACATAGTTTTGTGTTATTTGTTTTGTATTTTTATTTATTTATTTGTATACAGTATATATTTTCTTTACATGATTTTAGTTAAAGGTGTATGTGTACGAATTCTTTTATGTATTAATTGCTTTTTTATTGCCAATGTGTGAACGGCTTGTAATGAAACTTAAAAAATGAGACCTTCCCCGACTTCTTAGGTTGTCTGTGAAAGCCTGTAGACTGATTTTACGTGAAGGACTCTGGACGTTTTTTGCCGGGACAATCAAAAGGATGTGATGTTTACACGCAGTCCCGACAGACAGCCTTCAGAATAATGCTGAAAGAGCAATCGTCAATATGTCATGCAAAGAAAACTAGTTTCACATAGTCAAATATAATCTATAGTCTCATATATAGGCTACTTTATAATAAAACTATCATAACAGTGTAATTTTAATATCCTTAACATGAGGCTGAATTGCAGAGCTTGTGCAGACATATCCACATCGCTACGATCAGATGCTTTCTTAACTTCCGTTTTCTCACCGCTGTCATTTTTGTTTTGTGTTTGTTATTGGAAAACATGCTGCACATTTTTAGGCTATTCATCAAAACGTTACTCTTAGCAGCGTGGGTGGCGTCTAGATGTTGTCAAACTGATTTTGTTTTGTCCTCTAGTGTAATATTATCAACATGATTCTACACACAATCAATCATATTTTAGCTTTAGGTATAGTTCTCTGATGGTGAAAATCAATATAGCCTATATTGATATAGCCTTCAGTTCAGTAAGTGTCATATATTAAGCCTTTGGATAGCTGTGATGAGATACAATCTCATAAAACATAATTTACTTATTTATTTTAACAGTTATCTGACTGTTTTAAAGGAGCAGTTAAGAAAAAAAATTCAAGTTGTTTCAAATCTGTATGACTTGAAAGTGAATGGGTACTGAGGATTTGAAAGTTTAAATATGCAAAAGCACCATAATAGGGTCATACAACTTAAAGTCCAAGTCTTACAATAATTACATTTCATTACAATAATTGTGTGTGATAAACAGATCAAAATTTTCCCTGATAATCCCTTTGAATAATACTTACCATTTCAACTGAATCAGTTGAAGAATTAATCATTTAGACTGGGTTTGTGATCTGGACCAGCAGATTTATAAACTAAACATACTACTGGTGAACTAGTCTTTTTTTCACGTTAATTATATTGAGAAGACTGGTCAGGGTATTCTGCAGAATTCTATTTTTGTGTTCCACAAAAGAGAAGTATGTATATTGGTTTGGAATAACATGAGAATGAGTAAATAATGACAGAGTTTTCATTTTTGGGTGAACTGTCCCTTTAAGAAAACATTTTCAAGCACCTTAATAATACTGAAGGAGGAAACTTTTCTTAGACATAGTTCGAAAGGTCATGTTCATTCATGTTTGACATAGCTCAACTCGGTGGGATTCTGGTTCTCAGCATGAATCTATCTTGTGAGAAAGGGGGCGAAAACTCAAATCTTTCTCTTAAACCTCAGTGCTCTTAGCTTGAAAGTGTTCCATTGGCCTAGAATGTAATTTTGAGGCAGTAAAAGTTTCTTTGAAGTGTTACATCACATTATGGTGGCTTCCTGTTGAGAGTGTGGAGGGCCCGGGATTGATTTCATGTGAGACTTGATCATCTCTGAGATTAGTCATTCTCTCTCTTTCTTTCCCTCCATTTAACTGTCTACCAAACACACAAAGTATTTAACAAGCTCCACAGAAACACCTACCTGTACATTTTACTTGGTACTTGCATTCCTTGTTTTCCTTATATTTCAGTCTCATTTCCAGGCAGTTTCATAAAGAGAGTGTTGCTGTAGCAACTGTTACCAATTGGTGGTGAAGGATACAAAATAGTGGATCCTCTAATTCCGTCAGATGTCAACCAGTGTACAACAAATGTACATGTTGGGTGAATTGCCCTAATGTGGGACACTGCCTAATGTGGGACACCTAAGGTCTAGTGTTTGTAGGTCCCCCATAAATACATGAATGACAGTGAAACTATGGGTTAGACAAAGCTGTGGTGTCATGTGATCAAAATCACATGACCTATCAAATGTCCAATCATATCTGAGGGTGGAGCAATCATCAAAAAGGAGACACATTGTGTGAAGACCATCCAAAGGTTAATGACATAGAGTTTTAACTAATTTGATGTTAAGGAGTTAAATAGATTTTAAACAAAGCAATCCTGCTACTTTTTAGCCTAATATGCTTATGAAATGTTTGTCCATCAAAAAATAGTGTAACTTTATGTGTAAAAACTAGCCTATATATTTTATATTTTTATCAAATTTCCTAGTGTCCCACATTAGGAAATGTGGTTTCCAAATCCGGGACAGTATGATCAGCCTAATGTGGGACAGTACTTCAATGAGTAAAAAAATGTGTGGTGGGGCATGTTTTAAACATTTTTTTTAAATTTTATTTTAATAAAAATATGAATAATGTTTATATTAGACAAATCTTAACTAAAGAAAAAATGTTTCACCTAAGGCATTGATTAAATGGAAACAGGATTTTGATGACATTTTTTCAGAATCTGTGGTCAGATATTAATAAATATGTAATTCCTAATAAATAAGTCAAAGAAACTCACTTTAAAATAATAATTAGATATTATCCATGTAATGATTTTATCAGTAAGTTTAAAGAAGGGGTTTCTCCATTATGCTGTTTTGGTAAAGAGGAAACAGAAACAATTGTACATTTATTTTTTAGTTGTAATTATACCAAATTATTTTGGTCCAAAGTTTATCTGTTTATTTTTTAGGTGTTTTACAAATGCATCACTATAACTGATAAAATGGTCTTGTTTATGGATTGTGATACTGGTTTACTGGAAATGGATAACTAAAGATTTTGTTATTTTACATGTTTCATTCATTCATAACAAAGAAAATTACTAACTAAGATTTAAGAGAGAATCTAAAATAAAATAAGATTTTACTATTCTACATGTATCAATGTGATTTTTGGTATTTTATCATAGATTTTTCAGTGTCCCACATTGGGGAAACAACTGTCCCACATTAGGAAGCTGCTGATTATTTCAGACAACTTGCAATAAGAGCACTAATATGTCTATAATTTCTCTTATGAATGGGTTATCTGAATTTTCTCTTTTGATTTGATTAGGACACATACTGGGGTTTTTAAAATGGTATTGGGTGTGGCTTTATTGTTTTGGTTACACATCGCAATATGTCACAGAAGTCTGAAGTGCAAAAAATGTCCCACATTAGGGCAATTCACCCTACTGTAAAATGTGCAGTCATTATGATTTAAAGTAATATAACTGAAAAAAAACCCCACATTAAACATGATCCGGCTCTATGCCAAAATATAGCAAACAATCTGTTCCTCACACAATCCAACCCGATCACACTAAATGCGTCTCTATATCACGCAGTGTGTTTATCGTGCAATTTATACGCGAAAATTAGTTTGTACGTGCATAGGATAGCCTACGCATGGGTTGGTTAGGGTAGTAGTGGTGTGGGGTGCGTGTGTATTATACGTTTGGGTAGAACTAGTGGTGTGGGGTGCGTGTGTATTACACGCAAATGAACTGCAAATGCACGCGAAAACTAATTTTCACGTATAAATTGCACGATAAAACACAATACGTGCTATAGAGACGCATTAATCATATGGCTTCAGAAGACTTTAAATATATAGGGTCATTCTGTGTCAAATCAACCAAATTTTGAAACTTACGTGGCTCAAATTCTTTATTTTTTAAAGCAAAAATGCATGTCATGGATGAATATTTATTGAATAATCCATTGTTTTGTAGAGGGGGGTTAAAATGACAATTTTTCATTTGGAAACAAATTACAGGAGGGAGAAAATGACTTTAGAAAGATGGCATCATCATTCTTTTATTTTTACACAGAGATTGGTAGGCCTTTTAGTAAAATCTGTTGACTTTAGCAATCTTTGTTGAATTATATGCAAACAGTGACAGTTCAAAAATGGGAAAAAAGCAGTTTTCAAGTTTCCAAGTTTGCGTAACTCAAGACGTAATAAAGATATCTTAAGATCATTTTAGATTCTGGTTCATCACACACTTTTCTTTTGGTATCTTCACTTTAAAGGCCCTCTTTGGTTCAATCCCAGAGATATGGGAATCTCAATATGGAAAAATAAAGAATAAATTGTTAAATTGTACAGTTTTTCAGTGGTCAGAAACCAAATCATTTTTCATTCACCTGATTCTTTTATCTTTTAAAGAGGAATGTCTGAAGAAACTAGAAATGTGTCTTGTGTCCCTCTATGACAATAAAAACAATTACATATAAGAACATTTCTGAGTGCCATAAATATTATTTTCCCCAAGTTTGCATGACTCAAAAAGTATTAAAGATATCTCAATATGATTTTACATTCTGGTTCTTAGCAAACTTTTCTTTTGCACTGCCAATTTTTAAGGCCCTATATGGTCCAGTCCCATAGATATGGGGATCTCAATGCTGCTCCATGTCCAAATAGTTGAGTATTACCAATTTTTAATGGTCAAAAACTAAATGTAGGTCAATTTGAATAAATACGTATTTAAAAGGGAATGTCTGAAGAATAAATAATGTTGAAACTAGAAATGTAGCTTGTTAACATGACATTTAATATTTTAAGAAAAGATGGCATCTTTATAAAGTCATTTTTGCCCCCTCTGTAAATCGCCACTAAATCTCAGGTGAAATTTTAAATTTTCAACCCCCCATGGATATTCATCCATGACATGTATTATTTTGTCTTCATTTATGTATACTGTATGTGTTTCGCAAAAGAAATAGTCAAAAGCTAAATCTCTAGTTTTTTTCATTTTTGGAGCCTGCCAGTAAAAGTCAGTTGTAAAAAAGTCGGTTCATTGAAAAAGAGCAGCTTTGGCATTCTACAAAACTGGAAAATGAAACAGGTTTTGAACTACATGAGGTTAAGTAAATGATGACAGAATGTTCATTTTAACCATACAAGTTTAGCCTTGGGAGAGTGACAGTCCTCTAAAACCTGCTGACATCAAAATTGGCATCAAAGTGTCGATTTGGCGGTGCGGAATAAAAGTTGCCAGAGTTACTTTTCCTAATGAGGGTGTTTTGCTCATTTCAAAGCATGTTGAATTTAAAAGGCATCACAAAACATTTGTGTCTGGCTTTGGAAATGCTATTTAGAACTCCTCAGTTCCTGTGGATAATAAATGAGGTGTTGTCTGATGTTTGATTCAGGATGCTTATCATGATCATTATTATTAGCACCTGATTTTTTGACCGCCTTTTGTGCGTTGCTAATATTTTAGAGTTAGGCTTTTAATCTATAAATGATACAGTAGAGTACTTGAACTCTCTTTTGTGTGTGTGGCATATTCATTTTTATAAACACTTGATGACGTCCCTATGGGACCGGAAGCATCCAGCACTATTTCTTTCAGAGCGCATTATCAAACACCACAGAAATCCATCCCAGCCCTGTGGGAGTGAGTTTTGGTTAAGGAGGTGGTTAAATAAAGATTTACACTGACGAATGATGAATATGCCAGAGAGAAGTCAATACACCCTCTCCCTCCAGGACTACTGAGCATGATAACGTTGCATTGAATATGACCTTGAAGTAATTGGAGAGATGTTTTTTCTTCTTCTGAAATTGTGTTGAAAAAAAAAAGTGTCTTTTATTTTGTACCTTTCATGCTTTTTTCAGTTTCTGCTGAGGTGAAGAAAAAAGACGCTTGCGGCTTCATGGGAATTCTTTCTTTTTCTTTTCTTTCTGTCTCACCTTTTATTACACTAAATTTCCAAGAAATCTCTGTCATCATGTAACGGTTTTCTCAAACAGAAATCTCTAAAGAATAGTCATGGAAGGCATGAAAAATATCTTTCTTATTTGGTGATGATACCCTGTAGCGTTTGTGTGGTCAGACTGTGCAAGGACACGCAATGTGGTACAATGTGGACACTTTGTGTGGTATTGTTATTTTTATCTTTCAGGGTAAGATATTTTAAACTGTTCAATGCAGGCCATTATGTATACCAATGATCCTCTTAATAAGTGTTTGGCCCTTTGATAAAAAGGCCTTTATTAAATTTGTTTTGGAAACTGTTTGGCTGTGTATGAAACTAATTAACTCAGCATTGTGTGTGTGGCGTCTGAGCAGATTTCCCTAAGTCATAGACTAAAAACAGGACACTGTTCTCTGATTTTATCCAAAGCTGAAAAACTAGCCATAAATTAGTATGATGTTTACATTACAGGATGATGCAGGCCTTTCAAGATCGGTCAAGTGATTTATTGCTTTGACTCTAGGGAAGCCTGAAGCAGAACATGATTGAAGCTCCACTTACATTTATAAAGACATTAAAGCATCTCAATATCGTCATAATCTTATCAAAATCTTTGTGTCTGTCCCTAATTAAATTAGACCATAAAAGGACCACAGGCTGCTGTATTAAATGGATGGGGCAGGCATAGCTTAGCCTGTTGTGATTTTCTGTACAGCCACTTACTATGATCATACACTTGTGCTCCTCCACAGTTAAGATTTCTGAAAGATTTCTGATATGCCATCATGCATATCTCTTCATATTTCATTGTGGTGTGATTCCTAGTTGCATTAGAAATCATTATTCTTTTTATAAGCGGTTTGGGAAGAAATGCCCAGTTAAAATGTTCAGAGCCATGGCCTAACAAGCTGAACCATGAAGTTTATGTGGAAGTTTGACGTCCTGATCATGACATTGAGAACCAACAAAAAACATAAGCATACTAAGAAAAGTTCATCTATACTGTATATTTTATAGTAATACAATTAATAAATATACTCCAGATCAGTGCATCAGTACAATGACATATTTCAGGCTGGTTACAGTTGTCTGCTATAACAATAACTGCTGACAGACATAATATAGACAGATTTATAAACACCACCTATTATATATATATATGGTGTATGTAATCAAATGTTTTATATTATATTGTTAAATATTTTGTTTAATATTATTTTATGCCATGATACATGTTATGTTATGTTATGTTGCTTTATGTTGTTAAATTTTGTTATTAACATTAATGTTAATACCAAGATGTAGGGCTCATGTGTTGTCTTTAGAACTGCTTCAGTTCTTGGAAGGTCATTCAAGTTCTGAAATGTTTCCAGTCGGATAATGGACCACATGTACATTGTACAATGATCCATTTAGCAAATGCTTTTGTACAAAGCTATTACAAATGAGACTATCTATTCATTAAGAAGAATAGCCTCTAGTTATTTAAAGTTGTACGAAGGAGGAGGAAATCTGCTTTGCATTCTGAGCTCCTGAATTTGCCATAAAGGTTCAGGATGTTTAAATATGTTTGACCGGGGAGACGTTTGACTTCATGCCCATGTTCAGTTCATCCAGCCATCTTTATGAGGGGATTATGAGGGGACGAATGTTTACAACTTAGGCTGCACCTGGTATACTGTAAAATAGCTGTGTAAAATTGTATTATACAGAGCAATAATAAGACATAATGAGGTTCATGAAATGGGCTGCCCATATCATTATGAATAAACCATGTGCAATAGTTGAACAGGGAATAGATGTTGTAAGTTGTCTTCAGATATATGGACTGAAAGACGGTTCTTTAGTCTATTACTCTTTTGTCTTCGTCTTTTAGTCAAAAGTAATTACAGAATGAATAAATCAATTGTGGATAGAATAAGATTACATAAATTGTCTATGCATTGAAAGTACATTACATTTTTAATGTGGGGACACTGTCAAAATGGCAAAAAAAAAGAGAAAAAGGGCATCCATATGTATCTTCTAAATTCTTCTGAAACATTGATTAGGGGAACAGATTGAATTTAAATCATTTAAAATTCTGAAATTATTCTTCTTCACCATATTTTTTAAATCTCTGTGTCAGAAATACATTTTGTGTTCCAACAAAGAAAGAAAAACGTAGTTCACCCAAAAATGAAAATTCTGTCATCATTTAGTCGCCCTCAAGTTGTTTCAAACCTGTATTCATTTCTTTCTTCTGTTGAACACAAAATAAGATATTTTGAAGAATTTGATCTAACAGTTGATCGCCCCCATTGACTTCCATAGTATGGAGAAAAAATACTATGCAAGTCAATGGAAGAAAAATATCTTCTCTTGTGTTCAGCAGAAGAAAGAAACTTGAGGGTGAGTGAATGATGACAGAATTTTCATTTTTGGGTGAACTTTTTAGTGGTTCATATTCAGTACAGTGTTGTGAACCCAGTCATTTATTTAAAAATGCACACCAAAGTGATACAGGAACCTGATTTTACATTCAAATAGCCAAAGCGCTTTTTTTATTTTAGTTTAGTTTATTTTGTACAATTATAGCACATAAAAACAAAAGCCTTCAGGGCGGAACGTACAGACAAGAAACAGGAGGTAAATGTTAACAGTGATCATGAAATATACAGTTTTTCTTCCTGAAAAGCAAATTACCTAAATTCTTCCCTACTAAAAAGGCATTTGTCAATGATATAATATAATATATATTAAAGAAATAATATGCAGTTCTTTGTTTATTTGCCAGGCATCATAATGTGTTGATTGAGGGTGGCAGGACTGAAATGTGACTGGTCACACATAGTTTAAGTGTCACACGTTAACAGTGAACATGACTGTTCTCACATGGGCCGCAGGGGCTTCTCAGAAAAAAAAGGAAAAACACAACCACACAGAGAATTTCACACTGGATATCTTAATAATAAAACGTGACAGTAAAATAAAACGCTCAGAAGCATACAGTCAGGGTTATTTTATCTTGTACAATGTTCTAAGTGAAGATGAAACAGATAGCTAAACATGCATGACAACAAGACTCCATATGAGGTCAAAGGATGCGACCTGGTAACATCTGGAGATCTGGATATTTAAATGTGTAATTATATTTTCTAAAATACTTCAACCGTAAGCCAATATTTACACATACATGAAAGTGAAATTTAAAGCAGAATGCCATATCTATTCGATCAATAGCCCTGTGTCTTAGATCAGCATCATTTACTCACTAAAGGACTTCTTCAACCTGATACGTACCCACAAAAACACTGATTTTATTTTATATTACAAAGACTTTTTATTTGACATCTGCATAAATGACAAGTCTGATGGTTCTCTCATTTGGTCTATCATTCCCCAACAACGCAAACAAAAGGCACCAATCTATAAAGAAAAACATTGAATTGCCCAAAATTGAAAATTCTGTGATAATTTCTTATGGAACACAAAAGTTTTTGCAGAATTGTACGGTGTGCTATATAAGTTTTAAAGGACAAAAAGCACCATAATAGTTTCATAAAAGTGGTCGGTATGACTTGTGCATAATATTTCAAGTTTCTGAAGTTATGCTATAGCAAAACAAATCTTGTGAATGGATCAAGTCAAGCATAAAAAAATAAGAAATACTGCATGACTTTATGTTTTGAAATTCATCACAAAAGATTTATTTTTATGATCTTTTATGATATTCTTTCTCTTTTTGAAGCTTGAAGCTTGAACATTTTTTGTAATTGCTTGGAAAATATGACAATTCTTCAACCTTTTTCCTTGTGTTTGACAGCACAAAATGTCATAACATGACTTGTGATGAACCATTCAAAACGACTGAAAAATGAACATTATACAACAAATAATAGATACATTAACAGTAAAAAAAACAACAAAAACAAGACATTATAGTCACTTTTCCAGAGAGTGACAAACCACAAACATATTTGAGTGCTAATTCATTCCTTCATGCCTCCTGAAAGTTCACTGTGGCGTTTCATTTCACAGTTTTCCCCTTTGAGAAACAGTCTACGTGCAATTGACACCCGTACAGCAAGTGTTGCATTGCAGGCCTCCATGCAGTTTTCCTCAGATAGCACGTCTGCCGTTAGATGACAGTGCAACGGTGGCTGGTGTCCGGGCTGACGCTAGACCCTCCGTCGGTTTTGACGGTGGTCTTGGATGAGCTGATCTGGGACCGTAGCTCTTTGCGATGGCACAGTCGATCGCGATAGTTCTGGGCGAATATCAGCAGCATGAGGGGGTTGATGCAGCTGTGAGAGTAACTTAAGCAGATGCTGATGTTGTACGCGTACACAAAGGCGCTGGTGGGCTGCTGGATGCTGAGGTTGATCACTTGGATGACGTGGTAAGGAGACCAGCAGACCAGGAACAGGGCGATCACCATCAGAACTGTCTTAGTGGCCCGTTTGGCCCACACCGACTGCTTGCGTTTGACCCGCCGGATGGAGCGGAACACGTGGTACAAAGTGAGAGTGTAAAATGTACTTATTATAATCAGGGGGACAATGAAACCCAGCATGGACTGGTAGAGAGTGTACCAGTACATATCTTGTGGCCCATCCAGGTTAATCATACACATATCCATGTTCTTTTTGGAGAGGACTTTAGCGTATATCATGACTGGGATGCTCAGAAGGAAGCTGCCCACCCACACCATAATGTTGATGATGATGGTCCACTGAATGGTTCGCTTTTCAGATGTAGGATGTACAATTGCAATGTACCTGGGGAGAATAAAAAATTTCTAAGTCATGCCATCCCAACTCACATCCTAAAATTGCTTTGGTGAAAGAAAAAAAAGAAAGAAGACTATGTCCTGTAATTTTAATTTGGATATGGTAGCTCATATAATTTGGCCTTGAATTTGATGTTTATGAGAAATGTTTGAAATCCAAGGGAAAGCTGGAGACTTCGGCAAGAGTAATTTATTCTCCATGTTATCTCACTTTCTATGAGAAACAATTAAGATGTTTAATAAGAGATCTCAATTGTTAAGTATGTGATTCCATCAGTAAATTCAAAATATGTTCTCGAGAGTAAACTTTACAAAATGCTCAAGTGCAGGGCTATTATATTATTATTATACAAAAGAGATACGTTGAAACAATATCATATAAAGAACTTGTAACAAATTTTAAAACAACTACCTGCATCCATCCATTTGCCTGGTGGATTCCAGTGCATATAGCCTACATTTTAATAACACATTATTAAATAATATTTTAAATAAATGTAAATTGTCTTAAACATATTATGTAGCTTATTTGGCATTTGTAAACTAACATTCAAAACTTTGGGGCTGGTAAGATTTTTTTTTATTTTTTTTTTACAGTTTTTGAAAAAAGTCCCATTTGCTTACCAAGGCTGCATATAGTATTAAATCAAAAATACAATACAACTGTAATGGCAAAGCTGAATTTTCAGCAGCCAATTACTGTCACATGATTCTTCAGAAATCATTCTATATATGTTGATTTGATGCCAATTTTTCTTATTACCAGTGTTGATAACAGTTGTGCTGCTTAATATTTTTGTGTAAACGTGATTTTTTTTTAAGATTCTTTGATGAATAGAAATTTTAAAAGCATTTATTTGAAACAGACATATTTTGTAACAGTATGTTTTTACTGTCAATTTTGATCAATTTAATACATTCTTGTGTATGAATAAAAGCTTTAATTTCTTTAAATCTTACTGATCCCAAAATGTTGAATGGTAGTGTACATTTATGTAAATATGCAGTACATTGCTCTCCCAGATTCTGGTTTCTTTCTCATAGCTTCTTTCCTTGCCAGAGCTGTCTTTGCTCACTGGGGGTATAAGGCATTTTTCCTTTTTTTGTTCTGTTTTTTACCGTAAAACAGCTTTCTAGCAATATGTAGCTGACTTGTCTTAACTCTCGGAAAGCAAACAGGTCACATGCTACAGTAAAACAGCACAGCAAGTGACATATTTGTAAGAAATGCATTTGCTCTGTTTGTGTTCTTCTGGCAGATAAAAGCTTTTAAAAGCTTGTATTTTACTCGTGTAAAGTCCAAACACATCAGCTTCGTTTTTCATCAATTATAACAGCTCTCTAACCAGTCAGACAACAATATTTGTTTTTTCCCTTTAAAGAAAGAGAAAGTGTCTGGCTCCATGTATAATGAATTGTTCACAGGGACTTTAATGTTGCTCTTTAAACAGAATTTGGGATTATATTGCTTTGCAAAACGTGATGAAAATGTGCAGCTAAGATACTTTATCTAAGTACCTCCAAGCATGTGACCCAGTAAAACCCTTTGGGAATACAGCAACGACACTATGAAAAAGTGTTAGTGGAGTTTTATCATCGAATCATGCAGAGGTTTTCTGGGGGGCTCATATGTCTTTGACACTCACAACTAAGCAAAAACTCTCCCCTGGACTCTGTATTATATGAGGACACAATTTAATTGTGTGCTAAAGTGCTTTTGTGTGCCATAAATATATAGGCTAAGTAAGAGGGTTTTTCAAAGTCACACACTGTTAGTTGCTGAAGTAGTCTTAGACTTAAGATACAAAAATGATGGATGCAGTGTGCTTCAGTATTCAAGGTCATGTAGCAGATAGCACCCTTGAGGGTTGCATTGATTTCTTTATTTTCCTTTGCATCAGTTGATTAAGTGATGAACAGCCGGGCTGTAATTTCATATAATTTGTTGAAAATGCTCTGTGCTCTTTAATTAGAGTTTGAATAAAGAATTATATCCTTTTAACCCCTAAAGCTGATTCATAGTATACGCACATTTAATATTATCTTCACTGAAAGAAACCTGTCAAGAACACGTCCAAGTCAGAGGTCACAGAAAGAAATGATTAAATTACATTTAGCAAAAATGAAGATTATTATTTAGCATATAATGCAAAACATTACATTTTCAATATTGTTTTTATTGTAAATATGTATACATATGGGGGTTTATGTTATGCTTATAATAAATGCAAAAAAAACAAAACAAAAAAAAAACATTTCTATTAAAAACGACTCGATTACAATAATGAGCATCTAATGAGAAATATTTGAGTTCACGGTGCAGGGATTACGTCAAAACCCGGAAGACTATAAGTCGCAAGTGATTCCCTCGAAATGTTTTATAATGGAGTTTTTCGATTTATGATTAAAATAAGGTCTGTGCCTCTGTGGTAACATAAGTTGATGATACTTGGACGTTTTGTTCTATAACGTTACTTAGTTAGGCTACTTATTAGACACGTTTAATATTCGAGTTTTCGACAAGGCTGCGTGAAATGTATATTGTAGAACAACACGTCGTCAACTTGTGTTCACCACAGACCTTATTTTACTCATAAATTCAAAAACCCCATTACAAAAACACATGGGAAAACCTCGAGGGAACCAGTGGCGAATTAGTCTCCAGACTATTGGCAAATCCTAGCACATTGTTATCTCTTCAGAAACTCTAGATAAGAGACACGTGACATGAATACATTTAAAAAAAAATCATAATAGAAATTTGAGAAGTGATGGTGTTTAGGATAAACTGATGAGATAGAAGTGAGTTCTCATTTGTGACTTTCCCCCACTGTATGGTTCAAGGCCTATATGCAAGAGATGTAAATAAAGTATGACCACTAGCAGCAGGCAGCCTACAGCATATCATCATTCTGGCATTCTCCCAAATGCATGCAACTCTCACCTGTCAATGCAGAGCACAGTCACTATCCCCACTGTGGTAAACTGGTTACTGACGTCCACCACCACCACGGCTTTACACATGAAGTGCCCAAAGACCCACTGTCTGTCCCTGACCAGCTGGTGGATGTTAAACGGCATCACCAACAAGAACAGCAGGTCTGCGATGGCCAGATTCAGCACGTAAATATCAGAGACCATCTTCTTCTTGCATGATGCCACAGCATAGATGACCAAACTGTTGGCCAGAACTCCAACTGAACATAGGATGCCGTAGATAGTGGGGAATATGTGCATGAAAGACGCGATGTCTATGATGCTGTACGACGGGACGGTTCGGTTCACACACGAAAAGTTGGACGCATTTATAAATTCGGAATCGCAAAAAATATCCGAGGTGTTCATCTTCAAAACTTTTTGCTTAAAAAAGGACTAAATAAACAATAAAAGTTGTCGTCTCAGTCTGGTCTGTGCACGATTGCGCAAGCTTTTATGCAGCACTCTACTTCATATTCAAAACGTTTAAAGTTGTAAAAGTTCTCCCTCGGGTGTCAGTTATCGTCCCGGTCTCATCTGCTTTGTTTTTCATTCAGTTTGCCAATGCCTCGGTCTCTTGAGATAGTGTTTTAGTTCATATGTCCAAAAGCAGGAGCTTCAGTGCGTATTCTGCGCGTCTGTCTGTCTCCTCCAAAAGCTGTTTGAAGAGATGCGCGTGTCTCCACCCTTTCAGAGCCCTCTCTCCAAGCTCACCCATCACAGTCAATATAAGATATATATTTTTTTGATGATTCATTAATGCACAGTCCTTCACAGCAAGACGCTCCAAACTCCAGTGGTCACAATCAATTTCTTTATATGTCACCATGAACTTTGGGAACCTGTTGCATGCACGTATTAGTCCTGGTATAGTTTAATCTTTTATATTTAAGCAATATTGGCAGATGCTTTTATTCAAAGTGACTTTGATGTATACGTTTGGTCATTTCATGACTAGGCATTGCAAGCACAGTTTAAGATACTAATGTTATTACACTAGATAAGATGGGCATGTTCACTGTTCATTGTGTTTCAAAGTTAAGATTAATTGTTACAATGATTTTGCTGCCCAGCCCTTTTATTGATTATGTTCTTGTAACAGGTAAAGTCCACCGTATTACTTTGTGCACACTTTAAAACTAAAGCCTTATCTCCCTAACACACATCCTTAATCAGGAATCAGGACCACTTCATTCCTGTAAAAACAGGCACTCCATCATCTTGTCTAGATTTGAGGAAACACTTTTCAGGAGAGAACAGAGCATGTCTTTTGAAGATTAGAAACTTCTGTACTGAATACTGATAAAAAAAAAAAGCAACTTAAGGTGCTCATCCTACCATCACTGATGGTCCCTTCCAGAGCAGAAAGGATATTGATGAGAAAAGTTAATACCACAAAAATGTATTGCATACATTTATTGATTTTTATCCACTCCATTGTACAAATGAGATGTGTAATTGTGCATACAAAAGAGCAATGCAGCAGTCCAGTTTAAAGATGGTCTGATTGGGTATCGTAATTTAATGTGCATTAGTTGTATAAATAATAATAATTATTATTATTAAATATATTTTTGGAATAATTAATTAAAAATACAGTAAAAACAGGAATATTGTGATTTATTACAATTAAAAAACTGATTTCCAATAAAAAAAAATATTACAATTAAACTGATTTCCAATTTAATGTATTTTAAAATGTAATTTATTTCTGAATGTTCAGCATCATTACTCCAGTTTTCAGTGTCACATGATCCTTCAGAAATCATTCAATTATGCTGATTTGGTGCTCAGTTATTATGAATTATTATTGGTGCTCAATTATTAATAATGACTCTTATTAGTCTCAATGTTTAAATCAGTTTTTACTGTCACATTTTATCATTTTAAGTTCCTTGCTGAATAATAGTATTTATTAATTAATTAATTATTGGTCTTTCTTACCCCACATTTTTTAATGGTATAGTTTCCACAAAAATATTAAATCTGAGCACCAAATTTGACTGTTTTTACTGAATTTTTCATCAAATAAATGAAGGCTTGAGCATAAAATACAATTGTAACTGAAATGTACAAATGTATTTTATTATGAGAGAGAGAGAGAGCACATAGCTGCAGTGTGTTGATGTAAAGTTTACAGCGTTTTAAATCTCTTTTACTCCACCAGAGAAAATAAAGGTGCTCATGTTCTCTCTTCTCACACATCACAGCGCTCACACACATTCATTCACTCTCTCTTGCACACGTTCATTTACTGCTGTCATAAATCCACCGTATTAACCTCAAAAACTGTTAAAATGTCACAGTTTTCACACTTCATTTTTCATGAGGAGGTAATTAAAAACCAGTCTTTGTTACAATGTGTGGAATCTGAGGGAACAATGTGTGTGTACGAGCATGTTTATGTCTCCATAAAATTAAACTGGCTGAAGAACATTTATTGGTTACGGTGGGTTTAGCCTGAGGTTGATTGCATGTCTTGTGATTTGGATGGGTGACCAAATACTCTTCAGTCACTCTGACATCTTTAGTCATGTCTCAGCCTGGTAAAGAGCAGAATACAACTCACATACATCACATAGCCTACTTACATATGTGTTTATTCTCTACCATTTACTCTGGACCCATAAAGTATTTGGACACTTTAGTGACAGTGTATTGATCTCAAAATAAATATTGTGTAAAAATGAAACTATATTTAAAAAAAAAAAAAGTTAAGAAGCTAAAATTCTGGTACATGTTTCATTGTCACATTAAATCAAATCAAATAAACCAGTATAAGACTTGGATTGAATGCTCTGTCTGACTGTCTGTCAATAAATCTTTTGCCTAACAATAGTTTATAGACCACTTCATATGGTCTGAATTAACTTTCATTGTGACAACGTCAGATAAAAAACAGCTCTGACCTTGGAATTATTGCACCCTGTAATGAATAATTAAAATCAATGAGCTTAAAGGAGAAGGTGATGGCTTTGTTCGAGGAGCAGCATAATTATGGAAAACTCGTCAAAATCTCCTGCAGCTCAAATGCCAATTTGGTTCGACTCATTACTTCAAAGTTGGTTCATGCTTCTTTTTTCTAAGTCTGCTGATTATGGAAGGTAATTTGCAAATGTTGATACATGTGGATTTATTCATGTTAATAATGCATGTCCTCATTCATAGTAATCAGCATAAGTAGATTGGTTTACTTCTGTGTTCCCACAGAACTGAAAACTGCTTGTGTTCCTTCGTATTGTTTTTGATTCAGTCTTTTATCTCCGAAGCAGTTAAAACAGTGTGCAATTTGCATTCCATTTTGTGACATGTTTAATTGCAAAGCATAGTCAGTCCTTGATGATTATGCCACAAAATGGAACACAAACAGCAAGATTCCTGGTTGATACAGACTATCCAAATATCTCCCTGAAAGCACCGAGGAATGCACGCTTTCAGGCAAATATTTCTCTAAATGGTCTCAAAAACAAATACAAAAAGATAACAGAGAAAACATGGACATGACACTAAGATAAATGACCCAAAGGAAAGGGGGGTGGGGGGATTAGATGAAATAGAGAGCATGGCTGTTTTACTTTGTGGTCACATGCCAACAAAGATCATATGATGTCTTGTAGTACTGGTCTGCAAGATGTTTGGCAAGATAGCAATCTGTGTTTCAAGACTACACATCTCGATCCCCAAACACTCATGTTTTCTTGACGCCTATCATGCACAAATTAGTTATACGAGTAAGGCAGCTAAATAGGTTTTGAGACAAAGCCATTATGAATGAAAAGATTAATTGCCAGCAGAGGGCGCTGAAGTGCAGCAGTCAAGTCAGTGTTACTACTCTGAACACAAACCCGTTTTACAACCCACACACAGGTAGTTGGGTAAACAAACTTTTCCGAATTCTTTTTTTAGTGTGCGGTCTTCACCCTATTGAAAAAAAGTATACTTTATTGTATTTGTAATATATTCCCTGTTTTAATAGTACATTGCAAATATACTAGTAAAAAATGAACTATTTTTAAATATACAAAAAGTAGGCTATATTAGCAGAATACTTTTGACTATTTTCACAATACAATTTTGAACCCACTTTAAAATAATTGTAATTTAGTATATTTTCTAAAAAATATACTTTACAAAAATATACTTGAAGTGAAAGTTCTGTTTATTTTTATATTTAAGTAAGTTAAGTTTAAGTTTAAAAAAGTAAAAAAGTTTAAGTTTTATATTTAAGTATATTTATTTGCACTTTTCTTAAATATATTTTATACATATTTTTTAACTATGTGCTGAAAATGATCATTGTAACAATGCTTTGAAAGTATACTTTCAAAGTACATTATTAAATAACCTGAAGTTGTAGTATACTTTGTTAAATTATGGATTTTTTCTTCAAGCTTGCAATTCACCTAATTGCTACTTTCAGAAAGTAATAAAACATATGATAAATGCATTGAAAGCTTTGGGGAAGAAAGTACACTCTAAAAATATTTCAGTGGCTTAGTAAATATCACAGTAATAATTAACTTTATTAACTTAATAAAATCTCTGAACATCATTTACTTGATAGTTTGAGTTGAACATACAAACATAATTGACTAAAAATCCAACAGTCAATTTTGTCTAAAATTTCCAGTTATATTTAAGTTTTTTTCACTAAAATAATTTAGTATTTGACTAACCAATTATTTATTTAAAATATACTTAATCTATTTGTGACATTTCCATCAAAATATTTTGAGAATGGATAATTAAACTGATCTGTTTTAAGAACCACAAATGTTACTTTATTCAAATCAATATTATTCATATTTAAAACACAAACAATAAGTTTACTCAATTAAAACAATGTGCCCCTCCCCCACCCTCTGATGTGACGACGGCTCAACGGTTGAGTGAGCGCGGGGCCGCGGGCTGTTTGAATTCTCTCCGGTCTCCAGAACAACAGTTTCCCCGCAGAGCGCGAGTCCATCTCTGGACGCTATCTCAGAGCTGATCCGGTGATATTAAATAACAGACCGGTTGATTAAACTTGAATTACTTGAATGTTTAAATGTTTAATTTTTACTTCTAAAATGTTTGTTACATGAGTTATGTAGGCAATATTGTTTATTTTAAAACCGTATAAAATTTGCTGTATTGCTGTAACTGTTAACTTACTCATCAACAATAAAGGCCAATGTCATGTACCGGTGGTATGGAATATTTTTTACATTTACTCCGTTCATACAGTGAATGTAATTCATTTCACTGCTTTCAAATTAAATCAATATTTTTAAGGGTAAAAATGTTTCACCCAAAAAAAAAAAAAAGAGTAAATCATAGTCATGAACTTCGACGTTTTAAAATATTTCCTTCACCTGACGTGCTTCATCCTCCATTTTAAAGAACAACATCTGAGGTGGTATAAACATTGATCCGTGAGAAAAAAAGAGACAAATTGCACTGTAAATATAGTGTTACTGGAATAATTTAAAATCGATCTTACGTAGAGATTATAAGGAATAGTAAGAACACAACAGCAATGCAAACATTATCAAGGTTTACTCTCCCGTACAAAAAATAATTATACCTCAAGTTCATTTTAAGTAGCCTATTTTAAGTAAAATTCAAGTAGCCTATATTTTTAAGCATACTTAATGTAGTAAGTATAATATCAATGTACTAGAAGTAGCCCTATACTTGTAAGTGTAGCCTGCCCTATACTGTTTATGGGACTAAATTGGCCCACTTTTTAGTGTAGGCTAGGCTATAAAAGTATACCAAGTATAGCCTACTTTAAGTGTAGCCTAACAGTAATAGGCTAAGCTTTCAGTACACAAGTTTACAACTACATTCTCAGCTACTGCAACTATACAAGTGAACTTAATAGGTACACAGATAGTTTACTATTCAAATACTAGCACATTTTTAGTTTATGAAAGTACATGTTATCTCAGTAAACTAGCCTAGGATACTAGTTGTTTTATACTGCAATATTTGTAAGTTTTCTTGAAGTGAACATAACATCATAGGCTACTTATAGTTTGCTATTTCTGCCTACATTATTTTTGCACGTTAGTACTATGTTCCTATTTAGGTATGCTATTATTTTTTATACTTTAAATATATAACTTTAATATTACTTTTTCTGGCTACATTATTTTTGCACGTTAGTACTATGTTCCTATTTAGGTATGCTATTATTTTTTATACTTTAAATATATAACTTTAATATTACTTTAACTCTTTCCATTTAACAGAAAAAAAAGGCAACATTTTAAACAAAAAGCTGAAAAAAAAACGCATTTTTGTTAGAGCTAAATCCGGATCGGATTCAGAAGGATTATCAAAATATAGATGGAGTAGATAGAGTTCATCAATACCCCCAAAGCTTCACAGTCATAAACCCTTCCTGGGTCGACATTTCCTCCGGGAACGTTGGGCAGTTTTGAACTAATATGCTGTTTTAATGTTTGATGATCGCATTGTTTTACATTTGCGTAAGCAATCTTCTATTACTTGCAGTGTTTCCTCTAGGATTTTTTCCAGCCGTGGTGGCAGGCCCATTTCCCCAGGGGGCATGGCCCATGAGTGATATTCCAATTGGCCACGCCCCCTTGCCCCAGGTGTTCAAACCTCCCCTAAGTATTATAATATGAAAGTCTCCAATAAGAGTGGCAATTGGCAAAGCGATTATGCGCATCCCGTGCGCAGAATGATGCACTTGAAGCAACGCGAAGTCACAGCGCGCAGCGCTTTGCATTGAAAAGTTCAAAGCACAAAGCGAAGAGATTATATCCATCTATGCTTAATGTATTATATCTATGCAACAGTTTATTGAGCATTTTCTTTTAACAGTTTTAAATTTCAGTTACAGTGTGCATGAAGAACAATTCATTGTGCTCTTTACTCCAGTGCTGTGATCTAGCAGACACCCGGGAGAAAGGAATGATTTAGAAAGCGCTATAAACTTTAGCAAGATAAAGTCATTTTATGCAAAGTGCAAACCATAGACCTTTATCTACAAATAAAGAATAATAATGGAAACATTGATCTTGAAGAGAGTGTCGTCGTGTTACTGTCGTAACCGAACGCAACGCGCTGTTTGATGCTGAATGGAGAATGACTGAGGAAAGATGAGTTTCCATTAACTTTAACTTAAAGACTTAAATATTATTTTTTACCTCACGTTATGCTATTGAATGACTTTAGAAGTTTTGGAATATAGTGCGAAAACTTTATGGTGCTTTACAATGTTTTTTTATGCCTTTAGCTTTACAATAACACAATAGCAAGCAAGCAAGCAAGCAACTTTATTTATATAGCACATTTTTTAAACAACAGACGTTGCCCCAAAGTGCTTTACAGAATAATAACATAAAAATCATACAACAAAACAGACATACTTTATTCAAAAGCTAAAGAAAATAAATACGTTTTTAAATAAGACTTAAAAGTTGTAATCGATGGAGCTGACCTCACATGGAATGGGAGACTATTCCAAAGTTTGGGACCTACCACGGAAAAAGCACGATCTCCTTTTAATTTTAAATTACAACGAGGTACTTTTAAAAGTCGTTGATCGGAGGACCTTAGAACTCTAGAAGGAGAGTAAGGAATTATAAGATCACTGATGTACTGGGGGGCAAGGCCTGACAATGCCTTGTAAACAAACAAAAGAATTTTAAAATCAATCCTAAATTTGACCGGTAGCCAATGTAGGGATTGCAGGACGGGAGTAATATGTTCTCTCTTTCGCACCCCCGTTAAAAGCCTTGCCGCTGCATTCTGCACTAACTGTAGGCGGACAAGAAGAGTCTGGGGGAGACCGATATATAAAGAATTGCAGTAGTCAAGCTTAGATGTAATAAAAGAATGAACTACAATTTCTAAATCCTCACTAGATAAAAAATGCTTTACTTTAGCAATTGATCTCAGGTTAAAAAAGCTTCCTTTGACAACAGCACCGATCTGTTTCTTAAAGTTAAGTGCTGAGTCCATAATTACCCCTAAACTCTTTACATGATTCTCAGTCTTTAGGGATAAAGAACCCAAATGATCAGGAAAGCAAGATGAGACGGGAGAGCCTACAATCAAAACCTCAGTTTTACTCTCATTTAATTGGAGAAAGTTGCTAGATAGCCAGAGTTTAATGTCACTGTAACATTCCTGTGCTTTGTCCAACGAACAGGTTTTATCTAAGCTCACAGGAAAGTAAAATTGGAGATCGTCTGCATAGCAATGATATGAAATGCTATACTTTCGAAAAACACTGCTCAAAGGAAGCATGTAGAGCGAAAACAGCAACGGTCCCAAAATCGACCCCTGAGGGACACCACAAACTAAAGGGGCCAATGTGGAGGAAAAGTCTCCCAGATTCACAGCAACTGTCCTACCTTTTAAATACGATCCAAACCACTGAAGAGCTATCCCCTGCACACCAACCCAACACTCCAGACGATTGAGAAGAATTTCATGATCTATTGTATCGAAGGCAGCGCTCAGATCCAATAAAACCAGAACAACATGTGATCCAGAGTCCAACGATAATAATACATCATTAGTGACCTTGAGCAGTGCCGATTCTGTACTATGACAGGTCCTAAAGCCTGACTGGAATGTATCTAAAATATTATATGTATTCAGATATGAATATAACTGTGAATAGACCACTTTCTCTAAAATTTTCGAAATGAAAGGTAATTTAGAAATTGGCCTATAGTTGTGATATACTGTATGATCCAGGTTAGGTTTTTTTAACAAGGGATGAAGAATTGCATGTTTAAAACTACTGGGTACTACTCCGTTCATTAGAGAACTGTTAATTATAGCTGTTAGGCTAGAACTCACAGTAGGAAAAACATCTTTAAAAAGATGAGTAGGTAGTACATCCAGTCTACCTCCGTTCATTTTAGAGACAATATCTGCCAGCTGCGCTGGTGAAACTGGTTCAAAGTTAGAAAAAATATTAGACAGCGCAGGATTAATTAATGAACAGGAATGTACAGGTACTATTTCACTCCTGATCTTCTCAATTTTTTGAGTAAAAAACAATAAAAAATCTTCACAAGTCTCTTGTGTGGCATCTCTCATAACATTCCTTGAGGGGTTTAAAATAGAATCAATTGTGTCAAATAGTACTTTTGGCCGATTTGCATTATCTGAAATTACCTTAGAGTAAAATTTCATTTTTTCCTCTTTTACTACTTTCTGATAGTTAGCCAAAGAATTTTTTAATATCTCAGAGGAAACTAGAAGTTTATCTCTCTTCCACTTCCGTTCAGCTTTTCTACATTCTTGTCTAAGAGTGCGAGTTACATTATTTAGCCAAGGTTGAGAGGTTCCCTTGTGTTTCTTTAGTTTAAGAGGGGCAATACAATCTAAAACAGAAGTACATGACTTCGTAAAAACCTCAACCTGCACTTCAGTGTCCTCTCCAAAGACTTTGTCTGTAACATGCGATAAATACAGTTCTGAAAAAAGTTTTGCAGTTGTAGAATTAATGGACCTAGCATAGTGTAAAGGCTGAGAAGAGATTGGAGGGATGTAAGAACAAACAGCATCAAATTCCACTGAATAATGGTCAGAAATGCCTACATCTGAAACTTCCAGGTTTGATACAGAAATACCAAATGATAACACAAGATCCAATGTATGACCTTTCTTATGAGTAGGACCAGTAACATGTTGTATAAAATTAAAAGATTCAATAATAAAAAGAAATTCATCAACCAATGGCTTTGATGGACAGCATAAATGGATATTAAAATCCCCAAGGACCAGAAGTTTATCACAGCGAGACACCAAACCAATAGTAGCCTAGTATGCACAATATCGGAGCTCACTGAGAAGCTGCAGCCGTAGCGGGATGATTTTAGATTTTAGGGGAAACACTGACTTGTTTCTGCTTCTTCACATCTTCATCTGTGTTTTTTTTTTGATCCGGAGATTCTGTAGCTCTTTCACAAGATGCGTAATAGCGCCCCCTACCGTATAACAGTGAAAACATGGATAGCCGGAAAGTTCCAGTAGCACCTCATTGCAGTACACGAGATCCAGGGGGCGGAGTTGGATCCAGATCTAAGGGGTGGAGATGGGTAGGATTAGGGGTGGGGTTAGAGATCAGAGGGTGGAGATGGGTAGGATTAGGGCTGGGGTTAGGGATCAGGGGGTGGAGATGGGTAGGATTAGGGGTGGGGTTAGGGATCAGGTGGTGGTGATGGGTAGGATTAGGGGTGGGGTTAGGGATCAGGGGGTGGAGATGGGTAGGATTAGGGGTGGGGTTAGGGATCAGGGGGTGGAGATGGGTAGGATTAGGGGTGGGGTTAGAGATCAGAGGGTGGAGATGGGTAGGATTAGGGGTGGGGTTAGGGATCAGGGGGTGGAGATGGGTAGGATTAGGGGTGGGGTTAGGGATCAGGTGGTGGAGATGGGTAGGATTAGGGGTGGGGTTAGGGATCAGGTGGTGGAGATGGGTAGGATTGGGGGTGGGGTTAGGGATCAGGGGGTGGAGATGGGTAGGATTAGGGGTGGGGTTAGGGATCAGGTGGTGGAGATGGGTAGGATTGGGGGTGGGGTTAGGGATCAGGGGGTGGAGTTGGGTAGGATTGGGGGTGGGGTTAGGGATCAGGGGGTGGAGATGGGTAGGATTAGGGGTGGGGTTAGGGATCAGGTGGTGGAGATGGGTAGGTGGGAGGGATTGGATTTTGTGTTCTTCTGCAGTGAGGACCATCTCGAAAGTTCTGTCAATGTTGGGGAAAGAGTAAAGTAGAGTTGAAGTCAATTACGTTGTACACTACCAGTGGACTATACACAAAAATCCAGATACTCAGAATTAGGAACAAATCTGTTTTCTTTATAAATCAATATTTTCAAACAATATAAGTTTATAAGAATGTATGTAAAACTAGTAAAAAAAGTATTTAATAGGCTTCTCAATCAAAAGAGTAAACACAACGAAGCCAAGTATACTTAGAATACTTAATTATACTTTTAAGTATCTCGATCAAAAGACAGGCCAAATATCCTTAGAATTTTCTATCAGTAGTCAAGTAAGTGCGATTTTAAATATTTCTGAGAAGTAAAAAAAAAGTAGACTGAAAGTATACTCTCTTAGTTTTTGTTTAAAAGAAGTATACTAATAGCACACTTGAATAAACTTCTTTTTTGTAAGGATTGTACAATCGTTATTCATAATTATATTCTTTATATTGGTGTCTGTTCCTGTGTTCATTAGTAGCCATTTTTGCATTTCTTAAAAAAAGTAGTGAGACTTTGAACCACTGTATATGTAGCTAAATGTGTTTCCCCATGAGTCATAAAACACGCTTTCATCTAGTCATGAAACATGAAACCATTTATCTTTGTTTCATCTTCCCTGGAAAATCAATGGAATGTTGGTGATGAATTTCACATTAAAATTCAACAATAATCTCGCTCTATGGTCACTGCCATTGATAAAGGATAAAGCAGAAGTTTCTTACCTACTGACTTCTGCTTTGCAAACATGGAAGTATGAACAAGTTACATTGACTTACAAGATACACACTAACACGAATATTCTGTCACACAGATATCATCTTTGAGCTGGTTTTCATAATCAGGAGAGAGGAAGGTGCATGTACAACCACTAATCAACATGTCAAAGGAGATTCAGAGAATATAAAGTGAGTCTGGGACAAAATGATTTAATTTAATTGATTCAATCGCGTGGTTTGTTGTTTCAAAAGCTGTAGCCAAGTTTAATCAATCTAATCGTGGTAGTACGGATGGAAAATTGAATAATACGATCTGACAGGATTTGTGGTTTCACATTAAAGCTTATGAGACAAATGCAGCTCCTGTAACAGAACAAAATTTTCATAAACTGTTCGCCGTACACACACACACACGCACACACAGTCATTCATTTGTCATTCAGGCAATGATTTTTATCCAAATTAAAGTGCACGTATACTTGGTTCTAGAAGTTTTCCTATTCTTCAAAAACTATTCAACCCACAAAGCATTTCAAAAGCAAAAATCACATGAAAAGCAACTGCACAAAAGAAAGCTATTGATATATTCACTGAATTATATATTGAAATAGAATATTTTTGAGTTGTACTGCAAAATATTCAGATATATACAACTATAGTTTGAAGTTTTTATTGCTTTTTTATTTATTTGAACCTTTTTGTGATTACAATTTTAAAATAATTTTATATAGAGCAGTTTGAATTACCACTGTGTATGAAAAGCACTTTATAAACTTGCCTTGCCTGCATAAGGAGCAACATCGTCCACATCCCCTCTGTCTATCTCTCTCTCTCTCTCTCTCTCTCTCTCTCTCTCTCTCTCTCTCTGGGACTGTGAGTAGTGTATTTAAATTAACAGTGGCTTGGATTTCTACAGAAGCACAAACCATCGATTAACAACCTCGGAGCGCACAGTTGGTCTGTCTTGAGAGGGTTATATGTTATCACTAAAAATCAATTTCCATATTTTCACTTCCGGAACCTGACTGGTGAAATTTATTATAGGGTTGAGTGCCTCGCTTAAGGGCACAATGATGATAGTATATGGATTGAAGAGCCTGATTCTGGAATTTGTATATTAGCAAGGCTAACCTTTTTAACCATTAAGTTACCGGGTCCACCACCCTGATGCAGTTTGCCAGGTTCTTGCTGGATATAGTGGTCAATAAATCAGTTAATAAGCGTGGTGGGGAGGGGACAGTACCGTCCAAAACACAATATAACAGTCACCTCTTCTTGCACATACTGAGTCAAAAACATCTGAAGCTTCAGAAACAAACTCAAACGAAGTGAAATGCAGCACTGGTTTGTTCACTACCTTGATCGCTCATAATGATTTATTTGTTTGTGTGAAGTGCTCGCAGCGACTATGATCTGCCCACTTAAAGCATGCAGCACAGTTTATTTGTGATTTTCATCCAAAACAAGGCGTCTACTCATAGCAGAGATGAGCATGAGAGTGAACGCCACAGAACAGTCACTGTACTAACTGCAAACACCACTGTTGATTTATTTGTTTTTTTGTTGTACCACAGAGAAATGGGCATGAAATAGAAAACATTCAAGTCACGCATGCACCTAATGGAATTAAGTGAAACCAGAAAAACAGTTTTTTCACACTAACAGTGTTTCTGTGGTAAATTGAGTTGCTACGGCCATACATACATATATATATATATATATATATATATATATATATATATATATATATATATATATATATATATATATATATATATATATATATATATATATATATATATATATATATAATCTACTTGTAATTAGATGAATGACGTTTTAAAATACTCGTAACCAGACTACAGTTACTTTTTTATTGATTACATGATTACATGTTATTCTCACATGGTAGTAAATTATTCATCATTCATTGATTCTCCTTATACTTCTTTTTTTTTCTTTTAAATTTTACTTTGTAAAAATGCCTACTGCTTTTATACATCCAGAAGGTCTTGTGGAATCGCACACAGACCAGCCACTAGTCATGAGCCTCAGTGAAAACTGAGACCCTGCACACGGCATTTCATCACTGGATTTACAGAAATCATTTCACTTTTAAGAAGTCTTTTCTCAACATTGCAACATTGCATTAATCAACTCCTGATGAACACATGAATTATTTTTATTTGTATTATCACTCAGCGAGTCATCTTACTGTGCATTACTAGAAGGCTTTTGTCTTTCAAACACATTACAATTTACAAATACACGTTTTATATTTATATCCAATTTTTTATTTTAATTTGACATTTTTATGATTTAATTAATAGCTTTTCATTATACTCACAAACCCCAGTCTGAGAAACCATGACGCAATTCAAGTTGTTCATAATGGAATATATTTTCTTTCTATTTGTATTTTTATATCAATATGGTACAACATTATCCTATTCAAAACAATGAGATGTCAAATGTAATCTAAAACTAATAAAAAAAAGTAGATTATATTACCTTAAATGAGTAATGTAATGGATTAAGTTAAAAACTAAAATTGTTGTCATGCAATGTGAAATCAGTTACCGACTACAGTTTGCATACCCAGCACTATATTATGGCTTTTAAAGCGGGCATTGTCATTTATTGTAAAACAACTTTATATTTAGGATATTTAGGCCTTGTGGTTTGTAGATGCTTAAGGATTTTTCTTTGTAAATAACAATAATTTTATGCAAACGCATGCGTATGAATCATAACTGTGCAATGCTCAAGGGCCCTTCTAAGTAATCTGACCCTGGGTCGTAACCTTCTTATCACTGGCTCCTGGCTCCAACATCCAGAAACACGGTTATCTCCGTTCATATCTGACTCTTGGCTGGCTTTACATAATATACTCCTTGAGAAACAGTTACGTTCTTATATACTTCAAATTAGACATTTAGATTGCTCTAAAAATATTTGTCGCCATCATCGTGATAATTATCGCTGAAATAATGTAGGCTATAGCTTCCTATATGCGCTTTGTGACGTTCCTCTTCAACGAGAGCTATAGTGAAAGCTCAGATTTATGGATTTATGGCTGCGTACAAGGTTTTTAACCTCGCTGTGTTCTTTGCATAATTTTTCGTTCATAGTTCCTGATGCATGCAGCAAGCCTTTACGCTACATGTCAGTAAATGAAAGGGTCATGTTATTGCACATTCATGTTAATAAAACATGTCCAAAGGCAATGAAAAATAATAGCTTACAGTATTAGGGACTGAGCAGTTCACTGGACACGTGGCTATTTTAGCTTCCTGTGATAATTACGCAAATTGAGAAAAACTACAGGTCAAAGGGTCTCCAGTGTTATTTGAAAACACAAGTAGATGCCAAAACAACATCACTGTTATCAAACATAGTCAGTATAGCTCATAACATTTTATAATTCGATTAAAATATAATGCTATAGTTATATTCAATTGTAACAATATTAATTATATGAATTAGTTGTATTAATTTAAACAGGTCGTTCCTCTTATGCAGTAGCCTACATATTAATGTTTTTATATCATTTAAAAAAAATCACATTAAATTGTACCATTCTAATCAATTACACTATAACATATTATTTAACCTCAATACCCCCCTTCTCTAATACATTTTTTTCTTGTTTCAAGATTTCGCTAGTTAGCATAATCCTGTTGCCCCTGCTGGTAGATATCGTAACTACACCATTGATATAATTTTCCTTCTGTTCTTAATTATTTGCATGTCCTTCAAGCCTCAAAATGGTTCAAAATTCCTTGCAACCGAACTGACAGAAGAGCTGTAACTTTATTTCAAATTTTGTGGTCTAATTAAAAAAAAATCTATTTTATTTAACAACATTACCCTCCAGGAAGTGACATAAAGTGTTGGTGTGATGGTAATCAAAATTTCAAAAGAGGTTTAAAATAATATCAAAATGAACACTCATGTAAGCTAACTCTCAATTGTGCATTGTACTTTTGATTATGGAAGTAGGAAGTAGTAATGATATATTTACACCCTCTTACAGCCATGTGTTCTGCCAGATAATGACTCTCATGCCAAATAGCCAACACATGCTAACACATTCCACAGGTTTAGTAGAATAAAAAACTGACGCACTTAGGCAGATAGACATGCAGTGCAAATACAGAAGTAACTGTTAACACACACACACACACACACACACACGCACGCACAACCCTGAAGTGCCTCTCCACCCTGCCAGAACAAGAATCATCAATGCGAAATGAGATGAGAATTGATTCTGTATCATATTGGACACACAGAGACAATCAAATCTCACATGGATGGAATCTGATGTGGAGCTTGTATTAACTTAATATTTGCTTTTAAAGCAGGCTTGCCTTGCACACAGCGCAGGTGTTAAATCATGTGATTTTAGTGACCCAGGCTCAGCTGGTGCCTTTGTGGAGGAGGACGAGGCATGCAATGCGTGGGCAAAGTCATGCTAGACTGTGTCATTGTTAATTTCTCGCTGTGGTCAGGAATTCAGCTAACCAGAAAATTGCAGATACAAGATGTGTGTGGAGTTTGGGGACAAGATAAAAACTGATGATGATTTTCTTCCTTGGTGGTTTGGGCACACAGAATTAGCTGCTTGAAATCTGCATGCAAGTCTCAAGAGCTTTTCTACAGCAAATATAAAGTTTGTATTTTGCTAAATGTAACGCTTTATTTAAGTTGCTGTACACTGAGTTTTGTACGCATTAATTATCACCGACATATGGTGAGTTTTACACTTACTGCACTTGAGGGAAGCACATTAGAGAATTGTGCTTAGTTTAATAAGAGTTGGTGCTGTTTTTTTCCTGTGAGCATTTGTCACGCATGGTTGATGTATCTTTTATTTTTAACTTTTAATTGAGCTTTATTCCATTAGTCTATTTACAAATGACACTGTATGCAGCTTTCTTTGTCAAGCCCATTCCAACAGAAGTTCATTCTGCCATCAAAGTGTTCAAAGGAAATGGAACTTATCTGTTAGTTTGCCATGCACAAGTATTTTCACAGTTGACCATGCATTGTCTCTTTATAGACATAGTTCGACAGAGTCTTGGCAAAGTATGAAGTGAACAAGACTTAGGCTGCCGGCAACTCCTCCAGGCATTTGGGTTTGTCTCTTGGTAATGTGTGTGGAACAAGTTTTTGAAACTTTATTAGCAGAGACATAATCTAAAATGTATGAAGATAAGTGTGCTAAGTCTCTTTAATTGGTTCCTGGGAGAGTGTTAGTGGTCACAGTGAATACTAAGGCAGCAGTGACAGTCTTTTGTTGTTTAGCATTAAGTGGTTCCCGACTGAATTTGAAGGTTAGTGGTGTGAAGAAAAAACATTTTTGTAGTTTTAGCCTGAAAACAGATAGGACTACATCCCCTCAACTATCTCTGTAACGCCACCTAGAGGATTTTTGGTGGTACTGCAAATATTCTAACAAACAGATTCAATTATATAAGAAAGCTAATTAAATAATAATTTTAATTAAACTTGAGATTTGCTTTTGGTTCTCATGGAATCCGTTTGTGTGAAAGACATGTAATTAACCCATTGACTATTGCACTCTAATTTTACCTCATGTTCCTGTCATTCAAATCACCATGAGCCCGTTTAACCAAATGTAATGTGACATTTCTATTTCCCTCTTTGCTCTGCATGCGTCAGTCCCTCTGTATATTTATACAACCTATCAGAGAATAGCGGGCGGGAGGCTCGCTTCTCTGCTCAAACTGGAGCTGATATTTTGCTGTGGTTTGAGTGAAAGACTGCACGTGAGAAGAAGTTCTGGCCTGTGTCATGGAGCAAAGCGCCGTCATATCTGCAATATAAAGGAAATGCAGCATCTGCTGCCTGATGAGCTCTCTGCAGATATCAAGTATGAGTATTTGAATGGGATTTCTCAACTAATGAATAGCTAAATAAGGGAATTAATTGATTTATGACTTAATTAAATGCGTTATTAAATATTTTCAAGGACTTGAAACTGGCAGCTGTTGTTTGCGAGAACATAGGCCCTCTTAACAGATCCATCGGTAACATTCTGTGTGTTTCATAAAGTGATTTAGGCCTATTATTTTGGCTAGCCTATATTTACAGTAGTTTACAGAAGATGTAAATGTAGGATAGGCTATTTTAAAATTCAGAGAAAACCTTCCTTTCGGTTCTCACATCTCATTTATGCAGACGGTTTAATATTCACATTTTGTCGCACAGTGATTGGTTAGGAGACACACACGTTGGCATCTACTCGTATGTATGGACTTTTATGGTGCTTTTTTTCTTCCTCCATTTTGTAGCTCCCCTGTTTTAGCCTACCTTTCACTTTCATTAAATGGAAAAGGGCAGCTGCAAAATAGATTTTCACGGTAAATGATAAGTTAATTCATACTTTTTCCTTAAAAATGTTTTCTGTGTATATTATAAAGTTAACCAATTAAAAAAAAATTGAATGTAGCATTTTTCCAAATCAGTTAAAGTAACCATGAAATCAAAATTGACTATTCTTTTTTTCATGGAATACTGCAGTATTAAGTGATTTATCTTTATATATTTTTTTTTCTTTAATCAAAATATCTCCCCCTTGGGTGGGACAACCTGTCACTCACATGAGATCACAGCAATAGCAAATTAAATCAATCAAACAATCCAGTCAATTCTGGGCAAAATTAAGTCCTACATTTTTTCTTGTTCGAGAAGCTGTTTCACATAATATGTGACCCTGGACCACAAAACCAGTCACATGAGCCAATTTTTTTAAATTGAGATTTATCATCTGAAAGCTGAATAAATAAGCTTTCCATTGATGTATGTTTAGGATAGGACAATATTTGTCCGAGATACAACTATTGTAAAACCTGGAAATTGAGGGTGCAAAAAAATTTAAACATTGAGAAAATCGCCTTTAAAGTTGTCCATTTATGTTCGCGATTGTGCTGCATTCACTCACAAAAATAAATGTTTTATATAGTTATGGTAGGAAATTTACAAAATAGACTATCTTCATGGAACATGATCTTTTCTTAATAGCCTAATGATTTTTGGCATTAAAGAAAAATCTATAATTTTGACCCGTTCAATGTATTGTTGGCTATTGCCACGTGCTACTTGTGACTGGTTTTGTGATCCAGGGTCACATACGTCACAATAGGGCAGAAAAGACTATCGCAACTTCCTTTTCATGGTGATTTTAAAATGACAATTTTACTGCACCAGGAGGCCCCTGCGAACACCGTAGAAGAACACAATTAACACATTCAGTGACCACCACAATATATGTTAAGTTTAGCAGCATGCAAAAAATGTTCACTGTCTGCTACCATTTCCACTAGAGCTGACCTCTGCCAGCAACCCTCTTTCAGTAAATGCCAGAGAAGACAAAAAGTTCTCGACGAATGTAAGTCAGTATAATGAATCTGATAATGGTCTCCCACCTCCCTACTGAGTCTCCTCATGCATCACATCCAGTCTCATGTCGTGCGGGGGACAGATTATCTTGTTATCAGTGATCGGCGCTGTGCGGTCAGCCCTCAGACTCTTTCAGAGTCAATGTGGAAATCATAGCGTAGGAAAAATGTCTCTCATACACAAGAAAGAGTGAGAGATTAGCAAAATAGTGCAAGTTTGTGTTTACTGTTGCTATCTTTTCCTAGAATATGGTTTGCCTATATCTCATTTAGAAGCATCCTCAACCACTAGATTGACTGGCGGTCTCATGATAGTGGTAAAAATAGCATCGGCCCACTCAGAGTTGATTTAATTTACAAGCCTGGTGTCTCACTGTGAGAAGAGTGTGATGAGAATAGGGAAATGGAGTGTAACTGCGCACACTCTCTTAAGCTGAAATTGAAATCTGTGGATTTTGACTTATTGGATCAGAATGAAAGTGAAACACAGGGAATGCAATTAGGACAAAAGTGAATTAAAAAAAGAATGTTGCAGATGTAAAGAAAATATATTGAGTGATATGTCGGGTGTTACAGACCCCATGAAATCGCTGGATGTGCGCAGTTTGCTATCTTGTATTGATGTATTTTCCTATTAAAAGTATGTGATTTGGAATCTGTCATATTTACTCATGAGAACCACGGTTTTTGAGCCAATCTCCTGAGTCATAAACAAATGTCATGTGACTAATCACTAGCCGTAGACGATTGGGTATTTCAAGCGTTTTCAAATGTTTTGATACTATAGACCAAAAAATAGGATGTTCCCCTGGCAAGATACTCCCTTCCTAAAATATAAAGGACTATGTTTACATATATAAAGAACAGTGAAAAATAAAATAAATGCATAATAAAATATGAATGTGTAAACTATTACCTGGAAAGTATGTATGTATATTTAGAGGTATAAATATGAAGACAAACATAAATCTATGGCTATCATAGAATAAAATAAACTGTCTGAAAAGCAGAATAAACAGTAATCATGTAATTGTTTTCCCATTTCCCATATTATTATTATTATTATTATTTCATACATTTTTTTTTTCATTTGCGTTTTTGTGTACCCAGAGCACCCCCTTGTGGCCCCCTGGGGCTCTCGGACGCAAGAAGAATTACACGAGGAACAATGCTTTAATGAGCATATATATACAGGGGTTGGACAATGAAACTGAAACACTGGCCAATATAGTGTTGGAGGTTTCACGCCTAAATATGCGCGGCCTGATGGTGGCCAATCTTCACTGATTTTACATTCCATCAGTAAGTGTGAAGGTTGAATTAGCAGAGCAATAGCACAGCTGTACATAAAATATTGCAATCCACGCAACATAATGGGAGACATATCAGAGTTGAAAAGAGGACAAATTGTTGGTGTCTCGCTGGCTCATCTGTGACCAGGACCGCAAGTCCCTGTGGTGTATCAAGAGCTATAGTATAATGTTGGCATACCACCAGGACAAACCACATCCAACAGGTGTAACTGTCGACGCAGAGGAAGCTGTCTGAAAGGGCTGTCCAGGTACTAACCCGGATTGTATCCAAAAAGCATAAAACCACAGCTGCCCAACTCATTGCAGAGTTAAATGCACACATCGACTTTCCTGTTTCCACCAAAACTGTTTGTCTGGAGCTCCACAGAGTGAATATTCATGGTTGCTATAGCCAAAGCTTTGGTCACTCATGCCAATGTCAAATGTCGGTTTCATTGGTGCCAACAGTGCACATCTTGGGCTGTGGACAATGTTGTTCTCTGATGAGTGTGTGGAGATGAGGAGAAAGTTCTACTGTACCATTCTGGGGGACCATGTTCAAACATTGTACCCTGAAGGGGGTGCCGTGTATCAGCATGATAATGCACCAATGCACAGCAAATGTTTTGATGAACATGAAAGTTAAGTTGAACATCTCCCATGGCCTCCACAGTCACCAGATCTAAATATTTGTGAGCCACTTTGGGGTATTTTGGAGGAGCAAGTCAGAAAACGTTTTCCTCCAGCATCACATACTGACCCATCCACTGTTCCACAAGAGGAATGGCTAAAAAACCCTCTGGCCACTGCGTGAAGGACTTATGTGTCAGTCTCAAGATTAATTGATTCTGTATTAGCAAAAGAAGAACCTACACTATACTAATAGTATTGTGGCCTAAAAACATGTGTTTGAGTTTCCATTGTCCAAATATATATATACTTTAGTTAAATTTTTTTAAACTGAATGAATTATAAGGATATTTATAAATGCTTATTAATCTCAAAATCATTTTTTTTACATAGCTTGTTACAATATTACAATATATATTTGAGGTTACTTCCTCAGTGAAGGATTCATGCTGTGCTGCCGTAGAATTTGGCCAAGAGAAAATATATTAGGCTGCTTAATTAAGATCAGCTAACATCTTAAAACAGCCTTCTCGATGGGAGAGCGCCTATGATGCCTAGCAGCTCCCTAAGTTTTGGAACAGAGCTAAAGGGTCTTTTAAGCATTGAAATGCACATGCTGTGCTCCACGAAGGCACATATGTGCATCTGTGTGTGGCGTGCAGCTCAATGGGGAATATTATATGATGATTTCAAAAAGAGTAACTGAAAGAGATGGTACGCTAGAATTCTGATGGGGCCTGGGAGTGCATCCCCATATAAGTCTTTAATCTGCAGGTAGCTCATTGTGCTCCTGGGCGCGGTCAGAGAAGCGTAAGTGGCTGTGTGAATTATGTGCCGCCGACTAGGGCTGTGTATCACCAACAATGTCACGATACGATACGTATCACGATACTAAAGCCACGATACGATATGTATCACGATATGGATCAATTCGGAATTTAAATTTCTTTTGAGCTGAGTTTAGTAACAGTAATATCTGCTTATTGAATAACCAGTGTTATAACAGTTGTGATAACTGAAAAACAATGAGTTAAATGAATAAAAAAGCTTAGAATGGCTCTTCAGTCTGCTTTTAAATGCTTTTAAAGTCTGCCTCAATAACTGAAATGACAATTATAGTGACACTGAAGCATGTCTACACTGCTCAATGACTAAACAAAACTTAAAACATTAATAAAAGCAAAAACGGTAACAACTTAAATTTAACTTAGTTTTCTCAAACTCTTTTAAACACCTAGTATTTAACAGGTCTTAAGTGTTGGAATGTGCAACAAACAAAGTCATTTCTTCTACGTTGAAATCATTTAAAATGATTACATTTTCAAATTTTTATGCAGAAACAACAATTGATTGACATGCTCAGGGTTAAGAGAGTGACAGCAGAATATCTCGCTTAACTTCATCATACAACCGGGGAATTGCCGTCTCTGTTAAAAATCTTTATGCTTATTTAAGACATAACCAACTGTGTTTAGAGGATACTTACCAAGAACGAAATTTTTTCCATCATTTTGCGTGTTTTAGTCTGTTAAAGCGATATAATCTCGCGAGCTGTATGTGAGGCGGCTTTCTAGTCTATGTATGCACGCAGAGAAAACCAACTCTCAGAGAGCGCGCAAGTAGGCCTACTGAATAGTTTAAAATCGTTTGAATGTTTAAACTGGTAAGACTTAAAGACATGCAAATGGTCAACTTTAGTCACGATGGCCCGATTATGCAAGTGAATATTCCGTCATGTCCCGACTCCTAACCGTGAGCGTGTAGTTTCACCGGCTGCAGCGCTGGACGCTTGCCCGAGACGAGAGAGAGAGAGACGCAGCACTGTATTGAACTCACGCTGTTTGTGAAATTGCGTCTCACAGAAAGTTTTAAAATGACTGATTTGATTTTATAATCTGTGTGGATTCATTTACTAATACTACAACCTACATGCTAAAGTGAATCAATGTTTCCGGGAATTTCCCGCATTATAAACTGCGGGAATTATTCAAATTATGCGCAGTCCCGCGCCGAAATTGGAGCCCTGAATTGGCTACATTCAAAAGCACAAAAGTATCGATACGGCAGCTGCTGTATCGATACGCGTATCGCCAGGAGTTCATGACGATATATCGTTGTATCGATATTCTGAGCACAGCCCTACCGCCGACCATGAGGGGTAGGAGAACGGAGAGAAAGATATTATGCGCGATCTGATTAATAATGAAGAGTTATAACAGCATGGCAAAGCTTGGGCAAACATCTCTGCAGACTGTCATGCCACATAGAGCAGAACTGCTGCCTCCATCTGGTGGAGCTCATGTCCAGTAGCACCGGCATGCTGATGCGTTCCTGGGCGGTAATGGAGATGATGATGGCGTCTGAAATCACTGAGATGGGGTGGCTGGCATCTCTCTGGAGGACATTAGTGAACCGGTGTATTTGTGTGGGACCTCGTCTGTGCCTGCGTGAGGTTTGTAGGAGGGAGGGAGAGGACTCACGGCGGGAGGGGAGGAAATCATTCATTTCGTGACCTACGTGTTCTGTTATGGAGAGACCTTGAGCACTATGTGTGTGTGTGTTTATATGTGATAAAGACAGTTTTTTAATGTGTGGCTGTGATGAATCAGAGGTGAAAAGGGAAACCAATAATAACGGTCAAAACAACATGACAACATATTATGGTGAAATAACCTTGTGATGCAGTAGACGGGAAGACTTGTTCCCTTTTTTGCCTTTTTATGAGAGTAGATGTGTATGTTTGTCCACTGTTCCATTTGCAGTATAGGTAAATATTATACAATAAAGGAGCTCTTGTAACAAAGAGCCAGCCCTTAAAATGATGATGATGAGAGAGAGAGAGAGAGAGAGAGAGAGAGAGAGAGAGAGAGAGAGAGAGAGAGAGAGATCTTTTGCACTATTATTTTATTTTATTTTATTTGTGTGCATTTTTTGTCCAACAAGCATCACCAGCAGGGGTTAAATAAAGAATCAAAAAGGTTTCTCAAGCACTCCCTCTGATTGCTATATTAGTTGGCTATACAATTAGGCCCACCCCTTTAACACATGCCATTGGTTGAGCCATTGTTTATTGTTTTTTTTTGAGGAAATAAACATACCTAGAAATTGCATACTTATTATAATATATTGCATATATATATTTTTTGAATATTAAGCTGGGAGGAGATGTATTTTATGAAGTATTTTAACATAACATATTTACACACTTTAGCAGGATGAAATATATCTTTTCAATTTGCTGCAATGCTTTGGTAATGCAAAAGTGCAGTTATAATAACAGTTATATATTTGATCATATACATTTTTTTCTGTGCTATATATAGGTTTGGTGTCAGTATGATTTTTTTAAAAAGAAATGAAAACTTTTATTCAGCAAGGATGTATTAAATTGACGTTTTTGAAGGATCATGTAACAAGACTTGAGTAATGGCTGCTGAAAATTCAGCTTTTTGTGGAAGAACATTGTTTTGGTTGTGCTTCAGCTCTGCATGAATGTGCGGATGAATATAACTCTTCACAATAGATAATGTTTTACAGTGAACTTAGAGAGCTATACATACTGTATGATGGCAATTAAAACGCCATCTCGGGTCGCTTTCACAACATTTCAAATCCCTCAGTTTTCGCCATCTCCGAAAAGCCAAATCAATGTTAATTTCCGTTTTATTACTCGCTCTATCTCTTTCTCTTTTTGCCAGCAGACTCTCCTGTGATTCCCCGGATGTTCGAGATTTAGCGTGCTCCATTTAGAGTGCACTTGTTGCGACAACAAACCTATGCCACTACGACACCATACACGCTCAAAGTAGCCGGAGCAACTTTTTTCTGTTTATGGATATGACGCATGAACGCATCTCGTGAAAACCATCCTGAAAGGTCTAAAATGGAACCGGAAGGGTCGACTCGTCACCTTCCTAAAATAATTGCCCAAGTCATTTTCAAATGACGTAGGCAAATATTTTTGGAAGGTGACGATATATATATATATATATATATATATATATATATATATATATATATATATATCGTCACCTTTATATATATTATATATATATATATATATATATATATATATATATCGTCACCTTTATATATATATATATATATATATATATATATGTATATATATATATATATATATATATATATATATATATATATATATATATATATATATATATATATATATATATATATATATCGTCACCTTCCTAAAATAATTGCCTACTTCATTTGAATATATATATATATATATATATATATATATATATATATATATATATATATATATATATATATATATATATATATAAAAAAAAATCAGTGCTACCAGAAATGATTGTAAATTAGTTTGACATGTTGTTCACTGACCGCATGGACAATTTTAATGCCCCAATGGTCAAATTTCTCATTTCACTTGCTTCATTTATGTCATTCTCAGTTCTAGCTGATGCAAACTTCAGTTTATCTTCAACAGTGCATAAATAGTGCAATATGAAGAAAAAGGATGTGAAATGTGAAAAAAAAAAAAAAACACTAACGACGATACAGATTATTTTATTCTTGATTTCTGTTTCTGCCACAAACACAATGACCCTTGAGGCAATTTTTATGACCCTTTCCAGTGAATGAATATACAGACCACTTGTAAGTGATAAAAACACAATAACCTTGGAATATGTGACCCATTTTTCTGCTGTCAGCCAATCAAATGCAGAGCTGCAGCACAGCGACATTAGAGCAAAGGAGAAACTGACAGTCAGCCCCTTTATGCTGTGTCACTGTGCATGTTGCACTGAGTTTGAGTGGCATATAGATCAGGATTGCTGATGTGCTCTACACTGTAAAAAATGATCGTGATTTTAACGGTAAAAGACTGTAAAAATGCTACAGTGCAAAACTGTTAATTGGTTAACAGAAAGTTTCCTTACTATATACGGTAAATAACTGTGATAGATCTAACGGTACATTTAATGTAATTGTACTGTAAAATACCGTTAAATTTACAGTTTTTGAAAGTGAAAAGAACAATTCATTGTATAATTTACAGTGAAAACCCGTAAATTGACATTCCCACAATTCCCTGCGTGACACTTCACATTTGACTTATTTTTGTTGAAATAACTATGTTTCTTCTTAGTTTTCTTAGTTACTTTCTAATCAGTTATGTACATTAGAGTGTTATGTTACATTTAATGTTGTTAAATTAATGTTTATTGCATTTTTTAAATTTCATGTGTGTTACCATGATGGTGTTTAATGTTTGTGCGAATAAGACTGCAGCTTCAATATAATAGTATTAAATTACTTGTAGAAGATTGTTTTTGATGAGCTTTGATTTATCATGTGTCTCTCATCACTGCTGTGACGGTTGCTGGTTGTCAGTGAATTACAAAACAGATATTAATACTTCAATAGGTTGGTAAATTATCATTATATCAGATAATGAATTACGGTTTATTACTGTAAATTTTAAGGTAAGTCTGTAAAACCAAATACGTTGATACCGTAGTTTTGACGGAAAAGTTCTGGTAACCACAGCTGCCAGTTTTTTTCCGTAAAAACAACAGGATTTTTTTTACAGTGTACCCTCGTTTTTTTTATTTTTACGTTTTTTATTCCCGGAGACATTTAGGGCCCTGATATCTCTGGCTGGAGGATGGCTGGCTAAATGCTGCCAGTCCCTTGTGCTTTATGATGTGACTTGTGCAAGACATTTACCCATATTTCTTTGCAGAGCTGCAACCAATTACAGAGCCCAGTCACAGTAGACAGTAGGACAAATGCCAAGAGCGCAGAAGCTGTGTAACTGGCTTTCATGTGGCCTTGTGACAAAATCAGAGCATGACCCCTTTTCATATAGAGATATTTCTAGAGTCAGTGTCACATGCAATGAAAACACTTTTCAAATTGCTGTACGATATCTGTTGAAGATGAACAACCAGAGACGTTCAAAACGCAGTGTACATTTGGTCTACATGTGTCATATGTTTAACAGCATCACAGAAGGCCTTCGAATCGATTTATTCCACGCCGTTCCGTTTGAACGCCTGCACACTTTTTGAAGGATGCAAACCTAAACATCTGTTTGTATCAATATTTTATATTAGTGCTTCCCTCATGTACATGTTACCTCGAACAGTGTATGAAATATTTACAATGGAAAAAAAGGCAAAAGCAATCACAGTGAGGAATGGGCCATTGGAAAGAACCTGGCATTCATACTATAGCAGGCCGGCTCTCTTAGATTTATAAGTTAAAGGCTCTCAGCAGCTATTATGATATGCCCTTACTGCTCACTGCCCCATGTCTCTCTTTTTCTTCACTCTGTAGAGAGAACATAAAAAAATGGACATTGTAATGAACATTACATCAATAATGAACACTGTTTTATCTGGATCTGCTTTTCTGTTACAATATGAGAAAAACATTTCTTGAAAAAAACAAACAAACAAAAAACAGAAGAAAATGAAATGTGACAGGAAAAACATATTTCTGATATTGCATGGAGCTCAGATGGTGTACCTACATGTCCTAATAGCCACTGAAAAGCCCCCGGCTGTGTTTCTTGATGTTTCAGCCCGCTAAACAATAGAAGACTGTTGAATCAACAATCCATAATCATTTTCCATAATTGCGTATATGCAAATAAGAATAAATGTCCTTGTGATCATGTATAATTTTATGAAGCATGCCTGGATCAAAACGGGAAGAGCCGGGTGAATCAGACAGTTCAGATCAAGTGTTTTCAAATATTTCAGTATCGGAGAGAGCAACAGGGAAAAATGAAATGGCAATGAATGTGTTCTGTGATAAGGTTAAAATGTTGTTGTTTTTTACCCATTAGAATTATATTTAATAACCACTGTGGTGTCTAAACAACAGCATCATTTCTTGGAAAATTGTTTCTCTGTCAATTAGGGAATGCATGGTGAAAATGCAAGATTGTGTTGATTTTGGCCTTCTTAAAATGCCAAACAATCAGCAGTATTTCTACAGACATCTAGACAATCAATTTACATGTGTGTAATAATTACAGAAAACTAATTAAGAACGGGGTCCATGATCAGTGCTGTTGACTCTGGCACAGTGCAGCAGAGCTGTTTCTTTTTTTCTATGTGGAAGTCTTAGCAGTTTATTAGGCTGTCAAGATTGGAGAGTTCTCATCTTGTGGCATGTCTGAAAATGGAAGCACTTTTCGGCAGCATAGGATCCTTTTTTTTTTTTTTTTGTCAGTTTGCATTTTTACTGGCAATAAATGCCATGGAAGTTACAATATTAACCATTTGTTTCCTCTTATTTGGATGCATTGACAGGCTAAAATAAAACAGGATAAACCGCACTTGACAGTGCATTAAGGTAGTCATTTTGCCACGATTGAAGATATATCCGACTGTCAAAGAGTCATGGATTGTTTACAGTGCAGTGCAGGGGCAATGACTGGACGTTTATTGCCATCCAGTCAGGTTGTATTTCACCATTGTACCTCAATCCACTGAGCTGTCATTGCATGCAAAAGACCACTGCAGCCAGACATTTCCCAGAAGTCTAACTGCAGACTGTTATTGTTATAATATAAAGTTACATTAACAACTCTTGAAAATCATCAACTTTGCAACATAAAACTGATTTACTGTTTCTTTGAATTGCTGAGTAGTCAGTAAATTTCAGGAGTGTCTTTGACTTTTCTCTTGGTTGTATGGTATAAAGCAGCTTGTGGGCCAAATATGTCTAGCCATTGTGGGTACTAAACAAAAACATATTTTATATAGTACATATATTTTATGTAGCCTACTGTACATTTATGTAGCCTACTGTACATAGATTATATTGTGACCACTGAACAACAACCATCAAGAATACACATTGGCAACACACTCAAAACGTCTTACCACCCCAGTGACTCTTTTTACCGATGTTTGAATTGGCAAACACCCCTCACATTTGCTTCAGAAAATAAAAAAAATCGTTGGATTTGTGCATATTGCTATCAACAAATTTACATTTTGAAAGGACAAAGGGCCGTTAAGAAGAGACAGAATCTACTAGCCTAGGTTACTTATTAGGCTTACCTGTGAACAGGGTTTGAAATGAACTTTTTCATTTACCGGCCAATTTGGCTATAGGCTACTCAAATTTTAAGTTACCGGCCATTTAGAAGTTCTACTAGCCAATAAAAAAGAAAAAAGAAAGAAGAAGAAATCAACCAGATTAACTATATGTTTTGGATTTCATACATTAAAGTCCCCATGAATTCAAAATTGACCATACTTACTTTGTTTGCCTAAATTGATCGTTTGGTGGTGAACAATTCATGCATGCAAGTCAATCCACACAAAACAATTTTTTGGCTTCGTAATCTTTAATCAAAATCTGAAATGTCCCCTCCCCTCTGCATTGGAGGACCTTCCCTGATGACGTAGGTTTGACGGTTTAGGTGTCTGCTTAACATCCGTAACCACGCCCATCCAACTGACAGTAGACAGGCTGAATGAAAACACCTTTTCTAGATCCAATCAGGTGCTAGTTGGAAGAAAAGCCACGCCCACTAGTTTGCCTCATTTATTATTCCGTTTCTCTCGGAAATACGTCACAACACTGGAGAAAAGTCGTTTGCAACTTCCGGTTCATGGGGACTTTAATTTCTTATTCAAACAAAATCCTGTCATCCAGCATCTCCTCCCTTCCTCTTTCATTCTCATCCTTTTCATCAAAAATGTATTTTAGGTGGACAGATCAATACAGTACAAAGATCACCAAAAAATGTAGGATGTTGAAAAAATAATAATGTCTTTTCTGTTAACCACCAAATGCTTTTTAATCTCCGCTGCGCCGTTATTTGTTGCGTAGTGACGTGTGTGTCGGTGTCCAAGCCAGATATGCGCAGATTCTGCGCATTACGTATTTAATATATCATGATGACTCGCGAGTATTTGCGCTGAATCTGTGCAGATTTGGCTTACACGGACTTCCCCAGCAAAGTGAGTAAATACAATAATAATAACGCGCCAAATTGGCTTGTGATTTGACAGCGTTACCGCCACATGTGATTTTTACACGCATTTGGCAGGTTGGCGGGTGTTATTTTCAAACTGTGAATGTTCTTACTTTGCATTTGACTGCCGCTTTTCTGCACCGAGATTCTTAGCCACCAAAGTCTGGTTTTTAAAGAATCACCTTTTCTTAGTGTGAAAATCTACCTCTTAGTTTCTGACATGGCAATGCTCTGCTACACATTTTTATTTCTTGTGACTCACTGAACTTCACACTGCTCTGCACCGGTGTGATATATTGACATATAGACAGTTACAACAACTCTTGATATTTACAGGAGCCAAAAACAAACCACTGGCAAGTAGAGTTGCGGTGAACTTCTCCATTATATGAAGCTTCCTCATCAGAAAGCATGTGTCAAAGTAATGAGGCAGAAATTCAACACTGCATCTTTTCACTGTGGGAGAGGTGTGACATTGTGCTGTACTGACCTATGATTCGCACCGTATCTGTACAATGAACATGGATGACTGAACCGTGGAAACACTGTTGGTTCTTACTTCACATTCTATAAAAAAAATGGAAAGTTCTGAGGCTTTCTGATAGGACTGTGACATAGTACGGCAACTCAAAATGTATGAATTGACAAATCTTTTTTATCATTGTAATATTGCATTGTATTTCAGTGTACTGGAATCACTCAAAAGAAGTGCATGCAACTTCCCATATATACAGAAAGAAATTAATAATTTTATTCAGCATTAGATTGATAAAAGGTGACAGTGAAGGTCATTAAATTTTTTCAGATTTCTATTTCTAGAATCCTGAACAAAATTTATCAGGGTTTCCACACAAATATTACACAGCTCATCTTTTTTCAACACTGAAGACTGGACTATGGCTGCTGAAAATGCAGCTTTGCCATCACAGGAATAATTACATTTAAAATTGAATACATATTACAATTGAAAACAGTTATATTAAATTATATTTTTCACATTTCACAATATTACAGTTTTTACTGTATTTTTCATCACATAATTGCAGCCTGTGTGTTCATAAGAGACCATTAAAAACCATTAAAAAAAACGTTACCAACCCCAAACTTTCGAACATTGATATTAAAATGTGGCAGAAATCACATTTTAATGCTTTGGTTAGTTCAAATGAGTTGCAAATTCTGCCGATGATTTGCTTTAAATTAAATATTTTGTAAATGTTTAATTAATTAATTAATTTACCCACTACGTGTTGCATAGTTTTGGTTGGTTAATGATTAATAAAAAATAATATTATGTCAGGATTTTAACCCAGGCCAGGGCCCCCTTGCATGCTTAACAGCACTTCCTGCTTGTGTGTATATATATATATATATATATGTGTGTGTGTGTGTATATGATCATATCATAGGACACCAAAAGTGCAAAAGTGAGCTAAACCATTAAAAGCAGCAAGCTATATTTCAATCTAATAGAGCTTGCACGGTCACAGCATGCCCGGCCCTTAGATTTGTGAAACCCTCTTTAATCCTATATTTTACAGGTTGAGAGGGTGTCTTTTGTCTTGATGTGACTTACAGGCTTACAATGGCCCTATTAAGAGACCAAGAAGTCATCATCAGGCTTTTAACAAGCTGGCTTTTGTATTGATACTCATTGTCATGAAAAATACGCATGACATAATGCAATCGTAATTACAGTGTTCTCTGATCCTGTTCAATAATTCTCTGCAGTTCGTGTCAATAATAGGTTGAAGGAAGCAGAAGCCCTGTGGAGTAAGTTAGATAGATCTTGATCACACTGGGCTAGCGAGACCCTAAATGAACTCAAACTTCAATATATTCACAGCCGCTGTATTAATCCGCAGTGACTCACCAGGAACCCATCAGAAAACCTTGCATTGACCCAGCTCAACAGGAAATGAGTGTCTCTCTCTCTCCAACTCCGACAATTTCTTTTTTCTCTAAGCCACTTGACTTCAAAATAGCAAAACACTTTGAATGACAGTTTCTGTGGCAGCCTAGCATGAAATGCGGAAATGTGCTGAAATTTATGACAGTCAGACACACGCTGACATTAAAATCAGTCCAGTTCCTACACGCAAGTCGATGATAGTTCCTATTATCGGAAAATCAGTGACGACTAGGTCTGGTATTAATTGCTCCATGCTCTATTTGCCTCATCCCCCTATTTCTACATACGCGTGTGACAGAAAATGCTGTCTGTTACCAATCAAAGACACTTTATCAGGAACGCTGACAATTTACCAACCAGACCTTCACAAGGCAACATGGAAAATATGAACCACTCAATGCATGTGACCCCTCCATAAATAGCTCATTAACTCATTCCTTCTAAGTCAAGAGGGATGGTAAACATCCGGTAAGATCATTATACCGTCTATCACTGCACACCAGTCAATGCAAAATACAATTAAATATCTGTGGCACTGAGCAGGAGTCAATTCAAAATCCTATAATGAGCTAAGCAGGGAAAACTGCTATTAGGGACCTGTATGAGGTGCCGCAAAAATAAAATAAATGCAATGATGGTTTATTTCAAGTTTTATCAGTGTTTTAAACTCTCCCACTCACCTACTTCTTAATCTAGCTCCCATGTGGATCTTATAGTAAAATGGAACAGCTCCCATGAGACAGGCTTTACAAAATAGGGCTGCGCGACAGATGAACCTAATAGCAGAGAGTGCCGGAGGCTCGTCAGTGATGAACAGGCCTCAGTTGATAAGTCATTGAGTGAGAATCTTATGCATGCATGAGAAATTATGTCAAATATAAAATTTATCTCACGGACCCTAGAACAGACCGGCCAGCTTCTATTAAATGTCACAGCTTAAATTGCTCATCACAACACGGTATAACGGTATTTAAAGAGCCTTTAGTTCTGTTCTCGTGAATGGATGAATTGAAATACTCGGAAAAGAGCTGAAAAGTTGACATTTCGACGCTAAACATTTCTCGCTCCAGGTTTAAGTGCACATAATTTCTCTTGTTGCCTTTGCTTAGGATTGATATTTATTTTTGCTGATAAATCTGGCCACTATATGTAGGCATGAGCCACAAGGTGGCGCTCACCAGACCCCTATCAAAGACTTCAGACATCAGAGCTTGATTCAGAAATGTCAGTAGTTGTTAAATAATGCAAAGCCATGTCAACATCATTCCCAAAGGTTTGATTGAACCCCCGAAAGAACACCCAAGCATTGCGTTAGCAAAATAGACTCTCTCCAGGGCCATGTTTATCAGTCCACAATTGGCCTCATTATGAGAAACATCAAATCTCAGTGCGGACAGGATCACTTTATTATAATCATTAATTCCATAGTACTCTGTCTCTGTGTGCTACTCCCAAGTTTCATTTGTATTTGTGTGTATGTATGGGATGAAGCCCAGATTTTTAAAGGCTCTTGTTAGTGTGAAAGGCAGTACTGATCCATGGCTTCAGGGCTGGCTGTGAGTGATGTACTCCCGAACACGGCCCCAAACGTTACTAATCACATAGCAGAGGAATGCTGTGACCATGGAAATGACTGTGCCATGCTGATAACGGCTCTCACTGATGACATCATAGTGGTCTATGTGAGACTGCAGGGATGACTCAGTAGGGTGTGGTGAAGTTGTCATTACACACACAAACCCCTTCCTGGGGAAAATTCCTCTGAGCCCCCATAAGCAACATGGCATCTTTAAACAGTTGATTGCAATAGAGATCATTTATTATTTATTCAGAGTGACAGACGTGTCCAATTCTTCCATATAACAAGGTATAATTTATCACAAGCTTTGCCTTCAAAAATATACCCGTGGATACCATAACACATAGGCCTATTGTATGCAGCCTCTTTGCACATAGGATTACTTATTATTTTGCATAATAAGATTTATTATTTAACACATGCAATAATTATCACTCCATCTGCAGTTTGGATGTGTTCGTGAACCTAATGACAGTGGTTCTCAGTTGGTTTTGTTTCAGGAATTTGTTTTATCATACAACAGTAAGAAAATGTATATAAAATCAAACACTGAAAAGTGTTAATATCATTATGAACCGCATGAGCCCAGGAATAGGCAAAATGATTAACATGACATGCTGAAAAGGAAGCAGACAATTTTGGTTTCTAAAGGTCTCATGAATTTTGATGGTTTCGTGCTCTCGGCAGCCAATAATTCGTTGCACAAAACACATTGTTGTTGGCACAAACCATGTTTATCCTAGCTGCAGGTGAACCCGTATTTAATGTAATCTATTTTTTTTTATAGCTTAATAGTTTTGCGCATGGTTTTTGAGGATGTGGGGATCTCAAGCAACCTGTCCATTTTGGCATCTGTCTAATTTCGCTAGCTTTAACCAAGTGAACCAATGATTTTGTGCCGAAATACTGTTTGAATGGACAGCCTGTTATATCAACCACAACAAAATAAGAGAAGCAATATGTCCTACCTTTTAAAGGCCTATAAGCTATTTTGCTACCTTAACAAGGCATGATAACATTTGCATCATTAGCAATTAGCATTGCTTTTCCCCTGCTGTCTGAGATCATATAAGATGCGACTGACCACCTGAGAAGCATAGCTTAAACCCCAAAATCTAAATTCTGTCATCATTTACTGTCACATTTATTGTATGAACAAAGACCGTTCAAAATGTCTTCTTTTGTGTTCTACAGAAGAAAGAAAGTCATACAGGTTTCAAACAACATTTAATTTCAGGGGGAACTATCCATTTTAGACACAACATTTTAAAACTGAAACTGGAGCTTTATGCAGCATTATGCATACAAAGAAAAGGGATAAATTATGCAATGGAAGAAGAGGAGCTCATGGCTAAAAATGGCCACTCTTGTCTTGTTAAATTCAGAGGGACATTACTGTTTTAGGCTTCTTTTCTACACAGCCCTCTCACCCCTTAATGACCGGTATAAGTTTAAATCAGTGCAAGAGGTTTAAGGCTCCACACTGAAGTTCTTAATTAATGTCTAGTCCAAGCAACCAATTTAGTGGGCTTTTTCTTCCTCCAGTGCCTGAAGAACAAGTCATCGTTGTTAATGCACTCTCTTTTCCTTAGCACTGAGTTTAGATTATTGTCTGTGCTCTACCACTAAAGCAATTTCCTGAGTGTATTTAATTGGTATTATGACCACTTGGCTTCTCCTGATTCGTCAGAGAGTTATTTATTTAGTTCCATTCCAGGGAACGGCAGCAGTTTCCCAACGGGCAACAACCGTGAGATGCGTAACCTGCGGAAAATATGAATTTCTAAGGGCTAAATTAACACAGCTGTCAATTACCCCAATGCTGTTTTATGTTCCCATAAATAGAAAATTAGAAAATGCCATATGACACAGTAAAACACAGACAGACTAGCTACAAAAACAACATATTGAAGAGAATAAAACATCCGCTTTCATGCACCGTCATCTTTTTTGTGCGGCCATTATAGGTGAGATGCGCATGTTTATTTTAAATACATCTGGCCCCATCCAATAACCTGTTTATTGCTCCTCCACTTCATTAAGCTCCAAGAAAAAACACTTGGGTCTGGCAGATTTGCTCATTATATTTCACATTGGTATTCAGGCTTGTGAAGACAAAGTACTTGTCATCCACATTGCAGCCCCCTCCTTTACCAAAATTGCTTAGCAGTGCATATAGTCTATGTCATACTCTCACACATCGGTTCACCCTCCCCCAAAAGGACTATCAAGCACACAAACAGCCTTGTATGACACATAGTCCGCATAACTATATCATGCATAGATGTAATCATTTCCACTAGAGGTTAAGGTGTGATGATGGTTGTATTACTCTTTCACTATGTGGCCTCTCTCTCCCTCTGTTGACTGATGGAGAGGATAACTTGAGACCACCATTCAAACTGAATATGAGATTCGCTCTGCTCCAAAGTTGAATACATCAGTCTTGAATAAAATATAACTTTATTACGATTCCAGCTAAAATATAAAACTTTATGCAGAGTTCCATTATGAATTTTTAGAAAATACAAAATAAATTAAATGACTATATCATCCACTTGGCTTTATTGTAGTGAGAGCACTATGCCCTCTAAACTGCTGAAAATGTAAGATTATTACCATTCATGCTACAACTCGCCTGGGACTCACATCTCAATAACTTCCTATATGAGTCAGATGCACTTGTACTGCACTCTGCACTGCGTTCTTCTGAGGGGAAAAAATCTCATACCAGCTGCTCATATATTCACTGCATTTCTTACTCCCTCTTTTTCATTTATAGATTTATAAGAAAGGATTAATTTGACCTTGAGATTAAATCATTATTAATAATAAGTAATTTAAACAAAGTTGCTAAAGAAGATATTTTAAACTTGGATGGATGGATGGATAGATGGATCGAGTTTGCTGGTCTGGAGTATTCAGGTATGTGTTCACACAATGACAAGGAGGAAAGAAAACAACAATGATCTTAGAGAAGCAATTGTTGCTGCCATCAATCTGGGAAGGGTTATACGGTCATTTCCAAACAATTTGAAGTAAATCATTCTACAGTGAGGAAGATTATGTGGAAAGACAGTTCAAGACAGTTGCCAATCTTCCCAGAAGCGGACGTCCCAGCAGATTTTCCCCAAGGTCAGACAGTACAATGCTCCGAGAAACTGCAAAAAAACCCAAGAACTACACCTCAGACTCTACAGGCCTCAGTTAACATGTTAAATGTTCAAGTTCATGACAGTACAATTAGAAAAAAGACTGGAGAATTATGGCATGTTTGAAAGGCATGCTGTTTCCAGGAAAAAGCTTCTTCTCTCTATGAACATGACAGCACAGCTTTGGATTGCAAATTTGCATCTGAACAAACCTCAAGACTTCTGAAACAATGTCCTTTGGACAGATGAGATCAAAGTGGAGATGTTTGGCCATTATGCACAGCGCCACGTTTGGCGAAAACCAAACACGGCATATCAGTGCAAACACTACACCTCATACCAACATTCAAGCACGGGGGTGGAGGGCTGATGATTTTGGCTTGTTTTGCAGCCACAGGACCTGGGCACCTTGCAGTCGTTGAGTCGACCATGAACTTCTCTGTATACCAAAGTACTCTAGAGTCAAATGTGAGGCCATCTGTCCAACAGCTAAAGCATGGCAGAAATTGGGTCATGCAACGGGACAATGATCACAAGCACACCAGCAAATCTAAAACAGAATTGCTGAAAAAGAAAAGAATTAAGGTGTCGCAGTGTCCAGACCTCAACCCGGTTGACCTTCAGAGAACTGTGCATAAAAAACCCTTGTAAAAAAGAGCGAGCCAGAATTTCTCCTGAACGATGTGAGAGACTGATGAAGTCATACAGAAAACGATTACGTCAAGTTATTGCTGCAAAAAGGGGCTCTGCAAGCAACTGAATCATGGGTGTATATGTTTGTCACCCATGGATTCTCCATTTTGGCTTTATTTTTGTTAAATAATGATACAGTGTACAGTGTTTTTTATTTAAAAATAATTCTTAATTATGTATTTGTCTTTTCTGTGTATTATTTTAAACAGTCCTATTGTCTCTTTCTGCTGTAAAACAAATTTAGCCTACTGTTGTTGCCATCCCAATAAATAAAGCACAGAACTGAGCAAGAAAATGCACTTTCGCCTTTAAATTCAGTCAACAACCATGTAACAAGTCCCTTCACATATTCAAATCTCTCTTCACACCTTTTAATCTTATACCATTGTGTTTTAATGCCCCCCACTGCGCGTTCAGATGAACTTTTCTCGAGTTCTCGAGCCACTCCCAAACACACCTGATAACACTGACTGCTGGGAATCCGCCATCATCACCCTCCTCCTCCTCATTGACCTCACGGGAAAAACCGAAACTCCTCCTAAACACTTCACGGACTCTTCCATTTATTACTCGAACGGGCTCTTTTAGTCAAGTTTTAGTGGATTATATCATTTGGCTTTTGGTTAGCTGCTGGGAGGGATTAAACACGCGGAAAAACTTTACCACAGTATTTTAAAAAGTCTCATCCCTCCATTTTGAATCTGACAGGAATTTCAAACAGTCTGGTGAGTAACGTTAGGGTTTACCTTTGTTTAAGTAGTTTAAATGGCACTATTTTCATTAATAACTCATAGAAAAGTAGATTTGCCTCATAACTGGTTCAGTATGTGTCTATATTGTGAGTATAAGAGACAAAATGCGGAATTTGAGTGTGTGGCTACACTGTGTTTGCTCGTTTCCCAACTTCATGGAATGTTTGGGATATTTCTATGTCGTTTCATATTTCACTGAATTAACACCAGTTTTTTTTCTTGTTAATTGCCCTTTGGCGAATTTAGAATCGTAACGAAAGGACAAAAAAGTTGATAACGTCTTAAAGTATTAAACAGAAGCTATCCTGGAAAGTTTGGTGGGAATGCTAACTGTTAGTTGTTAGCTGTTAGCTGCACGTTTCGTATCAGGACAAATGTGTCGGGAGTTTTATTCTTGAATGTGTTTTATGATCAACAGGCCATTGAAATGTTATCGTATGTGTTTTGTGGATGGTTGACTATTTTTAATCGCCTATGATGAGAGGTTAAGGCGTTTGAGAAATATAAAATCCATACGAGGACTTTAGGGCTCCGCCTAAACCACAAACTAGGGATCAGGCCCTTCCTGTGAGTTCTGCCCTTCGCAGTTTAACTTAATAATACAGGATTCAGACAGCGTGTTGTTGGTCTAACGTTACTGAAATAATGTGTCGTCTACCAAAGATACAATACTTAGGATTAAATTAGAACCAGATAATATTTATATTATGTATGTATATGTAACGTTAATAATGTACAGTCAGCTGGTCATTGTGGAAGTGAAGTGAAAGTACATTATCCCGTTTATTTCACGGCTAAGTTACTCACCAAATGAATAATTAATTGGACATATTTTATTTGAATTTATTTAATTATTTTACCTGTACATTCTCAACGTTGTCGCAAAGGAAAAAGCTACTTAAGTTAAATTGTACAAAACAATCGTGAAAATAAGAGTGGGCGAGTCCGCGGTGTGACGCAATACATGAAAGTAGCAACGTTTCAATTACCCGGATGACTTTTTTGTGTGTATTTGTGAAAAACTCTCAAAGATTGTTCTTCAACAGAAATGGAGAATATTCCAGTTAAACACCAATTGACACATCTCTGCGTAGTAATTTGTAAAAAAAATGGAGTCAGTTAAATTTTTAACAAATTATTGAGAAAACAAAGACATTTAGTTTGTGTATAAATATTTGGAAGGGTGTTATTGTCGAAGAGGAAAGATATATATACATACATGTGTGTGTGTATATATATATATATATATATATATATATATATATATATATAATACAAATATATGTATTATAAATAATAATATATATATATTTGTTTATATTTAACGGTCTGTCTTTAACGGTTTGTAAAATTTATAATTAAAAATAAATTCCCCTACATAGAAAATGTAGGCCTATATTGTATATTTACATCCGGAACCTGACTAATGCACTCTATTGGAATGTAAAGAAGCTATTTCATGTTTTAAAGTACACAAAATTGTGTTCCAAGGTTGTTGTTTATTATTCAGTTTTCTTAGGCCAAAGTCGAATGTTCTAACTTTTTGTAGGACACATTTGAATTCAAAGGTTTTATTCGCAATGTGTTGGTCATGCAACACTGACCTCGCCCATTTTGTCTGCATTCCCTGACCTATATAGCAAACAATGTCCATTTAGTGTGGCTGTCTAGTGCAGACAGACCCCTGCAACAACAGCAGAGCCCTCAGGGTAGGCTGATTATCCTTGTCCTTCAGTGCAAGATTGCTGATCAATACAACTGTGGTCACTGTTTGAATAGAAAATAAGAGTGGGCAATAGAGCTGCTCAGATGGCATGAGTATGAGTTTTGGTTAAAGGCACACTATGCAAGAATCGTACCTTAAAGCTGCAGTCCGTAGCCTTTTTGGGGTTAAAAATGATCCAAAATACATATTTGAGAAAATACATAACCAGCCAGTGTTCAAAACTATCTGCTTGCCTTAGCTCGATTCAAAACGGTAAGCTTGTAATAATGTTTTTAATTCCAGTGGTACTGGTGGATTTCCGCGTGAGATTCGAGCGTGTCTTTGCGTCATTACGTCACATCTGTACACATAAAGGAGGAATCTCGGCTAGTAGGCTATATTGAGTCATTACGTCACATCTGTACACATAAAGAAGAGTCTCGGCTAGCAGGCTATATTGCGTGTGAGGATGCTGGAGGTGGAGATTTATAGCCGTTTCTCACAGCTCTTGATATAATTAAATTAATCAATTTGATGGCGGATCCAGAAAGGTTCAAACGACAATCACCAGTGACAACTGGACATTCACCCGCTGTAAAATGCAAAAGACTTCTTTCCGACTTCGGAGTGGCTATGTTTTACAGAAAAAAAGAGACTGCATCCGGACCCATGGGAAAACAAGTATACATATTGGAAGGACATTACATGTAGTCACGCAATGCTTACGTTGTTAACATTAACAATTTGAGAACAAAGTATATTTGCACGGTTTTACGTGATATGATAATAACATATAAGCGATTGTTAGATTTAATCAGCGCGATTTACTGCAATGTCAGAACCAGAACAAAGGTGGATGTTTCTTACTAGTTTAGATGACATTTTCCGGTGAAAATTCTTATGTTGGTCATACTTCAAAAAAGAATAATCTGAGATTCTGAATGACAGTATCCACACCGGCGCGGTGACTGACAGCCGCACACTCTCCTCAAACATTGTGTTCATCCGCGCTGTGCCGTGTCGAGGGTGTTGAAGTACAACTCGCGTAAAGTTGATAATTCCGCGAATGACTGCAATTGCAGATTTCGAACAGAGATGGCAAAGAGGAGAAATGCCGGACTGCAGCTTTAATATAACAGCTTCAAAGTCATTTCGGTGGTAAACAAATTCATAGTAGGGCGAATCATCCTGGTAGTAAAGCTTGGGGGGGACGCCGCTGTAAAAACCAGCAATGCAAATTTGAGAGGAGCGCCCCCGACAAATCTCGCGATAATCACAACATGCTTTACGGCAACGACGTCACACACATCAACAACAACATATGAAGCACGAAGACACTTGCGCGCATATCAGACGTGATACTCGACTATGGAAAAAGCAAAGAACACGCGGTCGGAAGAGACTAGGAAGGGGTCGCTGTTTGACAAAAAGACCATTTCTACATAGTGTGCCTTTAACAGTGTGGAATATTTACATCATTAGTATTTGCGTACTCAACGTAAGTCTGTCATGTGACATTTGATTTCATAAAAGACAGCCCCAGACTGTTTGTTAATCTCACCACCCTTCTTAATCCATTGATTGCTTTTTCTCTCCTCAGAAACATGACGAGCATTAACACAGCAAACATCAACTTCAAATGGGATCCCAAGAGCCTGGAGATCCGCACACTGGCGGTGGAAAGACTGCTTGAGCCCTTGGTTACCCAGGTCAGGCTGCTTTTTCAGTTTTCACACTAGTTGCTGTATTAATCACCAAAAATCATTTTTTCTTATTTTTTTAAATTGTTTGCAGGTCACCACACTTGTGAACTCCAGCAACAAAGGCCCATCCAACAAGAAGAAGGGGCGCTCCAAGAAGGCTCATGTTCTGGCAGCCTCTGTAGAGACAGCAACCCTGAACTTCCTGGAGAAAGGCGAGAAGATTGCTAAAGAGAGCCAGTTCTTAAAGGACGAGCTGACTGCAGCGGTGGAGGATGTCCGTAAGCAAGGTATGCAAAAAAGAGAAGGCTGCTAACTAGGGCTGGGTTGACAATATAGATTAATCAGTTTGATGAACTGTTATCAATTCTTAAATTCCAATATCAGTCTTTTATTCTATACTGTTTTCTGGTGATGTGTGAACAAAACTTCACTAAATATTATTTGCAGCGCCCCACCATCCAATAATCGCAATAAGCTTTATGCTGTTACTTTTGATATGAAACCGTTTCAGCTTTCAAATTCTGTCAGTTTCATAATAAATTCACTTGTTCAAGCAACAGCACTATGTGCATGTGAACTGATCATCGTCTCCCCTTTTCTACTTGTTCTAGCACAAAATAAACATGAATAACATTTGAAGGTTTATTGAAACAAACAGTACAACTTACTGATTATGTATCATGTCTCATGTAATCACTCAATTAGTTTTAACCACTTAAAGATCTCAATACAACAGCTTGTAAATAACATGTCACATTACATTTATCTCAGGAAAGCCATTCAATGTCCATAGCTTGATTTGTTAGCTATATACAAAAAAAACATTTTGCTAAATATTTGCACCATATTACATATTAATTGTAATTTTATTTAACCTGTTTGTGATATCTTGTATATTGTAAATTTTTTTTTTATTACATTACGAGCTTGTGAATCAGTATCGAATCGATTCGTGAACTGTTTTAACACTCAGTCTTGGTGATAACACAGGGTTTCCGCGGGGCATTAAAAAGCATTAAAAGTCCTTAAATGGATTTTGTGAAAATTAAAGCCTTAAAAGGCATTAAATTTGATTCTTACAGGTATTACATTTTTTTTATAGTTTTTAAGAGATTTTTATGTAATTTTATTTGAATATAGCCTTAATAATTTGTATTTGCTGTCGCAAAATATGTACGTTTGTGTGATACATATGCGGAACCAGTTTGGTAATTGCTTCCGGCCGGAGCAAAATTGCTGTGATGCGGAGGTGACGCGGGTCTGTTGTACAGCGGTGGACAGGTCTGAAGCTCTGAACCTTGAAAAAATGGGAAAGTGCAAATTCCAGCCAAAGTGGCTGAAAAACAATACTTTTAAGACATGGTTGCAGCCCGTTAGTGGTAAAAATTATGGATTTTGCGGTGTTTGTAAAAAAGCATTTAAAGTTGGGGACAATGGGAATCAGCGCCGTAAAATCCCATCATCGTTAGATTTAAATAGTACATTGTGTTTAATTTGTCGTTTATTGAGATCTATATGTTGCTAGTAGCTAGAATAGACCCTACTGTTACACGCATGCACTTTAATGGTCCAGTAGCAGAACTTTTGCCAAGCATGTCAGAGGTTTTGGGATCTAATTCGCAGTAAGAAGTATATATATATTTTTTTCTCATCAAAACCGATTGTTTATTAGTGGTTGTATATCAAGCACTGACATGTTTGTGTGCATTGTTTTGTGATTTCACCGTGACAAAGAGTCTCACCGCAACGGATTGAAGCGCGGCAGCGCGCGTCCGAGAGAGGAAGTGTTGTGCACGAGCCACAACAGAATGCAGGCAAAGAACGTAACGTTATATTGTTCTTCTATACTCTTTGACGCAGGGCTCTCAAGTGTCACGCATTGAGCGTGACAGTCACTCATTTCGGTCTTTTGTCACGCACTCCCACCACACATTGTATTTCTCACGCTGAAAAACTATTTATAATATATTGAATATGCCGCAGCACCCCAAATGTCTCTGGCCGCACCGCTATCACTATGGAACTGACAGGAATCAAGCGCGTCTCCCCTGGAGTTCTTACTAGTCGAGCCTGCCACTTATCAGCCAATCAAACAAAAAAGAAAAGGTCTACACATTAGCCAATTAGAAAATAGCACTATTGTATCTGGGTAAGTTTCAAGATAAGTCATGATCTCCTGTTTTAATGTTACAAAAAATTCACAACTTGTTTGACACAAATAATGACAACTTGATTGCGGTTTGAGAAACGTTTCCCAGATAATCAGTATCAGTTTTTTTATGAGTGTCTGTAACTTGGACAACAGTTTTACAGCCTGTGCACTGACAACACCTGCTCAGACCAAGTAGTCTATGCCTAGTCATATTTTCCTTATCACACGATGGCTGACATATTGTCACATTATAAACATCTCTCTCTCCAAATAGGCTTAATAATTTTATAAGCACTAAATAAATTAAAGTGTATTGCATAGTCGATGTTATAGGTCACTTTTAAAATCATGTCATATTTTATAATTATGTCCTGGCCATGGATGCATTAATCATCGCATCTGTCTTTCAAAGATGTCAGGTAAAAAGCAATTAAGCATCCACTCATTCGCCCTGAGAGGAAAGCCCCCTAAAAAGGCCAGGTTAGAGGATGCCGGCCCAGAGAAGGTGGCGAACAGGGCCCATTAGAGGAGGAGATGGTGCCGGTAGAAGAGGAAGAGAATAAATACTTTGCATTTGGTTGAATTGTCAGTGCCATGTGTCAAATCTTCTCTTTTGCAAGTGTGAGCAATTATTAATAACAACAATAGGGCCCTATGATTTCCGCGATCACGGAATCGCGGACGGAATTGCGGAATTGGCCAATTAACGCGGAATCTAGTGTTAACGCGGAATTTCGTGGAATTTTACATATTTGGTTTGAAATTCTGTTTTTGTGTGGGAAAAGAACGTATGTCTGGTTAAAATGCAGACCGGGGGAAGCAAATCTGGGTGACACAACCCCCCCCCCCCCCCACCCCGTCATTTCAGCTACAATGACGAAATCAAAACAATGAAAGCATGGCGAAGCGACTCTCCTTTCGTCGGCAAAAAGTTAAGAAACTCAACGCTATAAGCCGTCAGTGCCGAGCCGATAAGTTCGCACGTGACTTATGCAGTGTTTCCCACACATAGACTAATTCGCCGCCACATACTGCGTTTCGTTTTTTAACCCCATTTAAAACACGCAGCGTATTCTTTCAGTTGTATTTCCCCGCTCTGCAAAAGCAATGCGTACTCCGTGAGCGACACTGGGCGCGAGAGAGACAGAGTGTGACTTTATTTAAACTTATATAAACTAATATAATTTATATTACTGGACAGTTTAAAGCTCATAACCATATTTTGTTGTTACTTGAAGAGTGGAGTGTTATGTTGCATCATGCAGTATTTGTCCTGAAAAGACTACTGAGTAAATGTCTGTTACCTCAATACATTTAAGGTCATTCCTAATTTATTTGTATTTTTTAATACATTTTAATCATTAACTTTAAAAGCACACTCTTTTTACGACTAAAATAACAGTCAAGGGTAAAAAAAACTAATTCCCAAAAATTAAAACGGAATTTGGGAAAAATATAACGGAATTTGGGAAAAAATAAAACGGATTTAATAGGGCCCTACAACAACAAAAACACTAATAATATTACTAATGAAACACCACCATTCCTGCGACCCGTCCAATACGCCGCGAGATGTTTAAAAAATGGTAAAAAAATGTCCCACCCGCAAATTACACCCATGTGTTCCAGAATTTTATATATATATATATATATATATATATGGTTAGTCATGGGTCGTAGCTTTATGGCATTAAAACATTTTAAAATGGCATTAAATTTAATTTGAAGAAACCTGTAGAAACCCTGTAACACTGTTATAAGAGTTTAAAAGTGGCCACAGCCATTGAAATTATTACAAGAAACATTTGAAATATCCTAATTTAAATAATGGCTTTAATGAGTGGTTTCATGTCCTGTTTTTATTATCTGTCTATGCTTATCTGCATGTCTGGATGGATTTTTGAATTAAGAGGGCTTGGCTTGTGCTATCAGAGTTGCTGCTATCATGCAATGGAGTGTGTACTTCCAAGATTGTTGTCCTCTATATCCCCTCATTCAATCTCATGTTGTTTGTTCTCATTACAGAACATGTCTGCCATGTCTTCTTGCGGAAAGAGGATAGAGAAGGCAGGTTATTAGAAGGGTTTAACCCTGTCAAATTGCACGACGCCTCGTTTATTCATGACTTTGCCATGCGTTTTTGTTTAAAGATCCTGCTCATATTGATACGCGGACCTCGCTACACTCTAGTTAGCGCACATTTTTATTTGACTCATTTAAATAAGATGCGATAGCCTCATCATATCAGCATGAGTTTGGAGGCCTTCATTTTACGGTGCAAAGTAAATTTTTGACACCTATGTTAACTAATTCTAGGTGTATGGCTATGCTACCTGTTCTAAGAAGGGATTGTGACTTTTGTTTGTGAACAGCTTGCCTTGACTTGCTGCGCTGATCCATCAAGATATTTTTTATTTATGCTCGGTTGCCTAAGATGTGAAAAGAAGCACAAAACAACTTGTATATTTAACGGAGGCTGCCAGTTGTCAAGGGTGATGTCAGATGTGAAGTAGGCAATGCTTTACTTGTGAAAGACTTCATGTAAAGTCTGTTGCCTTCTGTTGGCATGTGACAAAAATAACCTGTAACCATAAAGTCATCACCATACATTCTAATCGAAGTGAATGGCTGACATGAGCTTCTCGACTTGGAATGCCCCCTTCTTCTGGAATTAGTGTGGCATGTGGTACTTCTGAGATGCAGACTGCAGGCTCAACCCACTTATTACTTGTTGGAATAACATCTTTGTCAGTTTCAGACTCGGCACTCAGTGTTTATTGGCTTAGTTTGGGCTATAAAATCTGTCAAGCGCCGGCCAGCACACTGCTGTGATGCCGGGGAATGTCACTTTGGTTTTGGTATGCTGTCATTGGCTGTGGAATCCAGACACTGTTGCTTGCTGGTGCCAGAGACTGTCAGCTATGCAGTTTTGCTCGACCATGCATGGTTCAACTGATAATGCCACCATTGAGTGGGGTTAAAGCTTCACTAGATTGAAAAGAGATCCTGGTACCCAGCTGTGGCTTACCAGCTGTTCTGCAAGCCGGGCAAATGTAATCGTTGCGTAATGCACGTTAGAAACCACTGAATCCTTGAACGATTTTCTCCCTAACAGCTCCAGAGTTGTGTGCTGCATGTATATGTGCAACATTAGCATGTCTTCTGGGTGGAATTTGTCTCATTTACCATAGAAACCGATTTTGATTGCTTCGCACCTTTTCAACGGGGCGATGAAGGATGCTGGGAATGAGAATGCTCTCTGCCTTCCTTGCAAGGTGTCTGGATGCTCATTGTGCCTTCTTTAGACGTCCACTTTCAACATTTCATCACAAGCCACTGTGGTCCTCTCGTGAGCTCTACCTTATAAGTGATAGATGTGATTTTATTATGGGTGCACTGATCACTATTGGCGCTTTTCCACTACTGGTACGGCTCGGTATGGCTCAGTACGGTTCGGCACGCTTCGCTTTTCCACTGCATGGTACGGCTCGGCACGGCTCAGTTCGCTTTAGCTCGGTTTGCTTTTCCACTGCAGTTAGTACCGCTTCAAAGTGGGTGGGATTATAGCAGTGCCCTCAGATTTCTGATTGCTTAAAAAAAAAACTTGGAGACAAAATATTTTTGTGATTATGTGAATTACACTGCGCAAACCAAAGTAATACTACCCACCGGATGAAGAAGGGTTGGCTCTCAGTCTCCACAGTACATAAAATATTTATTTTATTTTATTTTTCGAGTTCGCATTTATGAGGAAAAAACAATGTTACGGACGTGTTCTTCGTTACGGATGTGAGCGCTCTGTGAAAGTATTAAAGCCGCTTTCAGAGACCTCAAACAGACAGCACAAAACCTTTCTTTAACCTGAATTTCGTTTTGTATTAATTGTATCTTAATTTTAATCAATGTTTCATCAACCAATTGCCTGGATTTAATAAATAAGAAGCAAATATAGCAGACGATAGATAAGAAACGGAGGCGTCGGCGCGTGAACTGTAGCTCGTCTCATAAATGAACCGAAACTCAGCATATAAGGTAGCCTACTTGCCTCACATGTCTACTTTTAAACAAAACAATTCAAAACGAAAGAAAACAGACTACAGACTGCTCTCTGCTTATGTAATCCTTATGAAATGTGCATTTCTCTCAGGCGCGTTCACTAGGCTACTGAAGATCGCGAGTCAGCATCGTCAACTTCATCTTAGCCGACAAAGAAAACGCTTGTTTATTAATAAACAATTAAAATGTCTCCTTGCTAAATTTGACATTCATAATCATTACTTTTGCCGGTTCTTTGTGAAGAACAGCGTTGGCTGTTACTGGCTATTTAAATCTAGCAGGTTTGATGTCTCGCAAATACAATGACGCTGGTAGTGACGATTCTGTCTGACCAATCAGTGATCTGTAGTGTGTTCACGTCATATTTTAGTATCGGTATGGTACGCTTGGAACCTCGACAGAGGTGGTACCATTTAAAGCGAGCCGTACCGTACCGTACCATGCAGTGGAAAAGCGCCACAAGTGAGCCGTACTGAGCCGAGCCGTACCGTACCATGCAGTGGGAAAGCGCCAAAGCGTGCCGTACCGTACCATGCAGTGGAAAAGCGCCATATCAGGCCCGTGAAAATGGTCTTATTGATTGCGCCCTCTGGAAGGAATGACAGTCTCTGTGTCCTTAGTTCTCCTGGCTTTTTGTGTGGTCTATTGTCAGACAAATCTTTTTTTTTTTAGTGATGGGTAAAAATAGAAAGGGTCTTTGAGCTATCATTCAGCATCTGTGGAAACCACCGCTTGCGCAATAACCCAGAAAATCTTGTTTTTTAGATTCCCATCATTCTGTGAGACTTGCTTCCTGTTACCAGGGAACACTGCACATTTTTCCAACCATCCACAAAGGAAAGAATGAGACCCCCTCCCGAGCACATAGCTCTTACTCAATGCTTTCTCAAATTGATTTTTCTCTCTTTTCATTGAGTCCATTTCAGTTCAGGGTAGTTATGAACTTGGCCATTACTTGCGCTCTTGGCTGCTTTCATTGCAAGCTTTTTTATTTTTATGCTTGACTTAAGTGGCATGCGGAGATCTGCATGATTGTGTTCCGTCTCATTTGCCGACACATTCGAAAAAACAACCAGAGACTCTGTCGAATGTGAGGCTTGTGGTTGTATGACTGCGCTCATTCAGTTCGATTATTTTAAGCTGCTGTTAAAATGCTCTGCTTTAACGCATTGAAAAGGTTTCTACATGAGCCAACTGGGATGTGAAGCAAGTGATGACCCTTTCGCAGGCACATCAGATAAGACATCAGTGTTATCCCGGGGACTCGATCTTCACTGAAGAAACTCGTTTGGTGTGCTAGCACGTGTCAGAGAGCTCTGGCTATAAGCAGACATGAATCGCGCTTTTGCTTTCACCAGTGTTTCACTGCTTCGGAATTTCCTCTCGATCTAGCATTTCACAAAATGCATCCTAATGCAATTAACCTGTCACCCCCTAACCACTGGCATTTATCCTCGAACATGAACACCCGCTGCTCTGGTGATTTAGCTCTGTCTTTCACCTTGTTAGTTGTTCTTGTGTGTAGTGGTTGGCTCTGCTCTTATGACAGACCGTGGGGTGGCTGATTCAGACCTATCACTTTAATTGTTGGTTTAAGTTTCACAGCTCACCATGTAGCTCTTTGATACCAGGAATTATTGATGTTTTGCCCCTCTCATACTTATTGTTTCAGGGCCTGAATTTTGTTTTGGATTTTTAATTTGAGGGGGGAGTTGGGGGGCAGAAAAAGTAGCAAAAATGTATACAAAATAATAGATCCAAATAAAGAGACGTTTTTGGGTAGGTCTAACAGTATTCAGAAATACCACAGAAACTGAATAAAGTAGGCCCCAAAAAAATGTAAAATAACACTGATAGTCTTTTAGTCCTGACTAAATTAAATACATAGGCTATTAATTGTGATTCCTTTCAATTAAAGCTATCTTTTGTTGTTTTGACGACAACATAAATGACAGGCGCATATGGCTGCTGTCACTTTTAGAGCTAGTGATCCTTTACGGTTTCATTATACTGTCACACTGTCAGCGCTTTATGCTTAAGACATAACCGACTGTGTTTACGAGTATACAAACCCAGACTGGAATTTTGACAATTTTGTGTGTTTTTTCCCGTTAAAGCGATATAATCTGAGAAAAATAACTTTTGTTACCCGCGAGCTGTTTGTGAGGCGGCTTTACTGTATGTATGTGTGCAGAAAAAAAACATCTCTCAGAGAGCGCGCGAGTACTGGATAGTTTAAAATCGCCTGAATGTTTAAACTGATAGGACTTCACAAGACGTGAAAATGATAAACTTTGGTTACGATTAGGGCTGTCGCGGTTATGGAATTTCCCTTGCGGTAATGTTGAGTGGCTCAATAGCGTGATATGCGGTATTACCGCCATTTATTTATTTCATTTATATGTATTTGTTGCTATATAAATAAAGTTTACGATGTGGACAAAAACGAGGACATTTTCAGTAACCAATGTAACCGAAACTAAACAGCGTCTATATGCGTATTGAAAGGCTTTCACTCAGCGCGCATATTGTTATGACAACAGACTTTGAGTGAGTCACAGGGTGAGTCATTAAACCGTTCATTCAACGAACACATTCAAAAAAGCTGATTCATTAAAAGAGATGTAATGAAACAAGGTGTAAATTATTTTTAACTTTCAGTTCCACTTTTCAAGGCTCAGCTGAGCAGCAATGCGTCGCATGGGTAACGCTGAAGCTGATGCTTCACTTAAATTAGAGACCAATGTGGCATTGATTCACTGCGTGACTTGCTGATTTTATTTCCCCGCGGCTTCCTCGCGCTGCTGCTGACGCGCATTTATGGGAAATACCCGTGACGTGAACGTTAAAAGGATGATACGACAAATATTTCGCTTTCCTTTGACACGGCAACCTTTTCACGACTTCAAAAGACAGACGCAGGTAATCGCACGCGCTCTGCCGATCTCTCTCATTCACTGTCCGTGTGAAGCCTCTGTAGGCTACACATCACCAAGATAAACGGTCTTTTTATCATTATGAACTTGTTCAACATTCAATACACATGCATGAAGTTCAAAACAAGAAGGGGGGTATAGCCTTATAAAAAACGTGAATATCGCGGTTGTTGCGGTTACGTGCAATCCTCTGCGGTTGACTTGTCAGAAGCGCGGTACTACAATATTGCGGTTATCGCGACAGCCCTAGTTACGATGCACTGCTGGTGCTTGACGCTTGCCTTGTGCAAGCCATTTTGAGAGGGAGAGGTAGAGAAGACGCAGCACTGATGAATCGCTCATGCTGATACTCATCTCTTCCGGGAGCACTTAACAAAAAAAAACAAAAAAAACATCCTTCCCTCTAAATCCTCGCTTGCCTGGCTTATGCTACTCCGAGCTATGTCTGAACTTTGTATTTTGAGCACTTGCGTTGTTTTTTGCCTCTTCACGATGACTCGCTTGGTTTAGTCCTCAGTTGTAAGTCGCTTTGGATAAAAGCGTCTGCTAAATGACTAAATGTAAAATGTAAATGTCATGCTGTTTGTGAAATTACATCTCGCAGAAAGTTTTAAAATGATTAATTTGATTTTATAATCTGTGTTGATTAATTTTCTCACACAATCTACATGCTAAAGTGAATCAATGTTTGCAGGGGAATTTTCCACATTATTAGTGGGAGACCTGCTGGAATTATTCAAATTATGTGCAATACCCGCAATCCCACGCCAATATTCGAGCCCTGGGTTTGTGTGGCCGTGTTGCCACTAAAGAGCCTCTGTAGCAACATCTATATGTCGTGCTGTAGTGTGATCGTTTTGTCTCGCAAACGACCTTGGACTGCATTATTATTGTCAATTAATAGAGGTTGAATTTAATCAAATAACGGACAATGATTAGGTCCCAGACTTTAGCATTTCAAAGGGCGGCTTTGGAAGTAATTGCATCGTCAGATGTTGAGTTATGTCGTCTTCCACATTGGGAAATAATCATTTCCTTGACCTTGCTGCTCTTGCATCATGAGGGCTACGAAAGGACAAATTAAAACTAATTATGTGACTGTGTATGAATCTTTTTCTGTAGGAGAATCCATGAAGATGGCCTCAGGAGAGTTTGCAGAGGATCCCTGTTCTTCAGTTAAGAGAGGCAATATGGTCCGTGCTGCACGTGCCCTTCTTTCTGCTGTCACTCATCTGCTTGTACTGGCAGACATGGCTGATGTGTACCAGCTTCTGCTTCAGCTCAAACTGGTGAGACACATTTTTACTCCTTGAAAAGTTGTTTGAAAAAATATCATTGTTTTTTCAATCTCATATACACTATTTAAAATTTTAGGTTCAGTATGTTTTTATTTTATAAAGAAATTAATATTTTTATTCTGCAAGTATGTAGTAAATTGCTCAAAAGTGTCAGTAAAGAAATTTTATAATGAAATAATCAATTTCTGTTTCAAATAAATACTGTCCTTTTAAAATTCGAAGCTCCGATGTGGAAAATGTTAACGCAATCGCGGAATCCAGTCACAAATGGAACTTGCTGTATTTCTTTTTATAACCCCCTTCATTATTTCTAGCCCTCGTCAGTCTCTGATTCTGAGGAAAAAGCTAAAGCCGAAGGAAGTACCATAGGGAACTGGCTTTGGTCCAGAAGGCTGAGTAAAGGATACACAGACACCCGAGTTTTGTCCTATTTACCCCCTTCATCATCTGTGCTGGTGTCAGTACTTTTATTGCCCTCAGGCTTTATTGCCCAACTCTTATTGAACTTCCTCCAACAGTAATTACATGCACAGCAAACACCGTTACTGTGTGTGAATAAAAACACTTCATATAAAAAAGAAAACGCTGCATGTTGCAAGCCTTATTGTAGCCTTCACTTTGTGTCAAACGCCTATATTTTAAATTAGATTTGTTTGCATTTAGTCTATATGTTGTTGGTACAAACTAGATTACATTCACTTTCTGTTTCTGCAAGCAACATGTAATTGAATGGCACTGTGTAGTCCTTTATGCAGTGTAGAGAGGTCTTCTCACTTTTGTGAACTAATTAATTTCACCATGCTGGCAGGGCTGTGAAAAACATCCTTCTGAGATTTCATTGGAAATGTATGATAAAGTTGGATTATAATTTTTTTTTTTTTTTTTGTGTTACAATTAGATTTTTATGGCAGTGTTTTTCGAGTAAAGTTTGATGGACGTATTTGCAAGTAGAAGCAGAAGCCACCTTGTAAAAGAGTAGGCGCTGCTTTTCTTGCTTTTTTTCTTCATCGAATTGTTCTGGAAGTTCAGTTTGAATGATCAAATGAAGCTTTTTGAGTATGCTTGTGTGACCATGAAATTATTTCTTTTGTCTTATTTTGACTAATGTAATGCTTTGTCTAATGCATTTTGTTGAATTAATTAGAATAAACTATGAAAGGGGAAATCATGTAGAGTTGGACATTATTATTTGGTATTTTTCTTTCGCTTTTACTGTTGTGGTTGAATGAGGTGCAGTGATCACAATTGAATGTAGGGGGCATTTTCTGGCTCACTGGTTACGCCACTAATCATTTTTCCGTACAGTAATTTCATATTGATGCCTGCCAGTCCTTTCTGTTCTCTCTTTTAATAAAAGGTATACAATCTGAAAATAAATATTCATGCCACCTAAAGGACCTTAAAATAGTTTAAGATTAACGAATACAAAGCCAACAGGATAAACGTATACGGTATATGAATTTCAGATGTCGCACTTAATATATGGTCTAAAATAAATGTAATGAGCGACATAAAGGCTTATTTTCTTTAAAGTCCCTGTAAAGGCAAATCTAAAAAAAAATTCTAAACGCATTATAAATGTTAGAAATGTATTGCTAAAACATATTACAAAGACTGTGAACTGTGAATTACTGAATTGTGGAGTTAGACCGTTAAACAGGTTTTCACCATTGCTATTTTCCGGATTTTTTGGGCGGGGCTAAAACGGGGATCGATGACGCACTGGAGCCCCTGAGCTCCTGGACACGCCCCTACTTGATGACGCAATAAGGCTGGCCACTCCCCTAACAATAGAGCACATTCGCATCAGTTCGCCGCTCAATCGCGAGTTACTGTCTGTACTATTAGTTACTACAGCCTACAGTTTGCTAGCTAGCTATGCCTTCGACACGGAAATGCGTAGGCTACTACCTGGATGCGATCATGTACAAAACAGATCTGTGTCTTTATTTAAATTTCCTAAAAACGACCATATTAAGAAGAGGTGGATTAATTTTGTGTAGAGCCAACCTTGATGGAGAGCTGAGGATCACCGCCAACACCCGCATCTGTAGTGATTATTTTACACAGGATAGTTTTATAAACTGTCGTCTGAGACAACTGGGATTCACTGATAATCCGCTGTTACTGGTGAATGGGGCCGAAGCGAGTCAAGCGACTATCTCCCGCCTCGGCCTTCATCTCCCTGTCCCGAAAGAAGTATCAGCTAATATCACCGTCGGCAGCTTTCCCGTGAGTGGGCGTGGTTTCAGCGCAGCCAGCGGACACGCCCCCAGCGTTTGAGAGCAGAGAATAATGCTCACTTTTTCAAGATTTTGATAGCTTATTTGATGTACTTGCCGGCTTTTTTTATCATTCAAATTTGGCTGGGTGGCTAATAACACATTTTTCTGTGGTGTGATAAACTTACCTAATTTTGACTTTACAGGGACTTTAACAGCGTTTTGTACTTGACTCCACAGGTGGAGGAGAGCCTGGTGAAGGTGCGTAATGCCGGCACTGAGCAGGACCTGGGTATTCAGTACAAAGCTCTGAAACCGGAGGTGGACAGACTGAATGTGATGGCGGCCAAGCGGCAGCAGGTAAAATGCAGCCACTCCTCGCACCCAATGTTAAGAGATCTAATTTCATTCGGGGATGTACAAGGGCTGTGTAGCACCAAAAATCTGGCAGTACGATACATATAACGATACAGGGATTACGATATGATATATTGCAAATTATTATTATTTTATTTTTTTTAAGATCTAATAATTAAAAAAAAAAACTGTCAAAGTACACATCACCATAAAACCTGAACAAAAAAACGATTTAATTGCAGCCGATACCGATTAACGTTTTGTCATCATTCAAGATTTATATAACTAATAATTAAGCTCACTGTTGATGTCAGTGTTTTTTGCCCCCAAATATCGCAGATGTTATTTACAGTAATGCTATAGATTGAACACAAATGTGTGTTGGCAGCATGTGTACACAACCACCCTATAATGAAAGGTAATGTTAGAGCGCGCACTTTATAACAGTTCATCAGTTGTTTTACGTTTATAAAGCTTACCAGTTTATTAAGCGCCCCCTGAAAAGGTCTGTATATATTTGTTTACTGGTAGTTGTAACGAGTGTTAATGGATGTTAATGGTAATGCAAGGGAGAGAGAGAGAGAGTTTATGGATAAGACATTAATGCACTCTTCTTGTGCTGTTTATTCAGCTCCTACTGTGATTTTCTGTAGTAAAATGGACGCTTCATCTTTTGTGTGAAGTACAATAAACTTCATAAAACTTGGCCATCATTATGATGGGGTCCACTACAGCAGGCTTGTATTAATAGTGGATAAAAGCAGGATGACAAATAAGCTATAACCGTAATTAAACAATACTATACCTGTTCTGTCTCCATACAGCATATATTCTCTGGCTCTGTAGGCAGTATTGTCCGACTCTGGTTCAAAACGAACACCACTACTGAGTTTCTGTTCTGATATTTTTGTTCCGTGAGATGAGATTGTCCTAACCATAGACATAATAAATACATAGACGCCCTATTGGCCGCTTTGGAACGTTGCTGCGATACGTCAACGCGCCCGCTATTGTGTGGAGGGCAAGACTGCGCTTTAATCTAATGCAAGTAAACGGTGAGCTGCGGTTTTTCTGCAAAAAAAAAAAAAAAAAAATTACATTTATCAACTGATTTCAGTGGTTTGTACATGGTGTACAAAAAGTTCCATCTCTAGTTATTTAAAATCTCGATAGTTAGACTTATAAAACATTTTTTTAATAAGGAATTGTCAAAGCTCAGGCTTGTCTAGTAGGCTATCTGGCTTTTTATTCTTGGATAATCAAATTTTTTGATTAAATTAAAAGAAATTTTTCTTGTGGAAAAAGCATTTTCTGTGATTGACCTGATTTTAGCAATAACAAAGATAACTGATGGATCCTTTATGGTAATACGTATGATATGGTACAACTATACAATGCAAATAGTAAATATAAGATAAAGTGAGAAGTAATAGTAAATAGTTTAGTCAATAAAATAACACCGTATATGGCAAATAAAATAGTAATGAATAGTATAATTATATAATATCATAAGTACATAATATAATACAAATATTGATCATAGCATATAGTTTATGTATAATACTATAATAATAGCAATGGAATAAGAAATATCAATTACAGTGTATATATAGGGCCTAGGGATGTAACGATTCACTCATCTCACGATGCGATACGATTCACGATACGATTTTTTTAACGAATGAGATTTAAGACAAAAGTGTCCCTTTCATTTCGGCACATTTCTGCACATGCAGCATTTTTCTTTTTAATTTAAAATATATTTGTCAAATAATAAAACTACATTAAAAAAATTCCCTTCAAGGTTGTTTCAACTCAGTCTTTCTGTCTGTTTGGTCAAGAGGCTGGACACTAGGGCTGCAACAAACGATTATTTTGATAGATTAATCTAACGATTATTAGAACGATTAATCGACTAATCGTCGATTATTTTGCCGGTTAATCAGTAAGTTTGGAACGATTATTCAGCTTTTTCAATTAGTTAAAACATTGAGTTATACATATTCTTACTATAATATGAAAAAAAGAAAATCAGTTCAGCTTTTGAAATAGTTGTTTTAATGAACTTTGAGCCAACTAAACAGGTCATTCTCTTTAAGTTTTCAGATTTCTGTCCAACTCAAATCACACACAAATGCTCTCTAAGCATTGTTTAATAGGCCCACTGCTTTTCTTAGAACTGAAACCGAAAAAGGGTAATTTACTTCAGAAATGAATGGTAAAGAATGGTAAAATATTAATCTGCAAACCATTATTATAAATATAAAATTACAATCTTTTTTTTACATGACAATTGAGCTGACAGAGACGTTCTCATTCACCTTTTAATTTACAGTATAAAAAGAAAAAGTAACTGCCATGCTATTCTTCCCAACATCTCCTTTTGTAAGTCTTCATGATTATGGAACAAAATACAGGCAAGTGATAAGACTATAATACCTAATAGTGTTACAATAATAAAAACAGCCCTGACACCTAAGCTCGATCAAGCTTTATTCTATGCAAAATAAATCATCACATTACTGTAATTATATTATTATTGATTATATTCTTACTATTATTAGTAGTATTGCATTATCTAATAAAGAGATTTACCATTAGTTAGCTCCAGCTGGAGAACACTCAATTCTCACCGGCTCCTCTTCTGCCGGGATGTTTCCTCTTTTAGTGCTCCGACATGCATGTTGTGCTCCCGTGAAAAGCAAGTACCGCCTTGCATGTATTGCACATGACAGCATTGTTGGTTTGAAGTTTCACAACTTTCCCAAACCTTGCAAGTTCGGATTCGTTTGCACTCCGTCATAATTTGTGCTTTTTTCTTCTTTTACTGCAGTAGCATTTGTAAAGGGCTGCATTACACTCTAGCGCCACTGCGCCGTAGCGGGCAAATCGTGGTATTGCACGGCCTTACATTAGGTCACGTTAGATCAAACGACTACTCGACAACAACGACATTTGTCGACAATTTTTTATTGGCGACGTTGTCGACAATGTCGACTAATCGTTTCAGCCCTACTGGACACTGGTACCTTCGCACACTATGTAGCCTAAAAGACTGTGTAAAATTAGTACCAGATTGACAGGGGTTTTACATTGTAATAAAGGCAAGATTCTAATTTTGTTATAATTTGTATCATTACACTAGTAAGAGTAAAAAAAAAAAAAAAAACGCATTTAGAGAAAGAGATAGTAAAAAATACAACACCCGGTTGCCACGGAAACACTGATGCACCTTGTGATCTCCGTGGCTCTCGCAATTGTCGTATTAATGACTTTTACATTAAAACAGAGGTGACTGGTGCTTCTCACGGTGGTGATTATTATTAGTCTACGGAAAGTCAAAATGCCGCCACACCTCCGATTTGAATGAGTCTACGTCAACATCTACGCTTGCCGTTGCCGTGTCGTTTGACGGCGCGCGCACACCAGTCTATGGCACACACTGGCGCGGAGCAAAACGAGCGTTTTCAGTTCATTCCTATGGAAGTTGAGCTTGGCTCACACAAGATCAAGTTCCATGAATGAAGTGAAAACACTCGCTAGCTTCACGCCAGTGTGTGCTTGCTGCTATTGTGCCTGTAAAGCGAGGTTCACAACTTCACAGTAGCCTATACAGTAAACGCGCCCTGCTGTTTAAAACGTGTATCGCGATTCGTTTAACATTTCAACCGACTTGAATCGTCACACATTTTTATAGATTTTCAACCGTTTGCGAGTGAATCGTTACATCCCTAATAGGGCCCTATAAAATCCGTTTGATTTTTTTTTTTCCCCAAATTCCGTTTTATTTTTTCCCAAATTCTGTTTTTTCTGTTTTAATTATTGAAAATTCCGTCTTTTCCATTTTAATTTTTGGGAATTCAGTTTCTTTTACCCTTTACTGTTATTTTAGTTGTAAAAAGAGTGTGCCTTTAATGTTAATGATTAAAATGTACACAAATAAAACAGGAATGACTTTAAATTTATTGAGGTAACAGACATTTACTCTTACTTTTCAGCACAAATACTGCATGATGCAATATAAAACTGCACTCTTAGTACTTCAAGTAACAACAAAATATGGTTATGAGCTTTAAACTGTCCAGTAAAATAAATTATATTAGTTTATATAAGTTTAAATAAAGTCACACTCGGTCTCTCTCGCGCTCACTGTCGAGCGCGCTCTCGGACACTCTCTCTCGCGCAGTGTCGCTCGCGGTGTTCGCTTCGCTTTTGTCCAGTCCGGCTCCTGATAGACGGATATGCACGGGTGTGTGTGTGTGAGAGAGAGAGAGAGAGAGACGCGTGAGTGACAGAGAGATGGAGGGAGAGCAGGGAAAGGAAATGCAACTGATGCGCTGCGTGTTTTAAAGGGGAAATGAAGCAGTCAGTCAAGTTTACATGATTTACAAGATGGATTTCCACTATAATCAAAAATTATATAAGAAACATGACAAATGTTAACATATAAAAGAAACACCGTTATATCTTTCGCGGCAAGGGCGCCGCCATTGTGCAGTATTATAACCGGTGACGTCACAGGGTTGGTTTGCTCTGTGCTGAGTTCAGTAAAATACAGTGAGAGATGCATGTAAACTGGTCGAACCAGCGAACAACTAACGTTAGGTACCGGCCGCCACATATTGCGTTTCGTTCATTTTGTTTAACGCATTCTGTGGCGCTCCTCCACGAATCAGTCTATGTGTGGGAAACAGTTCATAAAAGTCACGTGCGAACAGCTCGGCTTGGTACTGAGGGCTTAGCGTCGAGTTTCTTAACTTTTTCGCTGACGAAAGCAGAGCCGTGGAGAGCCGCTTTGCCAGGCTTTCAATGTTTTGATGTCGTCATTGGAGCTGAAATGACGGGAGGGGGTTGTGTCGCCCAGATTTGCTTCCCCCTGTCTGCATTTTCCTCAGACATACGTTCTTCTCCCACACAAAAACAGAATTTCATTCCAAATATGTAAAATTCCGCGTTAACACTAGATTCCGCGTTAATTGGCCAATTCCGCGATTCCGTGATCGCGGAAATGATAGGGCCCTATATATATATATATATATATATATATATATATATAGACAATAAAAAATAAGTTAAATGGTGCCTATGAATAATACAATCATTTAGCAGCATAGCTGTAATAGATTGATAATTGCAAGTGGTACAATATTACAATAATAATAATAACAGCAAATACAATGTTATATCAATTGCAGAATAATAGACAATATGAAAAAATATGAAACATTATAATATTGATCATTAAACTGACATTTAACAAAATATTTGTCATTTTATTTTATATAGGCCTACATACAGTGAAGAGAATGTGTATATATAAAATCTATATATTTTAACCCTCTGAGGTCCGCTATCGCGCCGGCGCGATAGTCTCGCTTTTTTCTTATCAGTGCAAAAGAAACTCAAAATACTCTGTTGATTTTGATCTTACATATTAAGTGTTGTACATCATTAGATCCTGATAAGTGTCTATTTTTTTTGTGGATACTCACAATAAAAACAAAGTGTTGTGCGTTTCGCCAAATAAAGAAAAACAAACGTGATGCGCGTTCTGCCTTCTCTCTGTCAGTGAAGTCCATTCTGAAACGCGTCCTAAGATTATTTTTAATTCCGCGAATACTTGTCATACAGGCACGAGTGTTTTTCCATAATGAAGCTTGAACTCTTCTTTTAAATGAATGAATTTATATAAAAAAACAAATATTCTCAGCTTATGTAATCTGTATGAAAAGTGAGAGATGTCAGTATTTTTCTTTCCAGCTCATTACACCTAATTACACGTTAATGTGCCACGCCCACGGAGAGCGCGCGCTATTCAAACGCAAATGATCTAAGACGAGCCGTTCAAACATGCCAACGCCCACCAGCTGGATTATAAAACACATTGTGTTTAGTAAGTATCTTGTACAGCTGTGTACACAGCGTATCCTTTCGCTGTGAGGAATAATACTATCTAACGTTAATCCTGGAAAATGTACCAGAAGTGCTGGTAGTTTCATTTCGAGGAGCAACGGATCCAGCTGATGTAGTAAGTCATTTATTCTAGTGCTTTGTTCTAATCGTGATATTGAATTTGTCGGACTGTAAACCGCAAAAAGACTGTTTAAATATGAATTGCGTGTCTGTGTGTAGGCTAAATTATGAGTGAACGGCATAGGCGCGCGCGCTTTGTTTACTACAGTTATACAGCGCGTGTCTGTGCCTTGTTCATTCACTCTGACACCTACATTAGTAAACGTTATGTTTACATGAACACATACAAACTATATTGCTATAGCCTACTAAGATGAGTAAAAATAGACTGAAATATGTTGAAATAAAATGTCTGTATAAGCAACAAGCTGCAAATTCACATGTATATACTAATATATCATACACAATATATTACAGACTAAATATGAATGTTTAGACACGATTTTGTGATTAGTTTTGGATAGATTATAAAGTTTTGACTGTAAAAAAAGACTACTGTCACATTAAATAGGTACGCTTTTGTTCACCAAATTCTGGTCATAGTTAAATATACTATAGTATGATATTTTGTCAAAAATAAAGTAGGTATATTGAATTATCAACTAAGATGTTATTATAGTGTTTGTTCCAATATTCAAACTAATGAATCCTTACCTTTTTTTAATACGTATGATAAAATGTATACTTTTTACAAAGAAATACACTTGAAATATTGTTAAAATTGTAATTGTTGTTGTAATTGTAACCTATTTGTAATTGGTTACAATTTCTAATTGTAAAATATGTATAGGCTATATAGATAATTTCTTTTGTCCTTGCATTCTTTGGGATCCTGTGACACACCTGTGTGAAAGGGCTAATTAATATGCAGCTCATTATGCGGCACATTATCCGGCCTTTGTCTTCTCAGGTGTGAACACGCCTCCACGCATGTTGCCTTTCCAAACCAAAGGTCTCTAATAAAATTTAAATCTGTGTGTTCGTTTGTGTAAATGATTAGGCAGGATGATTTTCAGATCATTTTGAAGCAAAAATTCTAGGCAACAACACTGATTAGTCAAAAGTCTTGTGGACACATATTTAGTATGTGTTTTGTGGCCTTATTTCAGACACTTTAAGTTTTAGTTTTTTCAATAACCATGCATAAGCAATATTCTCTCAAAAATACAAACCTGTTTCATAATTGTTGCTCAGAAATTCCGGTAGCCCAGTTTGTGCTATATTGAGTGAATTTACACCTTTGCCATTAACATGTTTATAAATAACTGAAAAAAGCACAAATGTCAGAGCATGTCAGAACACCTCAAGGACCCCAAAAACCCTTAGACCTCAGAGGGTTAAAATATTCCTACATAGGCTAAAATAAAATGTCTCAACAAAAGGTCACCTTTAACAGTTTTAAATTTCAGTTTCAGTGCGCATGAAGAACAATTCATAGCGCTCTCTACTCCAGTGCTGTAACATTCATCTAACAGACACCCGGGAGAAAGGAATATGATTTAGAAAGAGCTATAAACTCCAGTAAGATGAAGTCATTTTATGCAAACTATAGACCTTTATCTACAAATAAGCTTAACAATAACACAATAGTATGCACAATATCGGACCTCACTGAGAAGCTGCAGCCATGGCGGGATGATTTTAGGTGTGGCGGCCCGCCACGGCAGAATGAATGTAGCGGAAACACTGGGTCCTAACCCTCTTCTTGAAACTCTGGGTCCTAACCCTCTTCTCATTTGCATTTAAAGGGACACACACAAAAACGGTGCGTTTTTGCTCACCCTGGAAATTTTTGGAAATTTTAACATGTTGTAAAAAATTATTTGTGGGGTATTTTGTAGGGGTGTCACGATTCTCCAAATCTTCGATTAAGTTTTCGATTCTAAGGTCACGATTCGATTCAATTCTCGATTTAAATTTTTTTTTTAAAGCAGATTGCTATGCTATTTTTAGACTACACGTTTATGCATTATGCAATATAAATTTGTTCACAATGTACACTACCATTGCCATTACCATACACCATTGCCAAATTTAAAATATAACAAAAACAGATAACATCATAAATGTAACAATAACTTTATTAAGTCAATTGGAAACTTAAGAGAAACTAAATGGCAGGTTACTTTGCTTTTGTAACTGCAGTCTTCTCAGAAGATGACATTTGTTCACAATCACAACAAAACAAACAAAAGCAATAAAACAGCAATGTCCATACACGCACATAGCAGAGCTTGCAAACTGTGGCTTTTTTGTCGACAATGCGAACGTTGTCAACATACCGCACTGCAAATCCAAAATACCTCCACACCGGCGACTTCAGAGAAGCAGGAGGATGTTCAAGTTCCGTTGATGGGTCTTCGATATCTGCAGTTGCCATGATGTGTCAGTTAGAGGACTCGCAGCCTTTCAACAGGTGTTTTGTTTTCCGCACCGTGATGAGTCGTTCATCATGAATGAGTCATTCATCATAAACGATCTGTTCATTGCCTCTGTCACGCGACAAATTAACAAAAGACTCGGAAGGTAAAGTAATTATTTGTTCCCTGTAGTTTAAATTATTTTTCACTGCATTCATTATGTACATCTTCTTAATGTTCGGGGAATTTGCATGTTAATAGTATAACATTTAAAGCCCCTGAAATGACAAGAAAAAAAGTTAAGTTCATTTTGATGAACGAGATTGAACAATAGAGTCTGTAAAACGATCCGAACTTTCCATCACGGACGCGACATGGGGCGTGGCAGTATCAACGATACCATTTTTTATTTCGATTTCGATTTCGATACCATTGAATTAATTTCGATCGATTTCGATTTAATATCGAAATCGTGACACCCTTAGTATTTTGATATAAAGCTTCACATACACACTCTGGTGACATCAGAGACTTATTTTACATCTTGTAAAAAGGGGCATAATAGGTGCCCTTTAATTGAGAATCAAATAAATAAGCACAACAAATATTCATTTTACAATGAACATTTTAATAGGCCTTTAAAAACGGCTTATTCAAAACACTATCCATATAAGGATACTCTGGCTTATTAAAGTCAAGAGCCTACAAGACTTAATGTCAAACTAAACATAATTGCAACCCTTAGGGTGTAATTAAACATTGTCAAATATGTGACTCAGGACAAAAACAACCAGAAACACTGCAACTCCTAAATAAACAAAATGGAATATTCAGGAATATTATTCAGCAAGTGCTGAGTATTTGTTCTCCTTCCTACGTCCCTCAGCGATCATCGAATATTATTTTTGCTTAAAATGCCCATCCCTAATAGAAAGTGATGTTTATATGTGTGTATTTTATTATTATTTTTTTTCTTGGATCCTGTTAACAGTTTTTAAAGTGTGCATAGTCCACTTTATTTAATACTATAAAGCTGCTTGCTTTAATGCAATTTATTGTAGAAAGGGCTATAGAAATAAACGTGACGTGACTGGAGTGCTGAATAGCAGAGCTTGTGCAAACATATCCACATTGCTATGATCAGATGCTTTCTTAATTGTTTTCTCACTGCAGTCCTTTGTTGTTATTGAGAGGAAAGTGTGCAGTACATATTTACATATTCTAAATAAACGCGCAGCAGCGCGGATGGCCTCAGGATGTTAAGTGAGCTTAGATTCAATGTGTTTCCAGAGTATTATATTTTAGCATGGCTTATTTTGCAAACAACCTGACTCTTGTCGATCTCCTTAGTGGTTTCTTTAGAGTGGAAGCAAAAGGAGTCCACACTTCAGCTCTGAACAACGAGGCAGGAGCTGGTATAATTCTATCATCTTGTGAGCTGGGGTTGCTAATGCTAACGCTAGTGATGCACCCTTGCGCTTATCCCCGTCACAGTTCACGTTCTGAGATAACACTGCCATCTAGCGGTCGGGTTTAAACTGAACACAAAGTCACTGACACGAATCTTGGATGTAAAAAAATACACATTGATCGAATCTATACAGTATCGCCAAACATAATATTGTGATATTTATGTGTATTGATATTTTCTTACACCCCTTGGATATACTGACTTTAAATAGCATCACTTCCTCCGCCCACATGTGGAATGAGGAGCTATATAGCTCTGGTTGACGATTTTAGGCGTATAACCACAAACAATCTTAGTACTGGTCTGGGAGGGGGGAAGCACAACTGGATTGGAGCAGTTAGAGTGACAAAATGCATTGAAATGAAATGAGAAATGGGTCTTTGGGATTTTTTTGGGGCTTATCAGGTTAAGCGGTAGTCGACAGTGATGGATTTCAGGATGAATTTTCCAGGTGAGCTCACTGATTAATAGAATGAACAGTGTTTCTCTATATGAGAGAGATTATAGTATCTTGACAATGCTAATTATTTCTCAGTTTGAATATAGAGTTGAGCTGTTCATTTTATGTATTCAGTGTGATTTCCCCTCTCATGCTACACTGAGCCCTTCTAAGTTAAAAATTTCGTGAATCATGCACACTGCGATACAACACTTTCACTTGCGTTTTGGGACCGCTGACGGAAAGCTGACTTGCCCACGTCTTTTCAAACCTTGCCTATTCGAACATCCAAGCGATTTTATATCATTCAGTAGTATGGAGCTCTTTGAGAGACGGTTTTCTTTGCGTTCATACCATAGACTGTAAAATATATGGACAAAGCGTCTGTGACGTCACCCATAGACTTTCTGAAGAACGGGTTTGAGGCCGTTTATGGGGTGTATGGGTGGTGCCATCTTGGGAAATCCTAACCCTGCTCACCTTCTGGCCAGTCCATATATGGGTAAAAGGGCGGGCTTTGTGTGAGACTGAGCCGGCCGGTGGACGCACCTCTTCAGCCAAGCAGCCTCAGCTATCTGTAACGTTACAAGATTGACTGGCAGACTAGGCTACTTTTTACAGTCAGTATCATTATGTTGAAACTCCTTTTCCTCGATTTACTGAAGCCTATATGTAAAACGCATTTGCAGCTGCATAGCTCGCTCATAGGCTGTGCTGCGCAACTGCACATCCAATGGCGCGGGCACCTCTGACGTGCAACCAACTAGCTCACAGATCAGTCTATTCTTATGTTGCATTTATTCATTTGGCAGACGCATTTACAGTGTTTCAAACGTCAGTTATAACCATAGGTAAAGTACCTTGGACGCTAACTTATCTGAGGCGATTTAATGCTAACTGTTGCAGTGCCACTGCCCACAAACATTGATGCTAAATAGTAGAGTTGTTCCGATTCCGATACTAGTATCGGAAATGCCGCCGATACCAATAAAAATGCTGACATCGGTATCGGCGAGTACTTCTACCCATGTACCGATCTGATACCATATTCTTAAACGATATCTAGTAATGCACGCTAGCTTTGCATAACGCTGCAAATCGGAGATCAATTCTTCTTCGCTGCTCTAAACAGTGGTTGCTTGTGGCGACACAGGAAGTTGTGCTGTTGCCACAAGCAACCACTGTTTAGAGCAGCGAAGAAGAAAACGCGCGCGCGCGATAGCAGTATGTCCGCTGTTTAACGTTAGCAGTATTTCAGACTGGACCAACCAGCCAGGAAAACGGCGACATGTCTCGTATGCCATACTGCAATTTCGAGGGGTGGAACAAGATTAGCAACTTCAACACGAGTAACTTAAAGCATTTGAAGACGCGTCACCCCGCAGAACACGATTACACAAAGGCAAGCGCAGAGAAGAATGAGCCGCGCCAGAATCAACAATCTCTGAAAGCTTCATTCAAACAAAGAGAAATGTTTTCAAAAGACAGCCAACGAGCGATAAATATAACCGACAACATGTATTGAGATTATTGTGTCACAACGCACACACAAGCCGGCTGTTAGTTTTGGGCATGTTGATTGAGATTCAACTGCCTTATACATTTTGTTCCTCTGTCACATTTGCAAAGGTCAGTTTGGGTAACACACTGCCACCTAGCGGTGAACTTTGGAACAGCAGCAAATCAATTACCGAAATGAGCAAAATCATAATTTACCGTTTAAAATAATAAAATGTATACCAGTATTTTTCCAGTACCGGTATACCAACCCTACTAGGGATATCTCAATTATCGATCATGAAAAAACAAAATGGGCCCTCTTTTTCCCCCGTCTTTAACTTTTCACGTTGATCTAAATCCTGTCAACTATACTCAAACTGTCTATGAATTTGTGGGTACGGATTGAAAAACCGAAAGCACGGTTTACAAATCTGAGCACAGGCGTTGGAATTTCGTGGGTACGGATTAATCAGTGGAATCTGTGTGTAAGGTTTATAAAAATGAGGGGACGAATTGCAGATCTGTGTCCATGGATTTGTTGGTCTTGTTTTTTTCCCTCCTACCGTTGACTTCCCAGACTATACAAACCTGCCATAAAGAGTTTTTTTTTGTTTTTTTTTTTGGCTGTAACTTGTGTACTGACAAACAGCAATTTGTGTCAACACTGTACACTGACTTTAAGTATGGGGCCACAACAGCAACACTTTAGAGATTAGAGGGCGTTCACACGCAGGACGCATTTCCTTTTCAAACAGCTAGACAAGTGTGAATGGAGCAGGCCATTTATTTTTTATACAACTTGACACAATGTCTTAAAAATGTGGCACTTAAGACATGAAATGCAAAAAAAAAGTCCATCTGACTCATTTTTACGTAGATGACTATTCAAAATGTAGACAAAATGACCAAAACGGCCAATGTGTCCAATGTCATATGGCACGTTTCAATGCTGCAGATTTGCCAAAGTGTACGTTCATGATCTGATTATCAGCATGTGTTGGCCCTTGGGAGGTGCTTTGCTCTTTCCGAGTGCTTCAATGTCCTTAATATGACAGAGCTGTAACATCACCCCTAAATTCTCCTCCTTCCCCCTCTTTGTATGAAAGGAACTCAAGGATGTCCATCACAAAGACCAAATGGCAGCAGCTCGCGGCGTCCTTCAGAGGAACGTTCCCATGCTGTACACAGCTTCACGAGCCTGCCTGCAGCATCCAGACGTGGCCGCGTACAAGGCCAACCGGGACCTCATCTACAAGCAGCTGCAGCACGCTGTCTCCGGCATATCTAATGCAGCCCAGGCTACCAGCAGCGAGGACTCCAGCTTCTCCCAGCCTGCAGGTGGAGGAGAGCTAGCCTACGCCCTCAACAACTTTGATGTAAGTCCATGGGCCATTGGATTTCACTTTTTTGGGCCAGTTTCTCTGATCCAGGCAGAAATAGCCGGCTAATAAGTGGTATCAGTGGAGAATTGTCATTCAGCATCACAACTGAGGCTAAACTGAGAATTGGCCTCTCTCTAATTGAAGGGATTGTGCTCTGTGAGCATTGTCATTTAGGAAAAAAAAATGTCTTGCCCATTGCATTGGGACAGACTTCATATTGCATCCTGCAGTGAAGTACTTTTCTCAAGGACAAAAGGGTAGAATAACAGTGAAAGTTGTGCACTTTTTAGCGAGGGTGCCAGAAGACTGCTCGATAGAGCTAATTATGGGTTATAGATTGTAAAATATTTATAATTCAAGGAAAAGGTTGCATTGAAGTGTTATGATACTGAGTCCTTTACAGACTTTAGGCATGGCTTAAGTTTTTAAAATATCCTTTAATTGTTGAATCAGTAATTCATCCACCAATGTTTGCCATTGAATCTGACATATTGGCTATAGAAAGATCAGGTTTTGGCTTAAAATGCATTGATTTAAAATGCTTGATTTTGAAAATTTTGGTTAACTTTTACTCTGTGTAAAAAGCACACAAAGTTATTTTGTAGCGAGTGATGAAGAGGAGTATATTGTGAAGTAGGATCGAACAGCAGTTGCATCACCCTCTGCAACTGCTCCACTCAGTTTTATCAACCAAAGCGTGAGAGCAGCAAGTTGTTGACAAATCCGTTGTGTGATTGAACTGTGTCGGGGAGACCGTAATCCACGATTCAATCAGATTATATTTGTATGTCCAAACAAAGCTGAGCTACTGACCTCAGAGAGTCTTTCACAAGTTTGAACTTTTGCTGCAGTGTTGAGTCAGGTCAGCACCAAAAGCGTATGGGAAATAGCATGCTGATTTAAGTGTCTAAGCAATGCATTTATTTCCTTATTTGACTTGTATTAAATATTTCAGATCAGAGTCTCTAAATATAATTTGAGGTTAAGGGTAGCAAGTGATCATTAGCTATCCTTCATTTATTTGCACTTTGAACGGTTAGTCTCCTTCCAGAATAGGATGCGAACCATTAGTCTAACTGTTTTTGGTCTGTTGCACTCAACACTTTAAACAATCAGTTAGTGAAATAATAAATTCAAATGATATGCATGAACTGAAATGTTGCCATAGAGATATTGTAAAAGGGGGGGAGAGAGGAGTAGGTTCCAATGGCACCAGCTGTGTTTGAGCACTGGGTGTCCACATTTCTTTTGAATGTGTTTGTGTCTAGCAAATGCAACCTGTACTCTTAAGTAATGGATCATTTGTTCCTCATGGACAGGGTGGAAAATTAACTTTTTTCCTCTACTTGCCACATTGATTGATAAATTCAGAATTTTACCAGCAATTTTAATTAGGGATGCACGGAAATGGTTAAACAAATTTTTGAGCAAAATAATCGTGATTATCAATAACGATTAATATCCAGTTTTTCTAGAGAATAAGACACACACACTACATTACATAGTATTATAATTTACTTGTATTATTTACAAGTATTTATCTTTTTAATGCATTTAAATTTTCTTTTCTTTCTCTATTTGTTTCATTGTTTTGTTTTTTCATTGTATTATGTACAGGATTTTTTAATTACATATGACCTAAGATTTAATTGTTCAAAATGACCGAAGAAAATAAATAACTAACTAACTATTATATAATATCAATAGGCATGAGGTAATAAAGGCCATGATCGCAATAAATGTGGATGAGATTTATGTTTGGATTTAATACAGTTTGTCAGAGAAGGTTCACTCGCAAATTTAGTAGCAGCAAATCGCATACACAGCCTCATGAAGAAACAGAAACTGTCTGTATGACACTTGCATTCGAGCATAATTTCTCCATGGACATCGCTAAACTTCAAGTTTGACTGTGTTGTCAGATAATCAGGGCTTTTTTGTAGCACAGAGAGTGTGCGCATGGTTGCCAGGTTGGGAAGATTAAATAACACTGGACAGAAATTGTCCTTTTAAGAGAATAGCTCCGTTTGGGGGATTTATGCTCTAGTCATATGCAAACCCCAAGCAGGAAAGATAGCGGAGGCTTGTTACAATGCAAGATAACGGAAATGTCAGATAGTAAAAAAGTTTTCAGGACAAATAAGCAGCGAGCCATTATCGCATTGTGCTAGGTTCTAGGTCCTCCTCTGTTCTAATGCTTTGAAAAAGAAATGTAAAAAAAAGATAAATGTATAGAAATATAATTTTTCTATTTTATTATTAATACTATTTGCTGGCTAAAACCAATAAGGTGCCTTTATCATTTTGAATTTATACCTGAATACCTGCATTTGGCTGCTAGTGGGTGTTTTTCCCTGCTGATGGACAACAAAAATAAACATCTTACAACTCTGCTGATCTCAGTGCAATTTGATTGTATCTGTAGTTTTTGCGTTGACTGAAGCAGGTGCCTCTAATGAAGCTTGAAGTCGCTAGAGGAGTGTTTACAAACAGTGTTGCTCTTAATGTGCAGAATATACTTCATTTAATTTTATTTGCTGCTTTGAAATGGATGCTTTCCGTCATGAAATAATGATGAGAGAAGGCTTTAAGAGCTTAGCGCAGCACTTAATTTAATTTTTAACATTCCTAATTAGAGCATGTCTATTAGTCCAGCTCAGATCCACAATTCTTTTATGATTTATCATATACCTTTGCCTGGGCAACACGGCTCAAAATATAATGTTAAGGTGATGCTGCATCCTGTTAAATTTGCAAAAATATGTCACTACAGGCATTTCTCTGTTTCTTGTGGCAAGAGGGTTTGCTCATCAAATTTGCCTCGATTAGCTGTTCTCATACAAAGGAGTCAGGAGTGGCATAGTCCTGCTAAAGAGAGAACTAACACATCAGATCAAACCATGTCGCTCGTGTCATCATTTGATTTATTTTTTATTTTTTATTTTTTTGCAAAAGTGCGTTCTCATCCTCAATTCTGGGGTCTTTTATTTTTGGAGTAATGGATTATTGTTGTGTTTTGAGTTTTGTTCTCCCTTTGTTTCTCCAAGCTGTCTCTGAGGTGGTTGGCTCTGAGCTCAGGGACTTTAGAAAGCATTGATCTTCCAAATCTGCTGTCTCTGGGGCTTACATGCTCCGTTACCTACAAGGCTTTTTATATATAGATGAGAAAATGGGTGGTTTCATCCTATATATTTTTCTCTTTTTGCTTCCTCAGTCTCTTAGGATGAAATCACCCATTTTTTCATTTTCCCCCTTGACTGCAAATACATCTGGATGTTGATAGATTATTGGAGAATTCATTAGTCATCTGTAGGTGTAGTAGCATGAGTCAGTCTCTGTGTTCTTGATCTTTTGCTGCTCCACCCATCATTCGTTCCCGTTTTCCCTATTACACACTGCAATTATTATTAACAATGAACTGACATCCTCTTTTTCTTTTCTTTTTTTCTGCCTCTGACTGGATCCCTGAATACATTGTCACTTTTGTCTATGGATTTATCAACTGTATCTTTCATCTTTGTTTTACCCCGAGGGTTGGTTCCACAGCATTTGGCTTTTTATTATTGGTGCTTGCCTGTAAAGTGAAGCACACTATTATCTCACATGCTGCTGCTTCTTCATTCATACAAATGTCTGCATGTAACTCGTCCCGCACATTTGTCGTAGACCCATGAATGAGGTGTCAAATTGTGCAGATCATTGAGGAGGTGTGCTATGACTTTTTACGCGATCTGCCGCACGATGTTCGCACTAGGGGTGGGAGAAAAAAATCAATGCATTTCGATTCTCTCTCCAGCGATTCTGATAATTTCAGAATCTGTTCTGAGGTTAGTTTACAAACCAGAGATGTGTGATGAGGCTGCATGTGTGTTTTGGAAACACCCGTATTCTGCTTGCTTCCGCTTACACTCACACACACTCACTCACTAGGGCTGGGTATCGAGTTCGATACTTTTTAGGTACCGACCGAATTGCCTCGATACTACTGAGTATCGAAACGTGTCTTGTTTTTCGGTACCAAATTTCGATACCTAAGGGGTTAATCTAGTCAACGTTAATGAAACAAAAAGCATGCAGCATGATTGGCTGTGGCGGAAAAACACTAACGTTAGTTTACGCGGTTGCCCAGAGAGACGTGGCTTGTCGCACGTGGTTGTGCTGTGTGTGTGTGTGTGTGTGTGTGTGTGTGTGTGTGTGTGTGTGTGTGAGCGTCCCAACCCAGATAGATAGAAAATATGTGGAGAAGATCAAAAGTGTACCTACCACACTCGATGCCAGAAGCACACGATACAATATTTTCGACAAGATAAATGCTGCCAAGACCGGCAAAACGATAACTGATAAGGCACTTAAAAGCGCACCGAATACACTTGAAAGTTGAAAGTTTATCCGTCTTCGACTGCAAGAACTGGAGCGCGTCACAAATGAACCGAAACTCAGCGTATAGGTAACAACAGCATTTGGCAACAAACAAGCGTTACGCTGAAATAGAGTATGCAGAGCGTGCGTAATGCAATCTAGGAGCAGTGATTCGCCAAACCTCCCTCCAACACGATTCTTCTGAATTTATTTTGTAGTAACGAGTAACGAAGATTCTTCGTGGAAATATAACGGAGTAAAAGTATACATTTTATCTAGGAAATGTAGTGGGGTAAAAGTGAAAGTTGACAAATTTAAATGGCGAAGTAAAGTACAGATACGTGAAATTTCTACTTAAGTACAGTAACGAAGTATCCGTTACATTACAACACTGCATATAGGCGCGCGTGTGTTCACTACTGCAGGGATGACGAGTCAACATCACCATATTCATCTTTGCAGCCAACACACTCAGTAAACACTTGTTTATTAATAAAAAATTAAAATATCTCCTTGCTATTTTATCCCGACACATCCATAATCATTAGGCTACTTTCGCCAGTGCTTTGCGGCAAGCTTTATGTGTGCTGAGCGTGAGGCATATATCCCGCACCCCAGTAGCCTATATTTAATTCAATTCACATTTATTTGTATAGCATTTTTTTTACAAAACATATTGTTTCAAAGCAGCTTTACAGAAAATGCATGTCTAAATTTCAATTTAGAGTGATCTGGAATCAGAGGTGACTGTGCAATGCATCAGGGCTGCAACAACTAATCGATAAAATCGATTATAATCGATTATGAAAATCGTTGTCAACGAATGTCATTATCGATTAGTTGGTCTGCTTACGTCACGGGGAGCGTTTACTGGTACGCACACACACGCAAGGTCTCTCTCTGCCGAGCGCGCGCGCTACACGGTTTGGAGCAGTCTCTTCTGTCTCGCATGCGCGCTCTTGCTTGCGCGCTCTAGATTTCGGGAGTTTGAACTAATTCGCGGGCATCAGGGAGCCGCAATCAATATGAGGGAGACTCCCGGGACTTCCGGGATCTTGGGATGTCTGTATTTTGTCTCGAGCATCAGGTTGCGCAATCAGTTCGCTCGCAACGTAAGTGATGGATTAAAATAGCGCTACCGCAGAAATAGGTTAAATTAAAATGGTGTTTACAAAGTGAAGCACTAAATACAAAGGCAGTTAATAACAGCAGCAGTAAAATATTGTTTTTTTAGTCACTGTACTCAGTGGTTTTCAGCGAATGCTTGTGCACTAATGCATCATTTCTCCTGTCCTTTACTCAAGCCTGTTAGCTTGCTGGGTAACGTTACCTCCATTCCGTTCTCTTTTTATAGCATTAGTCTACTAAGTTTTAATTGTTTGTCAAACGCGATCTACTGCGGCTCTACGTTTACACAATTGTTTTCAGTCTTTCTATATTTATTTAATCAATTTATCCTTATATTATATTCTTTTATATATTATATATAATATATATTATATTCTTTATCCTTATATTCCTTATATATAATTAATTTTAAATAAAAATTAAATGAATTATATATTTTAGATGTTTTTAGTTTGTTTTTAGTTCAGATATTCACATCTGAACAACATGTCTGTGTAAATTTGTTTTAACAAAAATTGTGTTAAAACATAATATGTTGGATATCATTTTTTTAACAATAATCATGTTTGTCAACTTGCCATCAGCAATTATCATTAAAAACAATGCAAATATTGATATTAGTAAAACTCAATGTGTGGCTTTTGCACTTTTTAAAGTACACTTTTACACATAAATACCCTGATTTACGGTTTTATTTAGTTATAAAAAAAAAAAAAATGCAATTTAATTTCTATCCGATTAATCGATTAATCGAAAAAATAATCGTCCGATTAATCGATTATCAAAATAATCGTTAGTTGCAGCCCTACAATGCATTTCAATTAATTTCATTCAGTTTCATTGTTAAACAATGCATTAAATTAAGGCAGAAACAATGAGCTCATTGAAGTAAAGAATACATGTTGTTAAATGATTAGGAAACATTTAGCGTTGGTGCTTTTTTTACGGACTCAAAATATGAGAGTAAAAAGTCAACAAACTGAAAAAACAAACAAAAACGAATTAGGTAATGTAATATTGTTAAAACGGATTTCCTAAAATTGGTATATAAAAAGTATCGTTCAGGAACCGGTATCGAAGTCAAGGTATTGTATCGGTATCGAAAATTTTGTTACGATACACACACACTCGCACTCACATACACTCAGACATGCTAACAGTCCATACAATTCATAGACAGAGTTCAGACTTATCAGGTTAAAACTAATTACAAGCACAGTCGCGGGCTTCATTGCACAGGATGCGCTGTGAGAAACCACGCACTTTGCTTGATGTTACGCTTGCTGTGTGCGGTCTCGCATGCCTGGAATTTCCTTACAAATGCCCTAGGAAGGCATTTGTCATTTGGAATGCAGTGGGCTTATATATAAAAAATATGAAACCCACTGACAGAAGGCTGCTTTCAATTTAAAATGCTCATGCACTTTGTGAAGGGCGCTCGTTCATGCGGCTGTGCGACTCCGTGCAAGTGGTTAAATGTACTTGCATCTCAAAATTAGCCTGGCTAACGTCAGACCTCAGACGTTAGCCAGAGACGTGGTCTGGGAACTAGGGGTGTGCAAAAAAATCGATTCACATTTCAATCACGATTCAATCTTTGCCGATTCAGAATCGATTCATAGAATTAAAAAAATCGATTCACATATTTTTTTTTTAATGGTGTGTATGGGCGGCATCGGTGTGGCAATCGGGTGAGTCGGGACTTTTCCCGGTGGTCTGGTGTTTCGAGGCCGCGAGGGCCGGTCTGATAAATAGTTATACATTGTGAGTTCTTGCCGCCCGCTGGTCAACCTGTGCAGCCTCTCTGCTCAACCCGTAAATAAATGCATCGATCCGCAGATTATGTTTGAGTTCTTAATGGTCTGTAGATCTTTTGCCAAGCGTGTCAGAGGTTACGGGTTCTAAACCGCACTCGTATAGTTTTTTTCTCTCTCTCATCAAAACCGAATATGTTCATCAGTGGTTACAGACAGTCTATATCAAGCAGGGAGATGTTTGAATGCATTTTATTTTGTGATCTCACCGGAACGAATAGTCTCAGCAACGGCGATAGATTGAAGAGGGTGTACGAGTGAAGACTGCGCGAGCCACAGAGAACACATTATCCATGACACTGATAGCAGCGGACACGAGCGCTCAGCTTGATTTAAAAAACAACAGATCTCTTATTTAATAGTGAACTAAATGAATGCTCTGCTAGTTAACTGGAGTTACCCGCAAATTACGCCTATGAACAACTTCACTGGATCTAAACAAATCAATCTAACCATATGTGTTACCAGTAGCGGTGGCTTTTTTAATCTATTTAAAATAATGATGGTTCTATGACGTTAGTATATATTTTTAGGAAGTTCAATGTGCCCAGTCGAGTTCACATTTCAACAGTCAACCTGGTGAAGTACTCCTTAAACCACATGATTTAGTATAATTGTTTGTTTGATCTGACTACAGCACTTTAAAGCTAAATGTAAAAGCTTTTTATTTAAGTTTTATTTTAAACTTGAATTAAATGTATTTGAAAGCAGGGCAAAGCTTGGCACTTTGCACTTTTTAGTTGCAAAAGTTTTTATTTTTGTATAAAGACATATAAAGTAATATCAAACTGCATTTAATTTGTTGTTTCCAGACTGCCTAGCAGCGTGAATAAAATCGCGCTGCGCAAAGGTAGTATGGGGAAACCCAGGCTTCCTCAAAATGGTTTTATGACTCAAAATTTATGTAAACAGTCAGTTATATCTTAAGGGAGTAAACAGACAGGACAAACTACATCTTACATTTCAGAAGAGATCTGTGCATTAGTGTGGATGCAGCTTCTCCCGCTGTCTATGATGTCATCAGTAATCAAACCGTAAAGCCGAGAAAGAGAAAAATCACTCGCAGGTCTTGAATGGAAAATGTTCAGATACTATTAAATACTGAAAGCGCTCTTTATTTATTGCTTGTAATATGTTTTTTTTTTGGTTCATCTTTATTATTCACTATTTGCTTTTTTGTTTTGAAGCTGTATTAGTTTATATATTTAAAATTCTTAACATACAATTGTTTTAATCTAATTTGTAATGATATTTATAATTTCATATGTAATAAAAAAAAAAAAAAAGATTTTCAAGTTGGTAAACAACAAAGTGCATCAAAGTAGATCAAGAATCACTTTGGAATCAGATCGGATCGTGAGGTGCCTAAAGATTCCCAGCCCTAGTTCGCACAGCGGATGATAGTGATGCGCGGATCATGGTTATATCCGCGGACGCTGCAGATAATCCGCGGGTCAAGTAATAAAAAATAACATTTAAAAAATTGCGGGTTGATGAGAGATAAATCAGTGTTGAGTAGGGATGGCGAAAACTAAAAATTTTCTTGCCCGACCACCGAGCCTCATTAGCCGTTTGAAACCGGTTAACCGATTAGTTTAAAATATTCCACGCTATTTGAAATAACAGCCATTTCGAGCCGCGCCTGCAATTTCCCAACTCTGTCGCATCTCTCTCTGCCTCCTGCTCACACACACACACACACACACACACTGCCCCGGCTCCGCGCTTTCACTCACGTCATTTTTTTTTAAAATCCCCTACAGCGCGAAACATGAGTCCCGCAAACGCGGCGCCGAGGAGCTTGTATGTAATCGGAGGACAAATGGCTCCTTAGTTTCGAAATGGTTTGGGTACAAGGTGATCGCGTTGAAAATAAAGGTGTTAGTCTAGCGTTAGAAGCTCATTTGAAACATTGCAGCGTCTCATTTAAGAAAATGACAGCTCTGAAGAGACTCCGCTTAGTTTGAGGTAACGTTATTGCTAACAATAATAAAGAAAGATGATGATCATCATCACCTTATCTGTTACCGCTGAAATGTAGATGTAATGTATTTCTACAGTATTACTACTGTATAAGCACTGTATCACACAAGTTGCAACTTACTGTGTCATTCTTTTTGGTGAAATGGTCCCACACACTACGTTTCTTTGCACGCTTCATCCTGTCGTCTGCCCTGGCTCTAACCTCTAGTGTTTTAGCCCGTAGCCTTTATTTTTCGCAAACCTTGTGAGCGCGCGAACAAGGGGTGGAACGGTACATGTATTCGTATTGAACCGAAACGGTACGGGCGTCACGGTTCGGTGCACGAATTTACACGGAGAATACACGGTATAAAAATAAATAAAACTCGCGTGCAAATTAATTAATGTAATGCGGAACTACTGTTAGATATGCGGGTTCTTTAGGGACACATAATCTATACTATCGGCTTAGCTCTGAACGCGCGTTCTCTTCAAACGTTGGCTTTATACGCGCGTCCTATCGAACTCTGTGTGTGTGTGTGCGCGCGAGAGAGAGAGAGAGAGAGAGGCGCGCGGGCGCGATCGAACAGTGGAAACATAAAAAACATACTCCGTCATTTTGTTCATACAGATTATTAAACCTGCAAAGTGTTTACTTATATTTGTGTGTACACTCGCAATAAAACACAACATTGTGCTTTTGTCACACTGTAAACTCTTGTCAAACTGTAACCTACAACTGTCACCCAACCAAAATCACACACACACACACACACACACACACACACACACACACACACACACACACACACACACACACACACACACACACACACACACACACACACACACACACACACACACACACGCACACACTTTTTTAAAAGCAAAACATATTTATCCAAATCCATTTCAAAACAGTCTGTGGGTCCCATCTTTTGGACATTCATCATATTGCATTGGTTTTCATTTCTTGTCCTCGGAGCGCTAATCTAACACATTCTACATTGATTAAAAAAAGAAAATCGAATGTGTTTTTAATGGTAGTATTATTTTATACAGAAATCTTTTATTTATCATTCAGATGAGAATAATGTTACATTGTCAATTAATAATGTTAATTAAAATTAAGGAAAACAAATATATTGATCTGAAATATAGCAAAAGAATTTTAAATTGATTCAGGTACAATTACCAAACATATCACAAGGTCTTTTTGTCTTTTTATTAATTTAATTAATAAACTAATTATATAAAACTATTGTCAGTGCACTACAAATAAACTGGTTCTGTGCCTTTATTAATAAAACTTATTTAAAAAAGACAATCAGCCTTCTGCAAAAGCCTTCTGCATTTTTGTTTTGCTTTTCCCTCCATTGTACCGAAATCGTACCGAACCGTGATGTCTGAACCGAGGTATGAACCGAACCGTGACCTCTGTGTACCGTTCCACCCTTAGCGCGAACCCAAACGCTGTGACCTCGCGCAAAATGTTTTTATTGGTTTATTAAGTACAAACAGGCGAGTTAATGAAAAATTGAGTGTGAGGGATTTGTTCACTTCACACAAAAATATCTTGGAATAAGATGGCTAACTGTAGTAGCGTTTAGTCCACTCTCTATAATAGCCTAATTTAGAGATCACTTTTTTTTTTAAACGACTACCGACAACTTTGATCGGTTAACGTTGAGACGGTCAACCATCGGTCAAACGGTCATCGGTTAGCATCCCTAGTGTTGATTTTAATAAAGGCAGAACTTTCATTTCACGGTAAAATGCAACGAACGTGTGTCACTCTTTTGTTTTCAAAAACGTATATATCTCTTCAGGGAAAACTAATCAAAGAAAACGTATGCCTGGAGCACCTCCTAGTGGTCATAATAAAACACAAAGGAACCTACATGAGAGATTGCTTTCACTTGACAGCTTTAACTAAAAATATACACAAGCTTAAGAGAAATGATTCTGTCAAGTGTTTTCCAACAAAACGATGGAAGAAATTTTCCATAAAATTTGTTTTAATTTGATCAAATTTATGCAAATTAAACCATTCAACTCAATGAAAGCAACATAAATGGGCTTTAATTTATTTATCATCAGCTGATTTTAAGTTTAAAGACCGCAATGGGAGAGAGAGCGCCATCAGCACTGGTAATATCATTTAGTCTTGCTATTTTTAATAAAGACTACTGTGTGTTGAGCTTTAGGACGCAACGCTGCTTCAGCAAGCTGACATGCAAACTGCCGCAAATGAAACTGAGCTACTCGAAACACATGACGTGACCCACATGAACGGAGTTAGCTTTTTTCTGCAAAGCTAAGCGCAACAAATGGTGCAGAACAAGCTGTAAGCTGTCAGTCAGTAACTTTTGTGTGTGCGTGATGCACTTTCATTGTCTTCGTTTTAATCGCACACTTTAATCATATTTGTAGCTCCTAACTTGATCAAATACACTGTTAGAATGATGAATGATTACCTCAAAATGTAGATTTGTGTGCAGGTGCGATGTACTTTATCTGAATTATTTAATTGACATCTCTCGCTTTTGTTCACATGCCAGCAATTACCTACGCATGCATAGGTTACCAACCCCTGGTCTAAGCTATTAAGGAAATGTAATTTTGCCAAAGAAGAACTTTTTTTAAATTAATGTTCATTTAAAAGTGGCCTACTTCAGTGTAATATCACATCACGCTTAACACTGAGAATTTGAATAATTGTAACGTGACGAGAAAATCATAGGTGCGGGTGGATGATTAGTTTTTAACAGTGGATTCGGGACACGTTAGAGCCGATCCGCGCATCTCTAGAGGGCAAAAAATCCCATAGACTTGTGCGACAAAATGCAATGAAATTTGGCAGGTCATTGTTCAGAGCAAAGATTTTGTAGAAACATGGGTGACCACATGGCTCTGTAACAATGGTGTAAGTTGTACCCCTGGGGGGCAAGAGTTGCCCATAGTTTCCATATAGACATACTATGATGTAGGGCTGTTGGAACGAATTCCGAAATTCGAATATAATTCGAATATTAAAAAAAGCAATACTATTCGAATGCTGAAGTTACTATTCGAATATTATTTTTTCTATGTATATTTTAAAAATATTTTTTGTTTCGTCTGATGAACAATAATGTTTTTGAATCTTAACACAATTGTGCACGTTATCCAAGCTGTATCATCAGGGTTTCCCATACGTTCATTTATTTGTGGCGGCCCGCCACAATATCAACACTGACCGCAACACATTGATTTTCGAAAAAAAAATTGTTTATTTTTTATTTTTACTAAGCCTATTTTAAATCGTATTTGTTTGCAGAGTGCCGTAGCGCATTCGCGCAGCACTACCTCTCGCAGCACTACCTCTCGCAGCACTACCTCTCGCAGCACTACCTCTCGCAGCACTACCTCTCGCAGCACTACCTCTCGCAGCACTACCTCTCGCAGCACTACCTCTCGCAGCACTACCTCTCGCAGCACTACCTCTCGCAGCACTACCTCTCGCAGCACTACCTCTCGCAGCACTACCTCTCGCAGCACTACCTCTCGCAGCACTACCTCTCGCAGCACTACCTCTCGCAGCACTACCTCTCGCAGCACTACCTCTCGCAGCACTACCTCTCGCAGCACTACCTCTCGCAGCACTACCTCTCGCAGCACTACCTCTCGCAGCACTACCTCTCGCAGCACTACCTCTCGCAGCACTACCTCTCGCAGCACTACCTCTCGCAGCACTACCTCTCGCAGCACTACCTCTCGCAGCACTACCTCTCGCAGCACTACCTCTCGCAGCACTACCTCTCGCAGCACTACCTCTCGCAGCACTACCTCTCGCAGCACTACCTCTCGCAGCACTACCTCTCGCAGCACTACCTCTCGCAGCACTACCTCTCGCAGCACTACCTCTCGCAGCACTACCTCTCGCAGCACTACCTCTCGCAGCACTACCTCTCGCAGCACTACCTCTCGCAGCACTACCTCTCGCAGCACTACCTCTCGCTCGTCCCTCTCTCTCTCACTCACCTGTCCCTCTCTGTCTCTCACTCATCCGTACCTCTCGCGCTCTCTCACTCACCCGTACCTCTTGCGCTCTCTCTCCCTCATGGAACACCGCTGCACAAATCTATCCAACACTGCGCTGTCAATGTTGGAGAACCAGCTTTAAAAAAAGTTATTAGCCAGCATGCAAGGAGCCTAGCTAATAAGGAGAGCCAAGTTATTGTTAGAATACAGCTGGATTTTCGAGGTTAGCACACTGTATAGCTGGTAGTTAATATCGATGCATGTGCGTTTGTTCCGCTGTTTTATTGTTAATAAGAAAGCGATCACCTGTTTCTAAATGTTTATTGTAATGTTAGATGTACCTCTAGTGGACAGAACGTGTAACAACAACCACATGCTATAGTGGCATTGGCGATCCATAAGCCTGTGTAATGTCGTAAATATTAATAATAGGATGAATTTGAGCATTTAATATTCGAATATTATTCGAATATTAAATACAATAAGGAATGGAATTCGAATAGTATTATAGAGGAAGATTGACAGCCATGATGAAACCGGAATTATGCATATGCATTTTTCCTACTATGGTAACTTGCATAAGGATTTTGTATTGAACATGACTTTGCATCACAGTGTGTCATAGAGTCAAGGGGATGTTTCATTTTACCCAGGCAACAAATCAGTCTTTCAGGATCATTATGAAGCTATCAAGCCAAGTCCTAGCAACCATTTAAAGCACCCTAGCAACTATGGCTGTGAGATTTGGGGAAAATATCTAATTGTGATTTTTCTGACAGATATTGCGATTTAGATTTGATTATTATTATTATTATTATTATTATTATTATTATTATTTTTGTATTATTTTTGTAAAGTCAAGCTGTAACTCAATATTCTCAATAGTGTGGAGCACACACTCTAAATTAAAGTGTGCGGTCATTGAAAATGTGTTTTGATATATGTTCTTCACAGAAAATGAGCCAAGACCTATGAGTTTGAAAATAAATTATCGTATCATTTTCCTTTTGATAAATCAAAACTGGTCCTACAGACCCGAACACCATACAAGGGTTAAAACAATTAGTCTTATTGTCATCAGGGTTTCCGCGGAGTCATAAAAAGTCATAAAAACGTCCGGATTTTCCATACAAGGTCATAAATTACATTTAGCCACATCTTAAATTGATATGATCATTCATCCATTATCGCGCTATAATTTTTTCTATATAAAACGATATCAAGAGTTCGATAAATGTTCGATAATGTTTATGCGCCAAAAGCAGAACGAAACTCATTTGAACCGCACACGCCTCCCGGACTGTTTAATTTATCCGCTCGGCTCAAAGTCCAAACGGCAGCGCAGCGCGAGCTCACTAGCAGACGCGTTTACTCTGATCGGCCTCGGTCACGAGATCCAGTGAGAAGCGCTTGAGTTCAGCGAAGAACACAAATGTCTCAGGGTTTTAAACCAGTTTAAAGGCAGATGAAACAGCACTGACGAACAGGAGAAACACTGTGCGCAACGATACAGTCAGAAAGCTTTTCCGTCTACAAATTCCCATAATTTACCATGGATTTACTCTAGCGTTAGCCTAGTATATTAAATGCACCATGAAATGTGGGATACACTTATTGAATTGTATTATATTATTAATAGACAATGTATTAAAGGACCAATGGAATATAATTACAGTATTTAATGTATTTAGGCTATACTGTTTTTCATACATTTCTTGAAGAAACGTGCCATCAAAGTCAGGCAACACAAACCTGTTTCAAGACTTGAAACAATATCCCCATTAGCACATGCCGAAACTAAGAAATTAATTTTCCAATAAAGATATTCATTTTGTTAAGGAAAAATGACAAATGTTTGAATGTTCTACCTTATATTTGTGAAATATTCACCTGTTTGGCAAGTGTTTGCCATATGTTCTGACAATAAATAATAATAATAATACACTTTATTTTATATAGTGCCTTTAAAAGTAGCATTCTCAAAGCACTTTACATAAAAATAATGAAATTAGAAAGATACACAACAGTCTAGGCAGTATAAAGAGTAGTTTAAAACCACAATTAACGCTCTGGTTTCTACAACTGTCAGTTAGGAGCAAAAATCTGCCTTTAAACTTGAAAGAAATAAAGATTTGACGTTTATCGTGATAAATATTGATATTGACTGATATATTATCGTGATAATTAAGTGTTGTTCCTATGTTATTGATACTTAGAAAAAGGGAGCCTTCAGTTTGTTACTCTTAGAAAATGGAACCTTTAAATAATGAAACTTATTACTTTTAATGAACGTCTTTAAAAAAAAAGACTTTTGAAAGGAACTTATTTTTCGTAATTCCTGTAGGTCATAAATTTAAATCATAATGGTCATAAAAAGGTCTCAAAAAGTCTTACATTTGACTGACTAAACCCTGCAGAAACCCTGGTCATACAGAGCTGCATAAGTACATTTATTAAGCAATCACAATCAATAGGCTTTATTCTATGTAGTCACATTTGGATTTATTGCAGTTCATCACTGAGACGGTTTGATCGCAGATGTAGTCGCAGCAAACAGCGCAAGCAGCTTGTGACAGAACACAGAACGATTGAATGACATTTTAATTTAAGCAGAAAAGCTAAAATTGAGATTGCTAAACTGCGATCTTTTCGTCAACGATATTGCATGTTTATTTAGTCAGTTATCGTTTAATGATGGTGGTGCATTTCGATTTAATCGTTCAGCCCTACTAGCAACAAGGTACTTAGACTTTCATTCAAAGGGATATCTTTGGATAGAAGTGTCATATAAACGGTTTGTTTGACTCAGGGCAGCAGACAGACATCACAAATCACCTTCACTACTTCCTCTGCTTGCCCTAGCAACTATTGTTGAGCACCCTAGCAACCCAAACCCAAAGACAAATATGACTAAATGTAAAGAGGGATATCATATAGACACGGGTGTTGGCTCTTTTGACTCATGTTAGCAAACAGGACTAATGTTAACTTAGTTTAACATATTAGCATCTTGTTAAAAACATGTTATTAACCACTAATAATGTTAGCATCATGGTAACAAGTTAATTGTGTTAGCACGTGATTAGCAACATGTTAAATGAGTTAGCATCATGCTAGGAACATGTTAATTGTGTTAGCATAATGCTAACATTATTTTGAATAAAGGTAGTGGTTGTGGACGGCAAGCACCACTCACATTTTCTTCAGAAAATGTACATGTCTTGTACTTGTCATTTGCTGTTGTCTTGTCCTTTTCCATTTGAGCTCAAAAGCATAGGAAGTGATAATTTAATCATGTGAAATCCAGACTGCAGGATGCACTGTGAGACAATTTAAAGCTGGCAACAAAATGAAGTTCATAGATTTTTTTTATCATTGCGTAAGGTTCATCAAATTGAGTATCTGCGAGAGGTAATAAATCTGAGCTATTTTAAATGAATTAAGAGATTTTAAAATGATGCATTTGTCATGACCTAAGGCTAACAATGTAACATGGTTAATTGTAAGTGAAGCAAATGTCCTGATTTTTCTTATTCTTAGCCAATCAATACTCAGCACAAAGCACGTTGAGATTTCTCACAGCCTGCTGCTCTATCCGTACCTGCGGTTGCTAGAATTATCAGTACCCTCAGACCTCCATTATATTGATTGTGCTGTACTATTTGATTGGCCCAGTTTTTACTCTTGACCTTGAATGCTGCTTTTCTAGGGATGCTGTATAGAGCTCATCTTGCCAGATTGATCAGTGCTCAGTTGAATTATTACCATTCCACCTGTTCTTTTAATGATTTCCAGTGATGATAAAACCTCTTATAGCCATGTTTTAGCAGTTTTTAATGATTTAACATCAGCTATCCCTGTGTAGTCATTGCCTTAAATCAGTAGATGACATTTGTTTCCGGACTGTTTTTTTAAATGTTGGATGTACTCACTGGTGTCTTCACAGAAATTCGCAAGTGAGCTGTTTAAATAGGACGCATAAAAGTGCGTGGGGTATGTCAGAAACTGAACGCACATCTGTACTGTATGCAGTGTTGACGGTATCGGCAATTAAAATGAGTTTTATTTGCTTTTGATTCAAGACTCGCATCAAGTGTAAGCCAGTGCCAGCCAAGTGACTGAAAGCCAGTGGGCGAGGCCTATGGTGTGACGATGTAAATCTATTCGTCAATGTCTTGCTCTGCAGGCAGGTAATTGTATTTGCCCATGTGACGTCACAAATCCTACTATCCAAACGAGCCTTTTTTGGAGCTTGAATAAATACATTCTTTGTTTTAAGCAGGATGTTTTAATAGTATAAAAACCTCTTTTTAAAAGTCTGTTAACCCTCTGGGGACCAGAAACGTGCCGGCGCGTTTTGCTCGTTTTTTTTCACATAGCAGAAAAATAGACTTAAAGTACTACCATCATTTCTGTTCATGTAGAGTTAAAAAAGTAGACATTTAACAGATTATTTTCTCATATTTCTTATGTGCCCACATACAATCGAAATAAAATATTGTGCTTTTGTAAAATAAAGAATATAAACAGGGTGTGCGTTCTACCTCTGTCACCGTGAACTTTTTTCCTGGAGCACATCTCTAATCTTCAACAAAACTCAGCAAATACTATTCACCCAACCATAAGCAATATATCTTTTAAATCATTTGAGTTTTTACTTTTAAATGATCCGATTCAAAACTAAAAAAAAATTCTCCGTTTGTCATCTATATAAAAAGAGAGACGTGTCAGCCATTCTAATTATCTTTCTCTCAGCTCATTATCTCTGGTAATGTGACACGCCCACGGAGAGCATGCGCTATTCAAACGCAAATATGTGAAGCACCACATTGAGACGCGTTAACGCCCATAAACTCTGAAAACACACTATATTTTTTAGTCAGATTAATCTACTGTCATCTTGAGCGCCTATGAGGAACAATCCTGGGACATTTACCTACCTCAGAACAAGTGCTGGTTTATTTTCACCACGAGGAGGAGCAACAGATTCAACTGAGAAGTGTGTAAGTGTTTTGTGCTTGTGCTTTGTTCTAATCGCGATATAGAATAACGTTAGTGTCTGTAAACGGAAAAATAGCATAGACTACTGTTTAAATGTGAATCATGTTTCTGTGTGTGTGTGTGTGTGTGTGTGTGTGTGTGAATGAATGAATGCACAGATACGCACTGTTATAGACGAAATAAAAGACATTTTGTTGACTAGTTTTGGATAGAGCAGCGGTTTTCAATAGGTGAGGCGCGCCTCCCCTGGGGGGCGCCAAAGAGGCACTGGGGAGGCGCGACACGCGAAGAAAAATATCTGTATCAGAGAATGTCTGTATGCTCTATTAACATAACAGGGCTTAAATTATTCCGGCAACGCATGCGATACATTTTTGTATATGATCACGCTCTTATTTACGTAAATACTTTTAAACCATCCATTCGTGACAAGACAAAAGAGAACGCGCTGTCAGTGAATGTCCTCCTGACACACACACACAGACACACACACACACACACACGCACGCATGACGCACAGAAAGACGCGCGACCGTATCCAGTTCTCTTTCGCACTTGAACGAACATTAACCCACACATTTATGCCAAAATGTCCGTTTTGTCGAGTATCCTCACAAGAATTGTCTTAAATGAGTTAAATAAAATCTTAGGAAGAGTAGGGGAGCGCGGAGCACAACCTAACGCGGGGTTAAATGTAACACTGACCTCGGGATCAAGCCGGTTGTGTTTCCGCTCTTTTTCTCTCGCTGCCAGAAGACGGTCTCCCGCGAATTTGTGGAAAGTTTTGATTAGATTTCATGAAGATACTGGACAAAGAGTGTTTTGACACCATGCAAGTCAATTTTTCATCATAGGTTTTTTTCGGTTTCTGAGTTGGGTGTGTACGTCACCAAATCTAACTTTATATTGCCTTAATTACTGTCTTGTTGGCTAAAACATAGCACCGTTTTGAAACATGTCAGCAAATCCTAGCAACTGTTAGCTAGGCTTAAAATATGTTTTACACAGCGGGGTTAGTTGCAGCACAGTGTTACAACTAAGCCGCCAAGTGTACAATGATAATCAAATGAAAACAGGGAGCCACACAACTTTTAGGTTTGAGTAGGCCTATTTATTTATATATTTAACTTTGTTGGACTTTCACAAACAATGTTGGAATTTAATTTGTTTTATTGTTTACTATGCATTGATTAAAAATATAGTCTGGTTTTAATGCAATAAACCCTTTAAATTTTTATTTTAAGCGTTTTTATTATTACTGTTATCAATAATAATAATTTTACATGCAGCTGCCACACATAAATGTAATTCAATTGCAATTACAATATTTGATGATTTTATTTATTTATGTATTGCTTGGAAAACTGTGCAGCCCTTTTCTATGTCTCGATCCATGATATTGATCCATAATAGAAGGATGATTGGATGAGGGATGGATGTATGGATATCTATCTATACATATGCACAAACAATATCAAACCATACAGATAAAATATTACTGAATTGTGTGTTACACACAAGTGTTACAACTAACCCCTCTGTCTGTTACAATTAACCCCGCATATGGGGTAGGTTGTAACATTTGCACTTCTATCACTTTCAGTGCAACTGTACGAAAATGGAAGATCCTAGAAAAAAACTTTAAGTGTTCATTTGTAGCAGAGATGTGTATGTTGCTTGTGTAAAAAAAAAAGATGAATCTAACTTTATTTTTTTAATAATTGAGCCAAAACCAAAATGTGTCAGGTTGTGCCCCGCTCTCCCCTAGTGAGAGAATGAGATGCGGCAGATCTTAAAGTGACAGAAGCCACTCATTCTCTCTGTCCGTAAAGTTAACCAAAGAACAAAGGGGACAGAGAAAAGTACTCACTGCTCTTGACTAAAGAACCTTTAATAAGGTTTAATCTATATTTCATTTATAATTTATGCAGTGCGGACTGTTTTATAACCTTTCAATTTATATATATTTCATATTAGACAGGAAAGGTACAGGTAAATATGACATTTATTATGGGTTTAAGTGAGGATTGTTTTAAGGTAACTTAAATTAAAAGTTGTTATATAGCCTAATAAATGTTTAAAATTTGGGGAAAAATCATTTTCATGGAGACATCAGTAGCTATATTAATATCAGTGATACTCGCCTTCATTCATAAAAAGCTGCCATAAAAAATTTCAGACTCAGGACTTTAGCCCCTGATATCGGTAATTGTGCGTTTGTGTATTAGCTTTAAAATGCATTGTTTCCTTGTCCCAAGTCAACAAAAGTCAGAGAATTAGGACCCATCAAAAAACTTAGGAAATATGATCCCGAGTAGTTGGGGTCCGAGGCTGCACCTCTGCCGCAGTGTGTGGTCTGCAAGGAGGTGCTAGTAAATAATAGCATGAGACAATGTAAACTTCAGCGTCACATTGAAACTAAGCACAAATTTACTGAACAAGCCAGGTGAGTTTTTTTGAGAAGTGTGATGATTTGCAGTCACAAAAAAAGCACAATACAGTTGTTTGGCACTATTAACATGAAGGCGACAGAAACATCTTATTGTGTCGCAAAGGCAGGCAAACCCTAGCCTGGTAATACCAGACTCTGCTACTTCACTTTGCTTCGTACACAGAGTCTGGGATAGCATAATAGAGAAGTGTTTTTTCTCTCGCTAGGGGGCGCGTACTGAAGTTTAAAATCATTGGTTACCCGTAAGCCAATCAGATAAGTTTATGACGTATGTTATGCGCCGACACAGCCGCATCGAACCACAGACATCATGCATCGAACTCAATCTATGATCGAACTTCCACTGTAAACACTTGATGATGCGAGCGAAATACCCGAGTGAACATGGCTGTAAACGACTTTTTTGATCTGTGAGTGATGTAATAGAATGACTGCTGCGCTTGACAGGGCACAAACGAAGAGAGAGAGAGAGAGAGAGAGAGAGAGAGAGAGAGAGAGAGAGAGAGAGAGAGAGAGAGAGAGAGAGAGAGAGAGAGAGAGAGAGAGAGAGAGAGAGAGAGAGAGAGAGAGAGGAGAGAGAGAGAGAGAGAGAGAGAGAGAGAGAGAGAGAGAGAGAGAGAGAGAGAGAGAGAGAGAGAGAGAGAGAGAGAGAGAGCGCGCCCCGGCCGCGCGTGCGCACTCCCACGTCTACAAACAACACGAGCGCTGTCTTGCTCTCTCTCCCTCGCGCATATTCATAAAAATCAATCGACAAGATAGTAAGAGGTCGGAAGACCGCGGTTTCACGTGGAGCATTTGGAGATTTTTAGAGATTATAGACTCTAGGAACAACATCTCAATGAACAACATCTCAACTATAAAGGCCTGTCTCATATAAGTTAGACGCCTCTCTCAAGTACAAGCCGGTGCAGTTCGACGATTTGGGCAAATAAAAGCCCGGGCTATTATTTGAAGTTTTACGGTATTTAAGACCTGGAAAAGAAAAGAGACACTGACCTGTCAAAAGGCTCCCCAGTTTCTCGCTGACGATTGGTAATAGTTGATAAATTAAACTTTTCCCAAAGGGAGTAGGGCCACAACATCACCTCCATTCAAAATGTTTAATACACACTCTTCGTGTTCGGGCTTCAGTTTGCTAATGCCGGGAATATTCTCCACAACAGAGCGAATTGCATCCGCGTCTCCATATCAGCGGTCGTTTTCGATTTCCCTGACCTAATCTTAAACACGGCGCTTACCGACTACGTCACGGCTTTCAGCCCGCCCTCTGTTCGTTGATTGGCCAGGCTGTTTTCAGGCCGGTGGAAAACAGAAAGATAGGCTGCTATCTCAGACTGACTACAGGAGCGAAATGAAATTAGCGGAAGTAGGAAGTCTGACGTAGTCAGGCTAGGCAAACCCCATTCATCGGCGAAACATTACTCATTGCATTACACATGTTAAGCATGTTTTGTTGACACATGCTTAGGCCTACTGATTTTAGTGATCCTAGTGATTTTAAAAGTAGCCTCAATTAGGCCTGCATGAAGTTGAAAATGATTTGCTGTTACAAAGAATAGTTTATGAATGCACTTTTAAAAAAGTTCAAATACAACATTAAAAAATATTTACATTTTATCAGTTTTTATTGAAACTCTTCATTGCCTGGAACACAAAACAGGTCATTTACTGCAGAGGCGTGTGAGGGTTATGGCAGGTGGGCGGGATTTTGGGGAAGGGGGGGCTTGGCTGTCCTAACCTACTGTAAGGGGAGGCTCACATTCACCCAATTTGAAAACCCCTGGGATAGACTATAAAGTTTTTACTCTAAAATAGACATCAAATAAGCTTTTGTTAGGAGTTTCTGCTCATATGTTAAATATATAGTATGTTTTGTCAATAAACTAATCAACTAAGATGTTATAGTTTTTGTTCCAATGCAAGCTATATCAAAATAATGAATCCTCAACTTTGAAATATGTATGATCAAACTAAGACATTTATGGAAAAAGACAATTTTCTTTTCAAGATGTTTCCAACTCTAACTTTGAACTGAAATAAAACCATGTCTATATGGTGAAGGGTGTGTGATAGAAGTGTCCAGACGTATGCACCCTGTATTTTAAAGAAGAACATTTAATTATTTGCGATACATTATTCATTCACAAAGAATTCAAGGACATCATTCATGTCCCTAAAGGTTGGAGTTTTCCTCATTTTTTTTATTAAGGCATTACGATTTTTTTATTCCTCTTTTTAGTCAACTTTAGCATGGGTGTGTTCACTTATTCTAAGCAGTGTGTGTGTTGTAAATAAATCCAAACAATCTAAAAGCCATTCTTTTTTAAATCTCCTCATTCTTTCTGCAAGGCTCTTCATAATGATATGGCCTGATAGCACCTAATAGGGCCATTATGGGAGGGTCTTTGTCTTTCTCAGGTGTGAAATGGATACATACTAATGAGAGATCAAGCCTCCTCGCATAAAGCTTTCTGACACAAAACACGTCATACACATTCTAAAAGACTTTATTGACTTATCTGAATAAGTAGTCAGGATGATTCTCACATAGTTTTGGAGCAAATATTCTAGACTATGTGATACAATTTTCAAAAGTCTTGTGAAGAAATAATATGTGTTTTGTGGCCTTATTTCAGAAACTTTTAGTTTTAGTTTTTTCAATAACCACGCATAAATAATATTCTCTAAAAAATACAAACATGTACATACACGTTGCTTACATATTATGGTAGCCCTGTTTGTGCTATATAGAGTGAATTTACACCTTTGCCATTAACATGTTTATAAATAACTGAAAAAAGCACAAATGTCAATGCATGTCAAAACATCCCGAGGGCCCCAAAACCCCTTGGTCCCCAGAGGGTTAAAAGATCAAGGCAAACTTTATCTAATGTCATGACAACTTTTACAACGTATATTGCAAAACAGCCTATACTTTATTTAAGCAATAAGGTACGAGAGGCTGTGCTGTATCGTTAATAAGTCCGCTCCGCTTCGCGTCGTGCCTAACAACGCCCTTCAGCCGTGACTTATTCGCGATACAGCACAAGCCTCAAGTACCTTACTGCTTTTATAAAACGGTTACCACACAATACAAATATTAAAGTAAAAAAATATGTATTAGTGCAACTTTCATAAAGTAAAATCACTAAAAGCCTTCCGCTAGAAAAAAATAGTCCCTGACCATGGACAGCAACTACGTTCCAATGTGTAATATGTATGAAAGCTCAAATAAAAGCAACTTGGGAACCGTTCTTAAACTTTGTTTCATCATTTATTTATTTTTTCAACAAAATGTGATATTTCCTCACACAAATATAGCTTCTCTCAGCATGAGAAATCGTTAATTTTCCATTTATTCCGTTATTTTCTCTCTGCACTTATAAATAAACCTTACTAAATATTTACATTAATAAAAGAGATTAAAGACCTATCAAAATGTGCCCTTGTGTTTTTATTTGTTATTAATTTAGTTGCTAGAATGCTGCCTAACAAGATGCATTTTTTTCATTGTTTATTTAAATTTGAACTGGTGATATTCAACGCGGTTCTCTTTTGTTGGGGCTCAGCTGTGTTTCCTGTTTATATTGATACGGGTGGTTGCTAAGGGTGTTGCGCAGTGATAAATAGAACCGTTTGGTGAAGCGGTCATAGCCGTGTTTTATCGTGAATAAAGCACAGCTATTGACCAATCTGAATCAAGGATTGGAACTAACCGTTTTATAATAAACTATTAGTTAGGCTGTAACTAATACTTTAGTGTTCTTTAATAAATGGAAAGCAAAGTTACATTTCTCTCACCGCACCATGCTACTTTCCGGATTAAAAAAATGTTCCGATCCATGACTCAAACTGTAACATGATTTGAACCGTGAGGTTTGCTATCCGTTGCATTCTATTTCATATGGTATTTTTTTGCGATGCGCCAATGAGACTTGGTCATTGATTGTTAATGGTGCAGACACTTTTGTATATTAAAACTGTTCAATACTGGAGATGTAGCTGCTCTATTCTTAGTAGTAGCTGTTTCAGGAGACTAGACATCCTCACAAAGGTGGGTGTGAGTGTGTGCGCACATGAGATGGGCGAATGCTTGATACCTCAGATCATGTGTGTCTTTAATTTCCTGGTGACTACTGAAACTACAGCATACATGCACATTTTTTTCCACATCACTTCTTGCTGCTTAATTTGAAGCTGGAGCAACTTTGCAGTGAGTCAGAGAGTGGCTTGTTGCCATGCCAACCTGACACGCAAGCAAAGGAGGTCAAATGAGATGAGGCTAATAAACTCATATTCTTACAACTGAATTGTTGAATATTTTACTGTGTATATGACATCAGATGAAGGGGATTGTCACGTTTTTTGAAGACTGATTCCGCCTGCTGCTGTTGTCCGTTTTCTTTCTTCCTAGGTAGCTATAGCTTTTCTGGCACATTAGTGACTCTTGTCATCACATTAATTGCACCAGACGTTGACAAGTTTATTCTTTGAGAGGGGGAGTGTGATGTCCCCAAGTGAATGTACCCAGCAGAGGGCATGTAGGGACATCTAAAATGTCATCCTGGCTCAAAAAGGAAAAATAGCAATGATTTATATGCACAACTGCATTCTGTTGCCCTAGGCTACATTGCTATTACTCTGCTGTTTAGCCTTAAAGATGCACTTTTACTAACTACACTGTTTACCAAAGCAGGTCCGAGTCTGATCTTACATAATGTGCAGTAGTTAAGCTTGATTTTTTTTTTTTGTCCCCACTTGTTAAACTTTTTTTCCCTGTTCGGCCCCAGTGGATGGTACAAATGGTTTTTAAGATGCCGTCTGTTTCATAGTTGATTTAAAAGGCAGCTGAAGTGCACAGGCAAGCTAATGCAGCCTCTGATTGAGCAAAACCCGTTGGCCTGAAATTGCATCAGGAGCCCCAGACCATCATCTCAGATCTTGTGAATTATTGATTCGTCCAGTTAATGAATATCACAGCTTGTGTCTCAGCGTTCAGGGAGATAGATTCCAAAATCCTGTTCAGGCCGCACAGCCAATAATGGTGGCCGTTTAACTCTTGTGAAGTTGGACATTTGGTATGTGAAAACATAAATCTCACTTTTTTCCCCCCTCTCATTTTGCAAAGAAATGTTGAATGGGAGTATTTTAGAGCATACGATTTTTAAAAGTAGAGAGTAGAGGGAGCAAGACGGGAAGATTGAGCACTTTTTTCAGTATTAATACACTATTCTCTGTGTTTCTCTCCCCCTGCAGAAGCAGATCATCGTGGACCCACTGAGTTTCAGTGAGGAGAGATTCCGGCCTTCCCTCGAGGAGCGTCTGGAGAGCATCATAAGTGGCGCCGCCCTCATGGCCGATTCCTCCTGCACGCGTGACGACCGGCGCGAGCGAATCGTGGCTGAATGCAACTCGGTGCGGCAGGCGCTGCAGGATCTGCTCTCTGAGTACATGGGCAATGTAGGTGCACGACAAATACTATTTTTCCTTCTCGTTTGCTGCTTTTCCCCTTCTGCAGTCCCACATTCCTAAATGATGACGGCAAGTACCCACCTGCTACCAGAGACAGACGGTCTCCTGCAGGGAAGGAGAGGGTAGTTTTATTTCAGGGACAGTGCACACATCACGTTCGCGTGGCGGTGTTGTATAAAGACCTTCAGTCTCAACACAATTTGTCCTGTGCCGTCTGGCTTTTGAAGAGAGGGTTTCAGTACACACAAGCCCCCTGCTGTGCTACTGATCTGTGCATTGAATTGTTTGACTGCTGTTGTTTTCAAATAATTCCCTTTGTTTGCTCACCATTATTGGTTTTATTTGTTTTGTGATCTTCATTTAATTTGTTTTCTTTTTGCTTCTTCATTTATTATCTTGCAGTAGCAGATTCATTTTTTTTCCCGCTGAAAGTCCTGAGTAGTATAAAGAAATATTGGTTAAAAGCAACCGTTCTACACCCCTCCGGCGTGCAGCTCGGTTGGTGATATATGCTTGTGGTCCAGTTGGTAAATGAAGAACTTGTAAGTTCTTTGACACATTTGGCTGTATTTTCCCCACACAGAGAGAAAATTGGCCACGTTTAGGCCAAGCTGGTGTGGAGGGTTCTATAATTGAAAAAGAAACAAATGCAATCATGTCTTTTAAATGTAACTTCAATTCCCCACTTTAAAACGTCTACCTCATTTCTCAGAATCCACCTCAGGCTGATTTATTCCTCTGATTTCTTACACGCGTGGAATGTCTTGCTTTGTACCACTGTTTGTCTGTCCCCCCCCCACACACACACACACACACATTCTCTATATGGCAGATCTTTGTTGTAACCAACCTCTTTCACCATCTTAATTTTCAAATGGAGTAGCTTTTTTCTTTCCGACCAGCCAATTAAATTTTGTGGTGATGCATTTAGTTGAAAATGACAAATCTATCACTTTTTAAATATCTAGGAAAGCTCGTAATCTGTATTGCAAAGAGTTTTTCATGCTTGATGGCCCTTTTAAAAGTTCAAATAAGGTCTTCACCCCAAGCACTCGGGAACATAATTTTTCTGTCACACGTTAATAGCAGTGTGTGGCCAGCCGAAGTGGTGTTGTGCCACAAACCGCTGAAGATGATGTTTGGGGAGGCGATGTCTCACAGGTGTCAGTGACCATTTATGTCAGTCTTACAAAATGTCAGCAAGCAGCAGGTCCTCGGCTCTGTCTGGAAACACGGCGATGTTCTCGGCAACCTGAGCTGACGCTCTCCAGATGGCTCATTGCTGGTTCTGTGTTACTCCAGACCAGGATTGTGAGCGAGCGCCTCTGTCATTATCGTCCATTTTTAACTCTGCGGCGTGAGAGCCTTAAAATGGCTGTCTGATAACATCTAGCAAAGGGTTTGGCATGGATAGGGCACAAGCATTCAATAAAAGTCAAATTACACATTCGATTTCCAGTGCCATTTCAAGTGATCTTTATGAAGAGTGCTCATGCCTGGAATGGAAAAATCATACCAGATTGATTCCAGCAGTGATAGTAATCACTAATATGCAGCTATCTGTGTAATAAGCTTGCCATGTCATCCCATATTAGCTGTGTTACCATGACTACATGAGAGATGCTAATATAATTGGACAGGACCTGTTAAAGCAACCTCATCTTATGTATAGAATTTACATTTTTATGTCCCTGCACAGATAAATGAAATGGAGCCATCCCATATGTCCCCACACAGATGAATGATATGGAGCTGTCGGTTTGAATACACTAGCAAAGTCCAGACTTTCTTTTCTGTGATCGCTTTTTTGCTGATCCTAGGTGTTGCCGGTTTATTTTAGCCACAGATTCATCCAAGCAGTGTCCAGGATGTTTCAAAACAGGTTTTCTACTTGACTAGGCCTTTGCAGCGTGTCTGCCCCAACACACAAAACACTGCTCCTCAGCCCTACAGCGCAGCTGACATGACAAGGCTTTGGCTGCTCACTCGTTCAGACAGGTGAAACAGATGAGGGAGATTATATGTCCATCCTTCTCGGCTACCTCTGGAGCAAAGCCTCCTTGAGCCTCTGGATGCTTTGGCTGACATTTTACCTGGCAATACCCTTCACAAGCTCTCTTAAACCTAGTGAGCTATTGTTTACATAGGCAGCAAATTACAAAATTAACAAATTAGTTTTGGCTTGTTACAAAGATAACCACGCAATACTAAACGCAAAATGTATCCAGAGTGTGTCTGCGATGTTGCCTTTTTAGGCAGACAAATTCAAAAGAACAACATTTGAAATAGAAATATTTTTTAACCATAACCCATGTAAAACAGGGTTCCCGCGAAGTCTTAAAAAGCCTTAAAAGCATTGAATTTATGAATTTGGAAATAATACCGTAAGTCTTTAAAAAGTCTTGAATTTTGATGTCTGGGTCTTAAAAATTGTGTTGTATGTCAGTGTTCATTTCATTGACTAAAATAATAACTTTTCTTCAACGACATTTTTCACTGACGAAAACGAGACGCTGCCTAAATAAAACCTAGTTTTGAATGACAAAAACTATGACGAAAATCTATTGACATTTTCGTCAACGAATAAAAACTAGATGAAAATGTTAGTGTCGATCTGGGAAGCGATCCAGTCAGAACTGATGTCCTGCGTGTGTGGTAGATACACACATTTGTACTGTAACGTGCTGATCTACCCCGCGGTCTCATAAAAGGTTAAAAATGTAAACCAACCACGCACCAACCCGAAGCGTAGAGCCATGCACATATACACCTATACAGCGCGTGGGTACTGCACTGAGCTCTCTTTCGTGTCTGAATGGACAAATACACACAACATTGTCTAAATGTCCGGTTTGGAGAGTATTCATGTAAACTATGTCGGTTTTGTCTTAAACCGTTGTATCGGGTGTGCATCAGTGCAATCGTATCCGCGTGTCATTGGACATGAGCCGATGTCTTAAAGTGACAGTGGCAATAAACACAATGCGGTCTGTGTCATTAATTTTGATCAAGCAACAAAAGAAAAAGAGAAAAGCATTTACTGTTTGTTAATAGCTTTAATAAGGATTAATTATATTTAATTCATACAAATAATTGTCTGCTTGAAAGAATAAAGAATTATGTATGTAAGTTGTTATAAAAAATGCATATATCATTCATTGAAAAGAAGACTGTGTTTTACTTTAGGATACAATTTACCTAAACCCATTATATTTTAGTCGACTAAATCTACTGTAGATTTAGTTTACAATAGATTTGGAAAATCAAAAAAAAAACTCTAATCTAAAATCACTAAAATCTTGTATTTCATCAACTAAAACTAAAAAAATTCAGATGACTAAAATGACTAAAATTAGTTTGTCATATTTTTAGTCAAAAGACTGAGACTAAAACTAAATCAAAATATGCTGTCAAAATTAACACTGCTGTATGTAACTTCTCCGTATTGTATTTTTCCTCAAAAGTTTTATTTGTCAACCACGATGTTTTTTGTTCAGGGGTCTCTCAGTTCCCCATATTCCCAGCATAGAATAAGTAGCTAGGTAATGTTAAAACACAACTTAACATTGTTCGGCAAACTTTCTTGTGGCCTACTGAAATGTTTTTATTTTTCACACCTGCTTGGCTAATCATCTTTTACCCATTCCACATTTGAAAAATAAATCTGGTAGGGACGTGAAATAGGTATTAATTTTTTATATAAATGGTCTTAAAAAGGTCTTAAAAAGACTTGAATTTAACTTGAAGAAACCTGTAGGAACCCTGTAAAAGTCTGTCACTTTTGATAGTCGTAGTCGTCAGAGGTTTAACAGTACGGTATGCATTGCGATTCTCTCATGGTGTACCGAAAACGCCCTGCCCAGCCCTGGCCCATTGTTGAGGTTGACATCACTTTACCTTTTGGCACAAAATTAAATGCCGTGTTACAGCACACGTATGCCTCTGCGCATTTTTTGTGTGTCTTAGGTGTGTAAGACTAATATAGCGGTGTAGTCTAACCACCAAAAATCGCAATAAGCTCCATTTTCTGTTACTTTCGATACGAAACTAAGTTTAATCTTTCAAATGATCCCAAATACTAGCCTATACATATATTAACATATATTAGCCTATATATTTATATTTTACTTAAAAGCAATTTTATAGTTTTCTCCCCTCTTCTGTACCGAACCGTGACTTCAAAACCGTGGTATGTAGTAGTAGTGGTATTATTATTTTAAGACATGAACTATTTTCTTTATAACAATATTTGTTGATGCATTTAAATGTTGATGCAATCTTTTAAATCTCGAGGAGCTTTCTGTGAAGTCCTTTGCTATATTGATAACATTTTGCATCTCTGGACTTTTAATGCAGGAAAAGTTCTTTAAATCTTTTTGTTAGTCTTTCAGGATTTCCTTATCAGGTAGCAAAGATATTTCTCCCTCAATCTCTCTAGTTCTTTTATCCTCTTCTAAATAGAGGAAAGTATTGGGGGCAATAGCCTGGAATTTCGATTTGATTAAGACAGGTGCAGCTCCACCCCCCTCTGTTAGAATGAATAACTAGTCTCACATCCAATTTGTGCTCTGTGTCGTTAAATGAACTCAGAAGGCCTGCAATAATAATACAGAGATTAGATTGGTGTCCTAAATTCAATTTTTAGCCATATGATTTCTCCTGGAATAAAGGAACTGCCTTGTTTGAAGTTACTTATTTTGATGGGACATATTGGCCAGACAGCATATTGGTTTTCATTCACAGCTGAGACTGCAATTGGAAGTGTTTTGCTCGTTCAACCTCTATCTTTTTAGCTAGCTTAGCAATGTTTTTCCCCATCCTTATTACATTTTTCATACCGCAAAATAAAACTTCAGCTTAATTTAATTATTAATTTATTGAAGCAAAATATTGTAATCACACTACGGCTGTGATGGTATGGGATTTTTTCTTACCGCGGTGAAGCAACAAATCTCGCGGTTAACCAAAAAATCACCCGCGGCTGCGTCACACACTGCAGACGTGATCAAATCAAGAATGCATGTAGCTTGTAAATGACAATGGAAATGAATAATTATAAAGCATTATTCTTTATTAACAAATAAACAAATTTACATTTATATTAAATTGTAAATAATAATTAACTATTAATTAGGCTAAACTTAAACAACCTTATTTAAATAATTATAAAGCAGTATTCTTTAACAAATAAACAAATGAACATTTATGTTAAATTGTAAATATTAATAATTAACCATTAATTAGGCTAAACTTAAACAACCTTTTTTAAAGATTATAAAGCGGTTTTCTTTATCATTAACAGCAAATTAACATTTATATTAAATTGTAAATATTAATAATTAACTAATTATGCTAAACTTAAACAACCTTTTTTAATAATTATAAAGCAGTTTTCTTTATTATTAACAGCAAAATGAACATTTATATTGAATTGTAAATATTAATACTTAACTATTAATTAGGCTAAACACATAAATAAACCTTTTTTAAAGTGCAAAATAAGAGCAATAGTCTGAACAAGTGTTCGTCTGTTGGGCCGCTTAAGTGAATCGTCAAGTCCTGCTGCTTTATTTTTCGGTTTTCAGGTTTCGTGACAGGAAAATTAACGTTATCGTGTTTCAGCGAGGATCTTAACGGAGTGACTATGTTGCCTGCCGCGCTGAATACGCGCTCCGAGCGCTCGTAGCGCATATAGTCATATATTTTCTGGCAACTTTCGACAGAAGAGGGAATCGAGCCTGATTATCCCGCCACCAGGCAAGCGGATCAGAGTGCAGATCGAGGGTTTCCTTCTGCAAATACCAGTGTCTGCCTGGATTCTTTTTGGGACCGGATTGGATGATTGTGCTTTTCTCTTTCCAAGCAGGACGGCTAGCGCCGTCAACTGTTATTGCCTATACCACATAAGAGAAATATCGCTACTTGCAATTAAAATCTAACTCCAACTGTTTACGTTATGCTTTTCTTTTATGCCTGTATGTGTTTGTGTGTATTTAATTGAACATCTGTAAACATCACAAGTACTGAAACCTAGCAGTTAGTTAATAATAATCAGACACACACAAAAAATAAATCCCCCATATGTTTAATGGACTGTCCCTCCCTTGCGCAGGAAGCGTTTTTTTTCTCTCCAGAAGCCCTTGAACATAGGACTCGCGGAATACAGTAAATTATAAGCAAAGATTAATGTTTATAGTTCATATCGCACACCATATGCACTCCTGTTACTTTCAGCAGAAAAAAAAGTGCGGTGATGACCTCACACCACGGTAGGCATCTCATTAACGCGAGTTCATAAAGAGATCGCAAAACTAATCCATATGAATAGAAAGGTTTTGTCCAAATTCTCTGAAGAGACATGATCGCTTTATATGATGAACAGATTTAATTTAGACTTTTATTCACATATAAACATTCATCAACTTGCACATCAGTTGTGATAAACGGAAGCTCATGCATGTTCGTTTGACATGCGAGAACCAATGAGGTTCATTCTTGTGTGTTACGCAGGACGTTTGAGCTTCCGCAAGAACCAATGAGGTTTGTTCTCGTGTGTCATGATGGTGAGTAAATGATTACAGAATTGTTTAATTTTTGACATTTCATTTCACACATCAAATTTCTACAAATTTCACTTTTTAGATGAGGTTTGGTTGCACATGTGCATTTCAATAGCCTCCCACAAATCAGCTGCATAAAGCAGACTTTAATATTCTATAAATTAAATGAGAGGTCTTAAAAGGTTAATCTGAAACCCAAGTTCTGTAGTTATAGCCTCAGGCATCGGCTTTGGTTATGAATGTTTATAAAAATTTAATAAAATGGCAGTTTACAGCAGCTCAGTTTCTAGGCATTGAGTTGACCAAGCTAAGTGCTTAATGCATTAAGGTTTCTGACTTTAGCGCTTGAATGTAAATGCTTTAAAGTTGCTTAAATAGCCATAAATAGGTTTTTTTATCACCTTATGTTTGTTTAATATCCCCAGTTTGATTCTTGCCTCAGTCACATATTTAAAATGAAATTTTAGAGCAGCGCCTCAAAATAATCAAACCTCTATTCATAATTGATGTGATCTTATGATGAATACTAATGTTTTAATCACTGTTATGTGACCTGAATTTCACAGGTTTCATAATCTTTGAGCTGAAATGGTGCATGTAGGCAGAAAACCAAAGAGGCAGATTGAATAATAATGGACTGCCGCATCCCGTTTTTGGCCTAAGCATTTGTCAGACCGCTCAAAAATAGATTGTAATTAATTGCCGATTAGCACAGAGATTGATCAGGCTGTTGTTAGTTAGGGAAAAGATGTGTAATTGTTATGCAGATCCTTAAACAGAGTGCCTCGATCTGTGCTGTAAACCCAACTATGTCAGTCAATCAGGTTTCAACTTAAAAGTCCAACCCTGACTGATTATCCGGATGATTAACAATGCAGAGCACAGCTAAACAAACAAGCCTCTTCACTTTACAGAGCACGAGCTCATGGTTTTGAGTGCTGTGGTTCAAGCACGTATTTAATTATTCCACCCTCTCGCGACTACTTCACATACTGTGTCTGTTCTGAGCGTTTCTGCTGCATTTTATTAATAATACATTTCAGACCCCCTAAGACTCTTGTTGTAGAGGCGATTGTACACAAGGCGAGCTAGCAGTAATAAGGTTTGACGTGTCAAGCTTTTGACATTTAAATTCTTAAACTTAAAGGCAAACATCTGAAGAATCTGTGAAAAGACAGATGCGAACTCTTCAAGGCCTTATGGAGGGGGAGATGAAATGGGAGACCCACACACACCCACACCTCTCTCTCCGTCTGTTCTCTTCCTCACGTTTTCCTCTTTGCCATGGGCATTCAGGAAGATTGACACTCAGTCTTGTTTTATGACAAGTCCCTTCTGTTTTTTTAGAAGCCTCTTAACTCAAACTGAACCCTGTTTCCATCGTTCCTCTTGTTCTTTCACCTAACAGTGTGCGTTTGAAAAAAAAATGAAAAAAATCTTACCACCCCAGAGTGATTTTTGCTTTTTCATAAATGGTGATAACAGTAAGTGCAATCATTACCATTTAACCTTTTCTGCTCTACAACATTGTGTTGGGGCACCTGCTTGTTAAAGCCGAGCCTTAATGAGTCATTGTTAACCTGTTGGCTTCTGGTTCTCCCCAAATATGTACCAAAGTTAATTAAATGAGTCAAGACTAGAGATCCTGCAGCTTCTTTAAAACATGTTTAAAAAGCCAGAGCAATTTTAATACATGTTGTTTTTTCTACCTCTGGTTGCAAAATTGACTTTGCATTTCATTGTAACCCTAATCTGAATGCGTAATTAAAGCGAATCACACCACATGCAGTGCATCAGGGAGGAACATTACTGTCCCTGAGGCCTTTGCTAAATTTACAGCTCTCCATAAAAACGCAAATCTGTCACACATGGGCTGTCAGATGGTTTCCTCTATACCTGGTCCTTGATCATTTAGCTGTTAAAATCACATCCCAGTCTTTTCAGAGAGATTGATGAGGTACTTTTTTGCCCAAGCAATTTTAATTGCATAAAGATTGAGACTGTTTGTCTATTTTAGAGGAAGCTTACTGCACTCAATTTTACTCTCGCTTAAAGGGATAGGTCACCCAAAATGCGGTCATCATTTACTCCAAACCTGAATGATGTATCTTCCTTGTTCCGCAGAAGAAAGTATTTCAAAAAATGCCTTTTTTCTCCATGCAATGAAAGTCAGTGGGTCCAATACAAAAGCATACATGTTTGTAAAGAGTAAATTTTTTTTGGGTTGATTTTTTTGTTTGTTTTTGTTTGTTTTGTTTTAGGTGAACAAACCCTTTAAAGCACTAGCCACTAGGGATAGGCAGTGGTATACCATGAAAACTTTCTTTTTCTTCAAAGTTTTGATACATTTCACGCCAAAATCAGATTAAATGACAAAATTGCTCATCCCTAGTAGCAGTTATTCCCTGATGCTGACCACAAATTGGGGAAAGTTAACTAGAATTTCACTGGAATATTATCGTACTTTGATTAAAGCTGCAGTCCGGCGTTTCTCTTTGTCGCCATCTCTGTTCGAAATCTGCAATTGCAGTCATTCGCGGAATTATCAACTTTACGTGAGTTGTACTTCAACACCCTCGACACGGCACAGCGTGGATGAACAAAATGTTTGAGGAGAGTGTGCGGCTGTCAGTCACCGTGCCGTTGTGGATACTGTCATTCAGAATCACAGATTATTCTTTTTGAAAGTATGACCAACATAAGAATTTTCACCGGAAAATGTCATCTGAACTAGTAAGAAACATCCACTTTTGTTCTGGTTCTGACATTGCAGTAAATCGTGCTGATTAAATCTAACAATCGCTTATAAGTTATCATATCACGCAAAACCGTGCAAATTATACTTTGTTCTCAAATTGTTAATGTTAACAACGCAAGCAAGCATTGCGTGATGTTCTCAAATTGTTAATGTTAACAACGTAAGCAAGCATTGGGTGACTACATGTGATGTCCTTCCGATATGTATCCTTGTTTTCGCATGGGCCGGTTGTAGTCTCTTTTTTTTCTGTAGCCACTCCGAAGTCCGAACAAAGTCTTTTGCATTTTACAGCGGGTGAATCTGTTGTCACTGGTGATTGTCATTTGAACCTTTCTGGATCCGCCATCAAATTGCTAAGTTTAATTATATCAAGTGCTGTGAGAAAAGGCTATAAATCTCCACCTCCAGCATCCTCACACGCAATATAGCCTACTAGCCGAGACTCTTCTTTATGTGTACAGATGTGACGTAATGACGCAAAGACCAGTACCACCAGTACCACTGGAATTAAAAACATTACAAGCTTATCGCTTTGAATCGAGCTAAGGCAAGCAGATAGTTTTAAACACTGGCTGGTTATGTATTTTCTCAAATATGTATTTTGGATAATTTTTAACCCCAAAAAAGCTACGGACTGCAGCTTTAATGAAAAAAATAAAACTTTGGTATTGCTATGGTAGTCAAAAGCCGGTCACAATGTCACAACCTTTTTAACTGTTATTATCCAGCCATGCAATACATCCTCTAGTCAAATGGCTTTTAGTGTTTGTCGCTTATGCAATTTTTTGTGTGTGATCATGGTGTTTGGCTGTAAATTTTAAAAGCACACCTCTAACTGCTATGAATATGATGGAAAAGAGATCGACTTTGTAATCTGACTGGATCACTTTAGCCAAAGACTTTAAACCGCACTCCTTATTATTCATAGTTTTAAAGAATGTGGTGTGTGTGTTTTCCCTCCCCCAAAATAATTTCTCACTTAGTACAATAAATCATGTTATATCTGTGTGCGATTTTAGCACCTGGGCAGGTCTGGAGATGGTCTGACCTCTTATAAAATTTAAATACAAGTACATAAAATGCATGCTTGTGCGACGGAGGCGTGGTACTTGGAGGATTTATGCCCCACTCTTTGCAGTCTGTCTCATTGCCCATTACATGCTGGGTGAGGTATGTGTGTGACAGAGCACAAACCACTGATGATTCCATTATTTTCATTCATCTTTCTTATCCTCGTGGGTCATAGACCACTGCTGTCAGCTGCTGCAGACCTGTGGCATCACTCTGTGACTGACAGTTTCTATTAAGGCCCCTTGAAGTCTTACAGCTCAGACCTGTGTTGTAGGTTATGATAGTGCAATTTCACCCATTTCTGCTAAATGACCTCTGCTGTGTCTTGTCATTTGTCCTTTTTCCATATTTAACTGCTTTTTCATCATGCATATAAATAAACATTCTCCTTTGTCTATAAAAAAGATAGTTACGTGTTTGTGTGCTGTGGCCGATATATTCAGTGCCGTTTTAATAACTATAACTAAATTGGTGTCAACACCAATAGACAATAAAATTCAGTTTATTATAAGCACTGTTTATGTCGTCTGCTGTTTATGTCGTCTCTTTAAAGTCAGGGGAATCTGATTGACTTACAGTGTTTATCATTTATCAGTGGGAAAAACTGTTTTGAGAGTGGGGGGGGGGGGGGCTGGATGTAATTTATTTATTTTTTTGGTGCGGCAGTGTGCACTTCACTTTCACTTTAATTGGTGTCAATTTATCCTTCGCAGGGAGTTTGATTGACATGCGATCTCACCGCACCAGTCACGTAACTGAAAACGATGAAAACCTAGTGACCGACCGTAAAATAAATAAATAAATAAAAAGACATTAAAGAAATGATTCCCTCTGATTTTCTGTTTCATTAATAAAGTTTGACTACTCGCAGCAGCCTCACATGCGCTTAGAGCTTGTGTGAATTGCACGTATTAAATGAAGTTAACAAACAACCTCAATCCATCAGGAAACGTCATAGGTCGCTGAATTTCACTGCGCTTCATGAAAAGTTTTTCTTTCGTGAAGAAGCCTTTCGCCGGAGATGTTAAAATATAGCAGAGTGCATTCATGATTATTAGGCTACCAGTATAATAATCCTCCTGGCGCTGGGTCTGAGTGAGTAATTTACTCTTACCTTTGTTCTTTGATTAACATTAATGACACTTTAAGACCAGCCGCTGCTGACAGAGATGCGATCTGACACGCGTCAATTCTCACAAATCTCTACGTTCATTTAAAACTTTATTGAAATCATTTAAGACTGCTCTTATGAGGACACTCGACAAAACGGACATTTTGGCATAATTTGTGTGTTATGGTTTGTTCAAGGCCGAAAGAGAACTCAATACTGACGCGTCTTTTCTGTGGGTCGTGTGTGTGTGTAATAGGCAGTGCGGTCTCTTTAGTCTTTAAAGAATTCACATTAATAAGAGCGTGATCATACAACGCTAGTCAACGGGTGACGTAAAAACGGATACTGCGTAATTGCGTTAAATATTTTTAACGCTTTAAACTTTTAATTTTTTTCCGGTGCCGCGGTGGGCAAGTGATGAAACCGGTGTTGCGACTGAACACCGTGTAACACCGGTAACACAGACTATTGTAGCAATATATATATATATATATAGAACCGTGAATTTTGTGAACCGTTACACCCCTTATATATTAGGGGTGTAACTGTTCACAAAATTCAAGGTTATATACCAAAATTCACGGATATAATACACACACACGCACACACACACACACGCATACACACATATATACACATACAAGAAGGCATGTTAACTTATTCTATTACATCTAATAAACAAAATAATGAACTTTTAAAAATAACATCATATGACACCTTTAACTAACGATAACAAATCAAACCTTATTTTTAAAGTGTTGTTTTTGCAGTGCTGAAGCAAAAATGTCAGATAGCAAAAAAATTTGCCGGATTAGTGCTCAGGTATTTTCTGCTCTATTGAAAAAATCTTTCTAATGCAGTTTTGATGAGCAGTCCATACTGTGAATTCTTGACATCCTCTTTTTATCCCCCCCTCTCATAATGAAATGTCCACTGACATTTTGTTCCTACTCAAGTCTTAAAGCCTTGCAGAGCTGTTATCATAACATACAATAAAGGGGCGCTTTACTCTCTATCCTCTTTCTCAATGTCTTTTTTTTCACTCTGGCACAGAGAACACTTGAGTGAGTTCTACAGACTTCTGAAACTAGGAGTGATAGCTTGGAATGATGGTAATTTTCAGCTGCTGTCAGTGATTGGAAAAATATCCCCGTCTTGGTCTCGTACACAAATGATTATGCTCACTCAGTTGAATCATGATGTCCCTAATTTACTCCAACTTCTGTTCAATTGAAGGATACATCCTTTAGTTGTAGAGTTCTGTACTACAGTAGGGAAACCAGACCCATGCCTGGCAGAGACGTGTAAATCGACAGTGGCTTTGTTCTGTGAATTATAGAGCGGATAGTTTCTGTCCCAGGTGCTTATTGATCAATACAACATTGCAGTTAAAATACACTAAGTAGAACACCTATTTAGTTCACTACTATGGAAGTTGAGATTTGTTTTTCAAAAATGTTTAGTTGGTGGGTTGCCTAAACAATTAGCGGACTAATCTGTCTTAACTGAAAGTGTGTATTAAACACATTTTTTGTGCTCACTAGAAAATATCTAGACTGCAAAAGAACAGACTTTTAAACAAATTTAGGAACAAACGTAAGGTCTCAAAATGAATATTAATTCTTTATACTGTACATGATGAGATTGTGATTCCAAAATGTACTTAACATTTAAAAATGACCGGTTATAGTGATTTTATTTATTTATTTTAGACAATAGTTTAGGATTTTCATTTCATATAGACATGGCTGCATATAGTCCCAAAAACGACTTTCACAGTATATAGATATTCTCTATATAAAACATTTTGTACTTTAATGCTTAAATTAAGACCTGTTTGATGACAAATTATACAAAGAACTGACTAAATTTCACATTCCTTATCACTGCAATAAAATTGTGCATTTTTAAAGTTAATTCTAGTCCGTAGTTTTTCCTCTTGTTGCCATCTCTGTTTGAAATCTGCAATTGCAGTTATTCGCGGAATTATCAACTTTACGTGGGTTGTGCCGCGGCGCGGCACAGCGCGGATGAACCCAATGTTTTGAGGAGAGTGTGCGGCTGTCAGTCACCGCGCCGGTGTGGATACTGGCATTCGGAATCACATATTCTACTTTTTGGAAGTATGACCAACATAAGAATTCACCAGAAAATGTCATCTGAACAAGTAACATCGACTTGTTCTGACCAACTAAGAGAAAAAAAAAACATTGCTGTAAATCACACTGATTAAATCTGACGATCACTTATCATATCACATCAAACTGTGCAAATTAAACTTTGTTCTCGAAATTGTTAATGTTAACAACATCAGCATTGCGTGACTACATTTAATGCCCTTCTGATATTTATCCTTGTTTTCGCATTTTTTTTTTTTCCTGTTACCACTCCGAAGTCTTTTGCATTTTACAACGGGTGAATCTCCAGTTGTCACTGGGGATTGTCGTTTGAACCTTTCTGGATCCGCCATCAAATTGATAAGTTTAATTATATCAAGTGCTGTGAGAAAACATCCTCCAACATGCTCACATGCAACATAGCCTACTAGCTTAGACACCTTTGTGTACAGATGTGATGTAATGATGCAAAGACATACGCTCGAATTTCCAGCGGAAATCCACCAGTACCACTGGAATTAAAACCATTATTACAAGCTTACCGTTTTGAATCGAGCTAAGACAAGCAGATAGTTTTGAATGCTGTTATGTACTTGCTCAAATTTATTTTTGATAATATTTAACCCAAAGTTACGGACTGCAGCTTTAAATTCATCAATCTAGTGCACTTTTGGGAGTTCAAAATTAAGACCTCCACCCCATTTTCAGTGAGCAAATTGAACAAAGAAAAAGTATGTGCATTGACTTGTACCTGAGCTTTAAAGGGGATTCAAACCTCTTTTTAGTTGTGATTTAGTGTCAGTGTACTACATAATAATAATAATAATAATAATAATAATAATACTAATGTTATAATATTATTCCTATGACAGTAATCGCCATATATTGTAAAATAAATGCACTGAAAAATAAATTAAACTTTCATAAATATTTTTTCCCCTAATTTCTATACATGTAAGAGATTTTATTTAGGCGGAAAACAAGTTTACAAACGAGTCTTATTATAAATCTAGTGAAATGCTGTAATCCCCAACTATGCAAATGTGAAAATAATGCATAACTTGTACCCGCTATGTTCCCAAATCCACTCTAAACTCAGCAAATGCACAGATGGAGTTCACTGTGAACTGGTATTGAGAATCGAACCCACGGAGCTGATCACGTGCTGATCGCGTGAGCAAAGTGCAGACTTCTCTTTGTGTAGCGCAAACAGACAGTCTTTTGATAACAGGTGTTTAATGTCATGAGGCTTTGTGTTTGTTATTATGAGAAGTTTAAATATATTTTCGGTCTGCCACAAACCTAATGTATGGGGAACACTGTTTATTGTGAATCAGGAGGGTGAAATTAGCTTTATATTCATTTGAAGGTTAATTCAACTCCGTTGTTACAGGTTTCTGTTTGAGGTTATTGCATTTGATTGGATGATGCAGATGATGAGAGTTTTCTGGCCATTTCTTCTCCGTGCTGTCAATTTGGCAATTTAACGGGACATAAACAAAAGTTCTCATGCTACGCAGCCTAAACTGATAATGGGTGTCTGCGTGTGCAGTGTTGTGGGTAATCGACAACACCCTAATATCTTTCTCTCTGTGTCCTCAAAATGTTTTCAATCCAGTTTTCCTTAAGTATATGAACTGATTTTTTTTGTCTGGCAAATTTTGTTGTACATTCAGGCTGGCCATAATTTGCCTTTTGCTCAGTAAGCATGTCACTGTCTCAGTCGCCTTTCTTGTCAGATGCTTTTCCAGACAGTTAATCATAAGCCTAATTTGAATGGAACAAATAACTCCTATTTTCCCCTTATTGAGAGGGAAGACTGCTTAGGCTGCAAGGTGAATGTGATCAGTGAATTAGTGCTGAATGTGTTTGAGCCTTTGTTTAGCGCTGGGCCACAATTCCACCTGGTTCAGCACTTCAAGGTCAGGATCATGTATATGTGTCAACGACAATATTCCACTCTGAGAAGAGGGAAGTTATAAGAAATGAATTGAAGGAGAGTGTTTGGAAAACTTTTGTGCATATTCCACTTTAGTGATGAGTAGGACAGTGTGTAGTGGATGTTAGGGGTGGGGGAAAAAATCAATTCTTAGATGCATCGCGATGCGGACGTGGACGATTTTGAATCGATTCACAAATGTCAAAAAATCGATTTTCCCAAAAAAATAAAATAATTATATATATATATATATATTTATAATAACGTAATATTGACGGAACGCGAAAGACGGAACTCTGAAGCGCGGAAGTGCAGTGGCCAGGCCGTCTGTGGCGTGCACATTACAGAGACGCGAAGGCTGAGCGCGCTAAATCCAAACACCCTCCTTGTGTTAAAAGCTGACATGTGGAAATATTTTGGCTTCTGAAGTTGAAGGGGGAAAGGAGCTGGACAAGAGCCACCCTAGTTGTAAGCTTTGTAGAATAAAACTAACGACGGAAACACGACAAAAATGAGAAGCCACATGACACGTTTCCAGCCAGAGGAGGAAAAACACTCGGCTGTACCAGTCGTTGTAATATTAATTTACTACAAGTATGCTCCTAGTTCAGGCACACCTTTATTTTCCTGTTGGTTCTTTGTAATGTTAGTAAAATATATTGAACGTTAATTCTTTATGGGTCCTTACTTTGTACTTTTAAAGCAAAGTATTTATAGTCACACACACACACAAAAGATTCAGATAATCGATTTGTAACATTATAAATGTCTTCACTGTAACTTTTGATCAATTTAATTTATCCCTGATGAATAAAAGTAATGATTTCTTTTTTCTTTCGCCCCAAAAAATGTAATATAAATTCTTACCGACTCCAAACTTTTGAACAGTATGGTTTAATGTTACAAAAGCTTTCTATTTCAGATAAATGCTGTTCTATTGTATTTCTGGGTGATTCTCTGAATTGGGTGCTCTTCAAGTCCCCCAAACTTGCTTCAAAGATTTTCAATTGAAGGAAATCACAAAATGCCTTTTAATGCTGTCAATTAATAGAACCAGGTGCCTTTGCATTATAATGCAACACAATTGCTTTAAAAAAAAATTAATTTAAAGATAATGGGTTGCCTAAGTAGTAGACAACAAGCATGTTTGCATGTCCTCACTAACCATCATTACATTTTCATTGAATATCAAACAAATAAAAAGTGCAATTAATACCAAAATGTGGCTGCTAATATAATCATATGTTGGTCTAGTGTATTTTCGTTTACTGTTGTGAAATGGAGAATCAATAATCGCTAATCAAGAATAGGTAATAATCGAAAATCGACTGTAATCGAATCGGGAGTTCAATAATCGTAATCGAATCGTGAAATCAGACAGATCAACCACCCCTAGTGGATGTGCATGGTGTGTAACAGCATAATTAGATTACTCTTTTTGCAAGTGCCCGTGCCCAATGCAGCGGTGTTTTTGCAGCATGCTACACATAGTAGGGAGGTTAAGTGACTTTTGACTTCAAGTCATGATGCAAAGGTCCCCTTTGGTATGGAAGTACCTTAGGGCGATAGAAATAAATTTATCCTAAGACACAAGTGAGATCACATTATGTATCTTATATACGCACATTTAAAAAAAAAATGGCCGCCGATCATACTTGAGAGGCCCATGTCTTTGCTTCTGTTATAGCTATAATGACAAATTTGGTATCAACGTGTACATTTTTGTGGTCAAGGAGTCCAATAAAATAGGTTCCAAGACTAAAAAACAATAATGTTGTCCTTACCATGACAATTGGAGGTGAAATATGCAATTTTTTATTAAAAAACGCATGCCAAACACACAGTCCATTCACAACTTAATAATTTCTTCGTTTGGGTCTGCTTCGCATGCGCCCTTTACAGCACTGGCTACATACACGGGTGTCGCGTCGAGCATGGGCATCCGGTCATTTACGTCTCAAGGTAACTCAGAACTGTGTCACAGCTCTGGAGCCCTGGAAGGCGGTCGACTGGTATCAGACAGGTGTAAACCTGGGATTAATCTCGAAACTGAAAGTGGTTTCGACAGACGCCTCCAATTCGGGCTGGGGCGGCCTCTACGAGGGCAGACCGACTTTTGGCCTGTGGTGAAGCCAAGAAAAGAGCTTGCACATAAACTGTCTAGAGATGAAGGTGGTTGACGCCTTGTGGTTCTTCCTTCCCCTTCTAAAGGGTCACCATGTCCTTGTCCCCACGGACAACATGTCGGTGGTTTCCTACATAAATCGCCAGGGCGGTCTGAGATCACGGAACCTTCATGCACGGGCAGAACGCCTCCTTGTATAGGTTCAGCGCAACCTACTCTCGCTGAGAGCGGCGCATGTGCCAGGCCATCTGAATGTGGGTCCAGACAGGCTGTCCAGGGACAATGTTCCCCCAGGGGAATGGTCTCTCCAGCCTCAGACAGTTCAGCTGTTGTGGGACACCGTTGGCACAGCGGAAGTCGACCTCTTTGCGTCTCAAAACAACGCTCAGTGTCCAATATGCTTCACAAAGAACAAGGACGCGCTGGCCCATCACTGGCCCAGCCGCCCTCTCTATGCTTTCCCTCCGATCACGCTGTTACCACAGGTAATCAAGCGTATCAGGGAGAACGGTTCCTCTGTGCTTCTAGTAGCTCCGTTCTGGCCGAACCAAGTTTGGTTTCCGGAGCTGATCCAGCTTCAGAGCTTGGCTCCGTGGCCTGGCCCGTTGAGGAGAGATCTCCTCTCACAGGCCGGGGGTACGATTTGGCACCCACGACCCGAGCTTTGGGCTCTGCATGTGTGGGCCATCAACGGGTACCGGTCAGTCTCCCTGACGGAGTGTTAAACATGATTATGCAAGCTAGAGCGCCCTCTACTAGACGGCTTTATGCTTCCAAGTGGTCAGTGTTCTCAGGTTTGTGCTCAGCTCGCAACCTGGATCCACAAGATTGTGGGGTGTCGGAGGTTCTCTCCTTCCTACAGGAGCTCTTGGACAAGGGTAGATCCCCATCCATGCTCAAGGTATATGTGGTGGCTATTGCTGCGTTTGTCAAACATTCACATGGCCAGTCACTGGTGGAGCTAGAAGGGTGAACCCTCCTCGTCCCCCCTCGGTTCCCATATGGGACCTTTCCTTGGTCCTGGAGGCCATGAAGGGTGCCCCTTTCGGACCTCTACAGTCTGTGGACCTTAAGTATCTCTCATTGAAAACCGCCTTTCTGGTGGCTATCGCCTCAGTCAAGCGGGTGGGTGACTGACACGCACTTTCTGTTAGCGCGTCGTGCCTTAAGTTTGGGCCTAATGACTCCAAGGTCATCCTCAAACCAAGACATGGTTATGTCCTCAAAGTACTTGCCACTCCTTTCAGAGCGCAAGTCATCTCCCTGTCAGCCCTCTTCGGAGCTGACAGCGAGTCTGACGTGAATCTCCTTTGCCCGGTTAGGGCCCTGGGAATTTATGTGGAACGTTCGGCAGCTTTCAGACGGTCAGGACAGCTCTTTGTTTCGTTTGGTGGCCGATCTAAAGGTCTAGCTGCCTCGAGAACTGATAAATCTTTCCTGTGCCATGGGGAGTGGAAAACATAATTTTTGCGAGAACTTTGATGTTTCCCGTGCCATGGGGGAGGGGAAAACATAATTTTTCCGATATTGACCCCAAACATAACTCGTGTTACTATCCTTGATAAAATAAATATTTTTCTTTCCAAATGTTATATATTACAAAAATCTATATTTAGAAATATTATAAAACAAATAAAACACCAAATATATTTATACTTTTCCAATTTTAGGTCAATCAGTCAGATTTTATGTTGATTTCTAAATTTGTCCATAGTTGTGGAATGGGTATTTTGGATGCATAAGGGGTTAGGTGGGGTGGGGAGGGGGGTGGTGGGTGGATGTCAACTTAAAAGGTTACTTAAGTAGTCAACAAAGACATAAATTACCTGAGACAAACCTTTGTAAAAAAAAAAAAATTATATTGTGGAGGTTTAAATAAAATTACTTACTAAAAAAAATTGTGGAGGTAAAAAATGTTATCAGATCTGAGGGTAACAGGAGGGTTAAGCACCCTCTATGCATTTAAGGTAACCACGTTTGCCTTATATCATTCTTATTAAGCCCATTCCCAATGTCAGCTTTTTATATCCCCATATTATATGAGCTCAGGCTTGCCCTTGGGTCAGTGTTGTGGTAGATTTAGCACGCACAGCGTTTTAAATTGGGTTCGCGTAGCGTAAGCTAGCTTACGCAACACGAGAGTACTCTGGTAAGAGAACGTCTTAGTTACTAACGTAACCTCGGTTCTCTCTAGAAAAGGGAACGAGTGTTGCGTAACTCTGTCGTGCTTGTGCTACAATCTGGTTTTGCTTCAGTCGATGAAAACCAAGGAGCATCCTATCCCCTCGAACTCCGGCTTATATAGGCATAAGCCACACCCATTCGCGCGGGACGTGACGAATGAGGGCGCCGGCGCCCTCATTGGTGCTTACGTCACGAGCAGTCCCTCGATAGGTTGCAGCAGTTGCCGCAGAGCAGCCAATAGGCGCGTGAGCTGCCTCGCCTAGGTCTGCTAGCTGCAGCAAGTGCATTTTAAATGAATACAAATTATAAGGATAATTTTTGGCTTCAGTATTCTCGAGAAAAGAGATTTTCCCTCTAAGGTTTTTTTTTCATAGTCAACTAGCTAGCTAGTTATTAGTTATCTAACATTAAAAACATTTTTTCTATTTAATGAGAAAGTCATACGAACCTCAAAGTGTTAACCTGTCACCTTCAACCGCTGTCACAGCTCCTGGTGCAGATGGGATATGTTGTTGCAGGAACTGATTTGCTATAGGCTACTCCTGACTGGTCGAAATCTCATGCTACTTAGGACAAATGTAATGTACATAAGTAGCTGCACTGTTTAAATACAAAATTTTTTGAATGAAAAGATAAGTAAAGTCACTCTGATGACACAATTTTTATGTGAAATGTGCATATTTACCACCAATTGTCATAGTATGGGGAAAATGATAATTTTTTTAAACTTGAAACCAATTTTATTGGATTCCTTGACCCCAAAAATGTACACTTTGACACCAAATTTGTCATTATAGCGATAACAGAAGCAAAGATATGGGCTCTAGAGTATTTTCGGCGCATTGGCAGCCATTTTTGAAAAAAAAAAAACGTGTTTATTTCTGATACAAAGTGTGATCTCACTTGTGTCTTAGGATAAATTTATTTGTATGACCCTAAGGTACTTCCATACCAAAGGCGACCTTTGCATCATGACTTGAAGTCAAAGGCCTATTTTTTGGGCTTAACCTCCCTACTAACAGGACACACCAGACTAGGCATGTGCCGGTATCAAATTTTCGTGCTGCGATTAATTGAATGAGCTTTTATCACGGTATACGGTATTATCACGATATTTTAATTGCTCAAGAGAAACAGATGGATTGCGGGTATCTAAAAAAACAACTTGCATCACAATGTGTAATTGTGATTTTCAAAACATGGTAACTAAACAGAATTTTATTAAGTTTAGTGACAACGTGTTACAATGTTTACATGGTATAATGACTGGTAGGTTACTGTTTGTATTCAAATAAATTATTGTATTTGATTTTAATCTTAATTCAATATTGACTCATTTGGATAAATATTAGGTAGGCTACAGTCTGCATGTTAATTTTTCTCAAGAAAAAAATATATCTCACATAATGCTGTAAACAGAGAGAAATTAAATATAATGCGGTTTTCATTATAATAACAATTATGTAATGACAAGTAAACATATAATTAATATGTAATAAAGTGCACAGATTTAGCAAAATGACAATTTTTTCTAGTCAACTAAAGTGCTGGTCATTAAATGGCTTTCCTGAGGTAAATGTAACGTTCTGTGACATAACTGTTCTCCTGCAGTTTTATTGACCTCTTTCCGTGAAAAACACTGATTGATCGACATTTTGTATGAGGCATAAACCTTAAGGTAAGTTGTACTGTATCTTTAAATAAAAAGTAACAGATTATTGGTTTACTTGAACTGAGGCGCAGCGATCTGTCACAATGGACAGAACCTTTTTTTTTTCATATCAAAAGTAACCTGCTCTGTCTAGTCTGTCGGTGTCAGTGTCCACTTTGCTCCGCGATTTTTCTCTGCGTGAGAGCGTGTGAAAAGTGTCAATTCCGTAAAGCGGCTTTCAGACAGAACGCGATTTGCTATTTTGCAAATAAAAAGTTGAACTATTTTTAACTTTGACCCCGGCGTGCTTTGGTCGACGCAGCAACAAAACGTCCCCGCGAGTATTCTGCGTCCTGTCTGAAAGGCGCTTGAGTCTCAAGTTGAATGCGTGAGAGTTGGCAGCCCTGCGGGGGGTAAATCTTATACTGTCTATGGTAAATCGTCGGCAGCGTTTCTCCTTCCGCCATGCTTCTACTCCATGTGATGATTGTTTACATTAGACTAGAGTGCGCTCTGCGCCGCGTGCACACAGTGCTTATACATGTGGGGATTGTTTACATCAGAGTGCGCACGTGTTTTGCGGAGCATATACGCAGTGTTTAAGCGGTTGATAGAAAATTAGCTGATGCGTGTTCTAAAAGTCTAAATTCAAATCTATTATTTTTCACGGTATTTTGAAGTGGCCGCGATAACAATATCGTGCATATTCATTACCGCGATTTATCGCATTACCGAATACCGGCACATGTCTACACCAGACACTGCATTTTCTCCTTTGTAAGACTTAAAAATTAAATTTACAACAGATAATTTATATATATATATATATATATATATATATATATATATATATATATATATATATATATATATATATATATATATATATATATATATATATATATATATATATATATATATATATATATATATATATATATATATATATATATATATATATATATCCAAATAACCTTTGATCGGTAATTGGCCTTTTTTCAAAACATGTTTACAAGTTCGGCTATTCATATATTTTCATTTTTAAATAAGTCAGTTTGACTTTTAATGAACTTTATTAGTTAAAAATAAACTTGAAGTCAGCTTATATTTTGCATTTTTATTTTAGTAAGCATTCTATGGTGATGCGCATCTTTTCTAGCTCTCGTGTTGTTGGCCGCTTCCAGGGTAGAGTCAGTGTAATTCAAACAATGGGTTGAAGAAACCAAGATATTGAAATTCATGAAGGATGTTCCCTTTTGTTCTATTTCGTATAAAGATTAAAATGACTCTCCTGCTTAAGGGTGATTGCGTGTTAACACGCCTGATCTTAAGCTGCTTATTTTCTCTGAAGATTGAAAAGTATGTTTTCTTTTACTCCTTTACTCCAAGTGCATTTGTGTTCTGGACTTTTAAATGATAGTAAAAATCCAAATTATGTATGCAAGCCCAGCAATGCTTTGGGAGAGAATGATTTAAAAAAAAAAAAAAAAAAAAATTATGCAACTCAACTGAGTTAAATGCAAGGTGAGCGTGTTTAATGCATTGTCTCTTTCTGGAGAAATGGGATGAATCATTGAGTGCTCCTCAAGCACAAAGATGTAGTTGCTATTTGAAATGGTTTTCTGTTCCACTAGGGACTGCAGTTGCGGTTCACTGTTTAAAGCCACATTTTTAGACCTACGTTTGGACTTAATCTAGGAGAGGTGGTCCTGGGAATTTGCATTACACACTTCCTGAATTGTCTTGTAATTGCATTTGATAAATATCCAGAGGAGCCAAATAAAGTGTTTTCTAGCAGATAAATGAGGTTAGGCCAAGATTAATTGCCTCTGAACCACCCAAAAGAAATATTTCAATTAGTTTGACCCAAACACAAATGGTGCTACATGCTTTCAAAAACCACCAAGCCCCATAAACCAGGGTGATTTATCTTTTAGTGTAAATGCTTGGCTTTTTTATTTTTAATGACTACTTTGTAAGTACTTTCCCACCTAATGTTTTGTATCATTTTTTATAAATGTCCATAATGATTTGTGAGTTTTTTTTTTAAAGTTTGAACATTGAAGCAGCTAAGAGAAAAGATGTACCAAATGTTTGTTTTTGTATTGTTCTTTTTACCAGATATTGCCGTGTAAGCTAAGCTGTTTATGAAATGCACGCAGACAGCAAGCCTTTGAATTATTTGAAAAGCGGAATCAATGGCTTACTCAAGCTTCAAAGGCAAGCGTTCGCTCTTTTGGTTTAGTTTTGATCTAGTGAGCATTTGTTAGAACTAGATAGCTGTTTTTATTTTGCTGGAAAACAATGTTAAAGGTAGGGTATGGGATTTGCAAAACGGCCGGCAGATTTTGAAAGTGCACAACTCAAAAGGTCCAACCGGTACCTTCTTTCCTCCAACGCTGGCCCTGACTCCACGCATTCGAAGAACATGGACACGCAATCATGCATCTGCAAAACTCAGATGCACTTTCTCTCTCTCTGTACTGGGGTGACTTGCACTTACTGTGACTGGGTCACAAGCTTTGAGTATGCACACGAAGGGGACACGCGTGTGAGGGGGATTGGGGGGTGGATTGGGTATGGTGCGACTGTTTGATTGACGCATTTTTGTCCAATGATTCTAGGTGGTCTTGGAAATGATTGGCTGGAGTTTTTCGAGTCCTGCCCGTTCCACAGATGATTAAATTGCTTAATTTTCATTTCAGTGCTTCTAACTCAGTGGCTGTAAATGGGTTAGGAATAGGATTTCAAGTGTTTTTGAAAAAATGGTCAAAAAAGAAAATCACATACCCCACCTTTAAGGAAGTGTCCTAGATCCTTCCCTTCACATCCACCACAAAATGGAAATATTTTATATTTTTCCGATGGTGGAGTAGTAGTTATTAAATATCACTGTCATGGATAATGGCATTTGCCCACATTCACTTCGGTGATGTAGCATTTCTGACTCTAATTTGAGTTACTCTCAGAAGAGGCATAGGATTTAGCCATTGTGATTGTCAAGGGCATCATCGGCCTCATAGGTAATATAGAAAAAGACATTTCCCCCTGATAAATTGTCAAGATCCAAGGAGAAATAGTTCTTTAATGGTCCCAATGGTTTGATTCTTGTCACACTGGCTCTTTTACAGTCTTCTGTAAAATTGCATTGTTTCTTAGAGAGCAGTTATGTCCATTTAGCTTATGGGTTATATAGATACATGCTCAAGCTCTTGTTGTTCTTTCCATTTGGATAAAAAAAATATTGTAAGCTGCTTGTTTTATGAGACATTTAAAGCCGTTGACTTTGTAGGATTGGTTTGCAAATGGCATATTAAAAGTTAATAGCCTGTGCTGGTCTATGTGCGTCTTGAACACATCGCAGACGTGTCGTGATGTGTGGCTCGCTTTCAAGGGTGACTATTTTATATTGGGTTCAGCCCAAGGTAGGTATTAGTAGATGTTTACAGAATCATTGAAGCGTTTTTTGTTTTTCTGAAATAAGCTTTGAAATTAGCACAAAGCTGTATCTGTGCAGCTGAATATTGTTGTTTGGTTAGTGCATGATACATTTTATTTTGTCAACAAATTAGCAGTTTCTTTAGTTGTATAAAATGGTCATAGAAAATGGTTTCTTAGTAATTGTTAGAGATACCTCTGTCTTGCTGGGTAATTCCTTTAATCTATGGAGAGATGTTAGCCTTTTGCGTGTAGTTTTTTTCTTTCTTTCTTTTGGCCAGAATGGCCTCCTAAGGAGCAGTCATTGCATGAATATTAATGAATTAAAAATTGAAAGGGCAGAAGGGTGAACATTTTAAGAAATTAGATTTCACCTTGCACAGCAGAACTTTCTCTCTGTAAGATTTAATAATGATTGAAACATTAAGTCATACACATATCTTCTCACATCGTCGTCCTGCATACACAAACTCTTGCAAGGGTGCCACAGTGTCACGGATATGCTCTGGTAGTTTGACATGGGCTTGTATTCAAAGTTGCCAAGGATCATTCCCCAGGTAATTAGGGCGCATGGACTATTGCATAAATTTGTTTTTAACATTTTTAATTCAACGTGACTACGCTTTTTTATTTTTATTGATCATCTGAGCAGACTGTGTGAATGACAAGAAAAGATCCCCACGGTGAACAAGAGCATTGGTATTCAAACCCTCAAAGTTCAATAACCCACCTTAGAATCGGCCTCACGGCAGGCGTCAGCCTTAAGTTGACAGTATGAAGACAGATAGCATGCCATGTTTATTAACCGCTCTGTACGATTTGCCAACAGCGACGGGATGCCAAAACTGATTGCTCTGTGAAGACAGATGAACGTTGCAAAGCTTGACATGCCCCATTCTCTGCCCCTCAATCTTGAGCCGAGGCTTGGTAACTAGATGTTGTCCAGTTTTGCAGACTACTTTATAATATCCTGAGGAATGAAATGCACCTCCTCTGGTGCCCGCTGCATAAGACCTGTGAGGTTTCAGCAGTCACACTCTAGATGTTGTTCTTTGTCTGCGACAGGTAGGGGTATAAAAATGAAAAGGTCACCCTCGTATGCATAATGTACTGAGCTGTTTCTACTGACACGTCACTGTTGGAAAGTCATGTTTCTAAATAAACTGCAGTGCTATCAGTTTGTTCAATTGAATCTAAGGAGAAATGAACAAGGCTCATTAATGCTTTCAAAAATATCTTAAATTTAGTCTTTCATTTCACATCCATAAATTTAGGTCACTTTTACTCTAAAATGGCATGTAGTTTTAGTCAATGAAATAACATTTTAAATTACAAGAATGCAAAATTAAATCAAATATTCAAGAATCTTATGTATTAATTTAAACTCGCCATTTGACTTGATTATTTGATTGTCACATTCTAGATTTTACTTAAAAAATGGTAATCGCAATTTTTTTTGTGCTTTTTTAAATTAAAATTTGTCTAATTCACAAAATGATATTGTGAATTGGTTCATACTTGGTTCATACTTTTTTTTTTTTTTTTTAGCTTACAGACAGCATTTAAAAACATGACCACCTGTAGTGGAAAATCTACTCGCCTTCAGATAAAAGTTGATCTATTTGACATATTTACAATATTTGGAGGAGACTTTAAAAAAGTTGGTAAGCGTTAGCTTATTACATTTGTTGAAATTTGTTGAGTTAAATTTGTTTTTCATGATCTGTCTGTAAGTTTTTGTATCAGGGGATACTTTGCCCTTTTAGGGGTTTAAAATAGACTCTGGTCTAAAGATTTTATACTTTCTGGCCTGTTTTATAAAATCCGTTCAATACTTTAGGCCCCTCCAATGAAGCTATGGGGTTCTCCAACGTAAACAAAAAAGTGAGTGTGAAATATGATACTCAACAAAAAACACATGCAAACTTGTGTGTATATGCATTTGTTTTTTGTTGAAAATCATATTTCACACATCAGGCTTTTATGGCTCATATATTCAATTCATTGGAAATCAATGATAATTGAGAGATGGGCAAACAAATGTTCCCCAAAAGCCTTTGTGTCATATTTAACATATTATTTGTTTTAAATGAATTTAAATAATAATGTATGAATAAAGTAAACCAGTCCAGTAAATGTTCAATATACATTTACTCTATAAAAATCATGAAAGATTTCAGAGCAAAAAAAGACTTTACTTGATAAGAATAAAAAGTGAACTTTCAATCAGAGGACAGATGGCATGAAGTAGATTGTGTACAACAGGTTTTTCAGCAAAGTTTTGGTCACAGATAATTGATTGGCCCTAGAAATTCACGTATTAAATATTTTACAGGAGGCTAATATATTCATAAATAGGCATTATACTTATTGGTCAACAGAATTTTACAAAGAATGTTTAGTTTAAGTTATGAGACAACATTTTAGCCAAATTTAACTATTTGTTCTAACACATTGCCAAACAAGCATTCTTTTTTTCAATGAATTTGTATCCCCAAAGGGGCAAAGTATTCTGGAGGAATCATGAAATTTTATTATTTGTGTCCTAATAAGTTGGAAAATAGCAATAAATAAATTTTCTGATGTCTCTTTATGGTGTAAGGCCTACTAAATCGATCCAATGGCGGTACTCGATTAGAGGTGAAGGTCTCACACGTGTTCCGTCTCTTCCCATGGCAAAGGGATTTTTAATTAAATGCAATACATTTTATCTTATGTATTAACTCGTTTCATCTGACTCCATAAAATGAAAAGGTTTTTCAATGATATCTGTGCATCATTGAATATACGTTAATGTTTGACTATTCCTTTTAACTCTAATGAAAATAGTCAAAGTCTGTTAGAATAATCAAATATAACAATTTATTATGTCAGGTAAATGTATTACAATTCCATCAAACCATTAAATGTTATAGAACAAAGAGGAAAATCCTTTACCCGACATTGTAGGCTACGTGAGCTGAGGGTCGCGATACCCTCAACCACACGGGCTGATCTGATACAGAAAAAGCAGCCCTGAGCTCTCGCTGCATTTTCCTTATATAGCCAGACCTTATTTGATATGTAAAACATGAGTTAAGTGGAAATTTACTGTATCCCCCCTCCATAATTACTGGGGGTAGAAGTTGACCATCTGCTAAGAACAGTGGAAATTAGCATTCATGAATTTACACCTTTGGGAGTGCCTAGAGACCACATTCCTTTGTGTGCCAGTTATTCCTAAACTCTTAAAAACCTTATTACCTTTTGTTTTACTTCTTTGGGAATTAGACATTATTACCAGTCACCCTGAGACCTTTAAAATGATACTAAACAATAATCATTCACATTAAACTAGGGATGCACGATATTGGATTTTGGCCGATATTCGATATGCCGATATTTTCAAACTAATTTTGCCCGATACCGATATATTTGTATTTTTTTTAAGTGCAAAAAAAGCTTATTAAAGCTTCTATTAAAGTTCTCAGTCAAGAGCAGTGAGTGATTTCCTCTTTGTTTTGTTGTTTTATTAACATTAACCCTTTGATGCACAACATGGGTCTAAATAGACCCGACTGAGTTTTCATTTTCTATATCTTTGCAAGAAATTAATTTCATCATTCAGTATTCCTCAATTAACTCGTTTTAGATCATTACAAATCCTTATTTAAATTTTTCCTTTCTTTTCGAATAAAAATGTTTTTTTGTTTCACTACCCTTCTAATGCGCAACATGGGTCTAAAAAGACCCGTATTCATGTTTCTTTGCTGAATATTTGAAAGAAATGTATTTGATCATTTATTAATCCAGGTATTCATTAAATATCTTGTTTTTGATTTCCACAAATCATTATTTTTATTTTTCCTTTCTTACTTTATAAACAAACACGGTTTTTGTATTTCTACATCAATTTTACACACATGGGTCAAAAATGACCCATATAGGGACCTTTGATATTTATAAATAGTATAAATATATTTACTGCAGAAAACTATTCACCTGCCAAACATTTCACAATTCAACATGGCTACTTTTGTATATTTCATGCATGTAAGTTTTATTTAATAAATTTTTTGTCACAGAAAATATTTGATATTTTGTGAAAGACATCTAGATATAGCCTAAAATTAGAACGTTTAGGCTAAGGTTACCTTGACCTTGAAATCCATTACTAGTGCAAAAGAGAAACATGTCCAATACTATTAGCTAGCTTGCGGTCGACATATTTTATTTTATCTAATGTTAGCTAGGTCAACAAAATAAGTTGCAATAGAAAGTTATATATACAAGTATATATTGGCGCTTTTGGGCAGAAACCTTACCTGGGCAGTACCTCCATATACATTTTTATAAATGGTCATAAATCAATGCTATCGGTCACATAATCCGTCGTGTGGTGCACTATGGCTGCTGTCGCATCATCCGGGTGGATGCTGCACATTGGTGGTGGGGAGATCATTGGTGGTGGGGAGATATCCCCCTACAGTTGCACTACACTACAGTTCAATTTCAGTGTTATCGGTTATATGTGTGTTATGCGTGACAAAGTGGCCAATAAACATATTTCAAGTGTTACAGTAAATGTGTTGATCTAAACAACTGTGCCAATGGTTATTTTAACAAAAAGTGTTCTTTATTGTTTTGTTTTATCACGCTTGCATAGATGGGTCATTTTAGACCCATGTGTGTAAACTTGATGTATTTACACAAAACCTAGGAAATATTAAAATATGAATTTGTGATCATCGAAAACAAGATATTTTGAATATTCATAAATCATGAAATTTATAGATCATGAAATATAAAATGCTCAAATAAAGTGATTTCAAAAGGTGAAACAAAAAAATGCAGAGCCATGCATGAAATAACATAGGAAATGAATACGGGTCTTTTTAGACCCATGTTGTGCATTAGAGGGGGTATCCATAGCTTGCGCATCAAAGGGTTAAAGGGGTAGTTCTCCCAAAAATTTAAATTGTCATCATTTACTCTCAAGTTTCTTTCTTCTGTTGAAAATAAGTTATTTGGAAGAATGTGGCTAACCAAACAGTTGCTGTACTCCAGTGACTTCCATAGTATATTTAAGCACAAGAAAGAAATGAATACAGGTTTGGAACAACATTAGAGTGAGTAAATAATGACAGAATTTTTATTTCTGGGTGCAGTATTTCTTTAAGGACAAGCGGCAGCATATTATTACTGTCCCTTTAAGAACTGCACGCGACGCGTCTAATATACACGCATTTGACAAGCAGATTTTCTCTGTTTGCTTTCACTTTAGTTTAGACATAACCAACTTTGTTTATGTAAACCTTGTGTGTATTTGACAGTATCGGCGCAATAAGACTCTTAGTCCAGTATGCAGGCGCTGTGACAGGCTTTTAGTTCCTGTGAGCGTCGGGTAACGCGCTCAGAAAAGCGGATGTTAGAACAGTGAATGACATGTTTAACTAGCAAGACTTTGACGCACATGCAAATAATGAACTTTTGTGAATTGCGGTGTCCCGTGAGTGTAACTCTACCTCTACGTTAAATGTGATGTGAATGTACGTCGCGTTGTACAGTATGTTGAGATGAAGGCGCCAGAATTGAACTGATAGAATGCACGATACTATGATTTTTCTTCAAAAGCAGATCGTGGAGACATTTTAATCGTCCACGATCAAAAACCGAGTGAGACGCACACCTCTAACGTTAGTTGGAAATTTAAGTTGCTGGCGCTCATGCTTCGTTCACGGTCGTTACGTGCGCATAGGAAACACGCCCCCCTATCGGCAAGGCTCATCGGCAGAAATATTCATATCTGCCAATGATGGTCATTTTAAGCTTTTATCGGCCGATACCGATGTTGTCCCGATATCATCGTGCATCCCTACATTAAACTCATATGAATTATTGTGTGGGTGATCTCTGCAAGAGTGGGGGATGTGGGGAAGGAGTGTATGTCGTTTCTTTCCGTCTTACAATGGTCTTGCACTTTATAGGGTTAACAAACGCTTTCCTCTGTAATTTTGTTGACAAAATTAACCCTGATTAGCTATCCAAATGGATTTTTGGTTTATCACTTAAAGATTTTGATGTGGTTATGATGTTACACTTAGACTTGGGGCCTGTACCATGAAGCCGGTTTAGGTGGCTAGCCAGGTATGTTTCAGTTTAGTTTGCACCAACCCTGGGTTTTAGGGACCATGAAAGTGGTTTGGGTTTTTGCAGTGTCACCTCATCACCATAGCAACTTACGCTCCATGGCTAACCTGGTCCGGGGCAGGTTATGTTCCAGGCAAACCGAACCAATCAACAAGTGACGCATGTCTAATGCGATAGTCACTCCACCTGTTTCTACTCCAAATTAAAGGTCACTACAACTGATTTGTAAAGAGAAAATTGTCTGGCTTTTAGTAATGCTTATTTAGAATATTAAATTTGTATGATTTAGATATAATTTATGCAATTATTATACCCTTAATCGATCACACATGCACAATTTTAGTTCAATTATTATTACACTGTTTAAATGAATACATATATAAAAGGTAATATATTTGATTGATTGATTTGTTTATTTAAGTGTCAAACACCTTTTATGGTGCCCAGCCCTCATGGGCTTATTAGACACTACAACTTCCCAAATATCACCAAATAGCCACGTGACATAAGACAGAGTCCAACATAGCATAACTAAACCACTTAATATAAATACGCTTTAGAATCAATAGATGAAGCTATAAAATGATTACACGTGAAATGAAATGTTCAATTCTCTTTTTACCTTTATCAACTGTATAAACTAACTTCACAACTTTTACTTGCACTGATATACAGTAGCGATGCTTTTTTTTTTTTTGTTGTCCTCTTTCATAGACAGCTATTTTCTTCTTGCTGTGTAAATTTGTTTAAATTCTTATTTTAATACTTTTATTTAATCTAGTTTAATTGCGCTGCTTCTCTTGCGAGAAATGAATCGCAGTTTCACTCTTTCTCAACATGTGATTGGCTGTTTGCTACTGATGTCACTCCTAAACTCAGGATCAAAGCCTGAGTTGACCGAGAAAGTTGATGAGCAGCATCATGTACCAAGAAAGCTTGGTTGGATTGGTTTGGTTTTGTCAACTCGAAACTCATCCTGCAACCCTGAGTTTGTTCAACTACTCTCATGGTACAGGCCCCAGGTTTCACAGACAGGGCTTAGATTAAGTCTGGATTAGGCCTTGGTTCAATTAGGAAACCATTACTCAACTGTCTTTAGTGTGAGTAAATCACTCGCATTTGCTTTTAAGAACAAGCAGAATATATGCCGGTTTCTCCGGTAGTGGCCGGGACTAGTGGTCAAACAACAATCTCATTGGCTGGTGCTCATCTATTACCATCCCTGTTTTGATTTCAGCATATCAGTTAGAGTGAACGCTGGCAACGTGATTTAATATTCATGAACCCAGCAGCTCATCAATCCTTAGTGCGTTATATATTGTTAATAGTAGTAGAATTAGTAGTAGCAGTATTATCTTTTAATAATAATTACTATTATCTTTTTTTTTTTTTTTTTTTTTTACAGAAACACTGAATGACCAACAATATCTTAAGTACCACCACAATTCCTAAGTTCAGTTTAAATGACAAATATGCAATGTATTGTGTACTAGCCAATGGCGATACTATACTACTATACCAAGGTGTGCGTAGAGGGTTGTTACTAGTGTGCATCTTAAGACAAAACAATGGCACTGACATATTTTAAGATATTCCAGGTCAAGTTGCTTTCAGTTAAAACCGCTCAAACATGCATTTTAGTCTGGGACTAGACTGAAGCCTTGTCTGTGAAACTGGGGGTTAGAATTGTTTCTTAAAATCGTATACAGTAAACTATATATGATGACTAAGAAACTAGTTTGGCTGGATTCAAGACAGGGTTTTGGCAGTTCCCTCCACTTGTATATTTCCTTGTTATGGGTATCTGACTGAGTTTAATTGATTTTGTCTGGTCTCCAGTCCAAGATGTGTGTTTGGATTCGAGGGAGGAGAAACTTTAAAATGTGGAAAGCAGTAAATGTTATGGAGGAATTTGCTGACGAGAATCCAGATTGATCCGTCCTACCTGGTAAGCGTTTTTGAGATTAATTGGAAGCTCATAATAAATGCTTCAAACATACACCACTCTTGAGTCCTTGAACCCTGTGGGTTGTTGAGTTTCCCAGTAGCTTTTCTCTCCTGCCTGCAAATGGCCTCTGGCCTGGTTGAAAAGGCTTGTTTTGATCGAATAGACATGGAGTGGTACTGGGAGAAATGGGCTATAGTCACACAGGGTTTTTCCTGGCTCAAAATGAGGCGGAGTTGGTAAAATCGTAACACTAGGGGGGTCTGGGGGCATGCCCCCCCGTGAGAAAAATTTTGCACATTTTAAAGATAAATGCATTAATCTGGTGCACTTCGCACGTCATTATGGAACGTTTTCTGGCTCAAAATTAGGTGGTAAAAAAAATCCAGATCATGTGTACACATGAAAGTGTACCGCGCCTTCAACTGGCTGAAAAAAACAAACACTTTTTGCAAGCATGTTTTTTTTTTTTATAGGTATTTTAATAATCAGATAATTTGATTTTACAGTTCATAGGGGCCATATTAACAACAGTGTAGTTGAATAGCAACAAGCATTTGCTTTTATTTACACAACCCAGAAATATGTGGCTCTATTTCAGATTTTTCAAACATTGCATTATCAACTACACAGTGTACAACCAGAAGCAGAACATTTCAGCCTCCGATTTTTCATTTTATAGAAAAATGTGCCTCTTTTCAACGACAACACTTGGCAGATTATTGCTCAAGTGAAAACAGTTTGAAAAGTGAACTTAAAAAAGTTACAGAATTGTACGTTTATTCTTATGAAAAATTTTATTTTTTCAAGCCCTGTATATCACTTGAATGTAAATAAAGTGCAAAAAAAACCTATGCGTAAATTAGTAAGCCATGAAATTACAAAACAGTAGTAAATTACGTGCCTGCTAAGTTACTTGTGATAGCTTATTTTATAAAAACGCCAGAAAAATGTTGGACTATTGCCTAAGTCAGGCTGGCTCTATGGATATATTTTAAGTAACTAAGTGTTTTAATTTCACAACAAAGCCAAAGCTTAAGAAAAACACTATCGGTACCTGGCTGTGACTAGTGAAGGCACTTCGATGCTGAGGAAGGAAGGTGCTTCTTGACTTGCGTGCGTCTGTGGTGGTTGTGATGACTGACAGGAGATGTTGAAAAGGGGGAGGGGCAGCGGCTCGTGCGGTTTCACAGAAATTTACATTGCTCCGTTCGAGACCAGCAAGTTTAAATGCTTTTTCTGATGCCGTCGAAATGCGCAGAATGGTTTGAGAATGGACACAGGCCGTGAACCCGCAGCGGAACCGTCTCGGTGGAAAAGAGGTATCTAATCATGTGATTCCCTGACTTGAGTTTTGTCGAGAGGCGGAGGCGGCCCGAAATTTGACGGAGGCGGCCGCCTCATAATTGTCTATGCAGGAAAAACCCTGGTCACAGTATCTGGTTGGTGTTTCCTCCAAGATCTTGATGTAATTTGCCCTTCGATTTATCTGATTGCTTTTCAAGAGCACCTCTCCAGGAGGTTCGAGGCATTAATTGGATTTCCTTAAATCGTGCACATTGTCTCTTGACTGTATTCAGCGAGTCAATGATGAGTGCGATGCAGATGTTTCACCTGTGGCACTAAGACATAATAGGCAAATGTGATGAAATCCAGAGAGGAGTAATTATAGCACGCTTGCATCACATTTGATTATGAAGACTGTGTGGGTAACTGTGGCAGGCCTTCTCTGTGCCGCATCACAGTGCTGTTTTCAGCCCGACTGACTATTTCTGATCATGTGGTGTTTTAGGGAAGAAAATGCTTTTCTGTTAAGTTGTGTAACTGCTTTTGTTACCAAGCTCTGTAGTATGAAGGTCACCTCTATTGACAAGTCAAAGAACAGTCATGTCAGTGTTATTAGGGGCCTTTTCTTAACCTGCGGATGTGAATTAGCTCTGACTCATTGCATTAGCTCTGCATGCACCTAGATATCTGGTATTGCTTCCCTCTGATGCTTAGATGTCAGACATTCTCATGAATAGGGCTGCATAAAGTTACTTATGGTCAGAACAAGGATAATGAATGTCTTTGTTCGTCACACCCTAGATGGTAATGAACACGAATTCAGTTTGGCAGAACACTGTTTCCTTGGCAACCATGTTCGAGATAAATGGAGCGTTTTGTCATTTAAATCCTGCGTGTCCACATCTAGTGATGGTCCTCATTATTAACAATGTAGAAAGCAAATGTAATGGATGATTCTTTCTTTTCTTTCTCATACTTTTATAGCAGGTATATTAAAATGTGGATTAAATGTTAAAACTTTTCTTTTCTGCATCCGTTGCCATGCATTGCATCATATTATAAACTACGGCTGTACATTTTTAAAAGTCCTTAGTTAACTAATGTGTACACATTCCTAGATCTCTTAGCTTTCCTTTAATAGTTTTTTTCTTTTATTTGCTTTTTTAACCAAGGTATCAACCAATATATCGCCCAACACGTTACATTATGTATAGATGTCCAGTGTAGGCCTGGGTATCGATACAAATGTCCCGATTCGATTCCGATTCACAGGATCTCGATTTGATTTTAGATTTTGATTGTTAATTCAATGATTAAATTTTCACTGGCCCCACCACAATAAAAAGTAATAAATTAATAAAATATTTGTTGTTTTTGACCCATGTATCCTTGTATTGTAATACATAAGTTTATGACAGTGAAATTTACCAGTTCTCAATTCCAATTTCAAAACCACAGCTTCAGGTTGGGCACACAGTAGTTTTTCAGTTATAGAAATTGAATAAATCAAATGTAAAATAACACTGCATATTAGGCTTGGGCGGTATCCAAATTTCGATACCGCCAAACCTCCTCCCTATTTTACCGGGGTATACGGTATTACCATGACTAATTAAAAATTATGACATAAGGCTCAAACAGCATCACCAAACTGTTGGCTTGTGCCTACGCCGTTCAGAAACTGAATACCAGATCGGGCAAAAAAATAAAATCAAAGCAAAAATCAAGGCCAACCCGTGCACATTGTGTCTGATTCCGGCTGACGCATTAAATGTAATTATGAGCCGGAGCCCTATTTAGACTCGACTATTTTTAATACGTGGGCCGTTATAATATGGTGGCGCCAAATAATTTATTAACCCAGGTGCTGAGGGGGTGGTAGATATAAATACTATTTATAAATGAGCAAAAAATGGGACACTTAATAATATTTAATTATTTTATGACAATTAAAGTATTCATTTAATTAATTAATTTAAATTAAATTAACAAGCAACAAGCAAGAAGTGCATTTGTAAATCCGGTGACACGCGTCCATTGATTTTTATTATTACAACTTTTGTCAGTGTCTGCTGCAAAGATTAAGTTGACGATCGCCATCTCCTAATGAACGCGCATATATAGAGAGAAATGCAAATCATGGATTACATAATCAGAAGGTATAGGCTAGCCTTTTTCTTTTTGTTTTGAATTGTTTCGTTTAAAGAAATTGATGATTGGTATCTCCGTAGTGAACGCGCCTATAGAGACAAATGCACATCATGGATTAATCAGAGTATGCTGCCTATATTTCTTTTCCTTTTGAATTGTTTCGTTTAAAGAAATTGACGAATCGCCATCTCCATAGTGAACGATAGAGAGAAATGCACATCATGGATTACATAATCAGAGAGTAGGCTAGCCTATTTCTTTTCGTTTTGAATAGTTTCGTTTAATAAATTTGATGATCGCCATCTCCGTATGAACGCACATAGAGAGAAATGCACATCACGGATTAAATAATCAGCGAGTGGCCTATTTCTTTTCGTTTTGAATTGTTTCATTTAATGAAATTTCAAGCTTTATTTAGATATAGGCCTATCTGTCATGTCTGTGGGGCATACACTGAGTTTCGGTTAATTTATGATGAGATTTTAATGCAAGTGACCGCGGCGCGCCAGCGCACGATCATGTCATGATTGTTGTCTGCTATATTTGATTCTTATATATTAAATCCAGGCAAATGGTTGATAAAAAAAAATTATAAAAATTAAGATACAATTTATACAAAACGAAATTCACTAAAGAAAGGCCTTTTACAAAATGAAACTTAAGTGGTCAATGTCTGACTCCCGATGCATCCCATCTTACTCGTGCTGTTCACATTTCATTATCAACGTAAAAAAAAAAATATATATATTTTAATATTTTAACAAATATAAACTATGCGCTTATTTAATGAACTCGGGGCAAAATGCATCCTCGCAGCAGTGAGTGGGTGGTTGTTTCGGAGATGAGACATTAGGTTAGAGGTGTTTCCATCTCTCGCGTCACCTTTTTTATTGCAACATTTACAAATTGCCTCGTCAGTATTTACCGCCTCTCCCTTCTCTCTCTCTCTCTTTCTCCTCCACACTGTCACTTGATGACAACTACATAAGCATTTTTAGGCATTGAATAAATTATATTTATATATTATATATAAGTGCCGGTAATGACGGTATTGAAACTGATACCGTTGCTATTTTAAGACCCTGCGGTATACGATATTACCGTAATACCGCCCAACACTACTGCATATAGTGCATATACACTGCACTTCACTTTATACATTAAATAAAGACTCTTCCTTATTAAAGTTACAAAAGTTATTCAGTGAAAAGCAGCGAGTGATTTCTTTTTTTAATGTTAATCATACTCAAAAATACACAGACAGCAGAAAGAATTTTAGGCTGCTGTCACTTTACGACTAATGCACGGATCCAATATGCTGATATACATGGGTTATCTTTCTCTACTATTTACCATAACCGACTACGTTTATTTGGATACTCGCCAAGGCAGACATTTTGAGAGTAATTTATGTGAATTTGTCCATTCAAGCGTAAGGAGACTTGAAAGAGAAGCTGTCTGAGACGCACAGCTTTCTGTGTGCGCTTAGGATGAAACATTTCACACAGCGTGTGCAAGTTCTCTTGCCTTACTCTTGACTTTGTGTGGCAAGGCTTGAAAACGCATGCAAATACAATTTTTGTGACCATGCAGCACCTGCCCGATTGAGACAGTTGACCGTTCCTTCAACTGTCTGAAATGTCTTTCACGGCGAAAGACGCACCTGTATCCGCCATATTAAGCACTCAATGAATGACGGGCTGCGTCAGAAATCGCGTACTCTCGAGTAGGTACTTGATTTGAATAAGTAATTACTTCACAACCACTAAAATATGATGATCTATATAGTTTGAAAGTGCATAGTGTGAATATAATCTGGATGTTCTACATTACCCATGTTGTCATTATCATGTGACCTACCAGCATCATTTGCGTCTCTTCACTGCTATTCACAAATCCTCTCCCATTAAGTGTCCATCATATATGCACACTTCAGAATCTCGCTAGAAGTAGTAGGTCATCCGGGTACTTTTTGCCTACTCTTTTATGAATACTGTGAACATTACTTTTGTCGCATACTGTTTTTCACCCACTATATAGTATAGAAGTATTCGATTTCAGATGCAGCCAGGGTCCCCATTGTAACATCGCGCTAGGTAAATAAGAAGATGACATCTAGTTGAGAATGACTAGTAATAAAATTAAGGTCACTCAGATATCATGTTCAATGTTTGCGAGAATACATAAAAAAATATCGATTCATGGCTTTTGAGAATTGATATCGAATTTATCACATAAAAAAAAAAAAGATTAATCGCTGCCCTAGTGCAGTGTAAAAAAGTCTGCTGTATTTATTTTTTTGCCTTTGCAGAATAGAGGTTGTGTATTTGACTTTCTTCATGCGCAGCTAGTAATTAGCACTACAACATTTGGTATCATCTTAACATCCAAGGCCAAATGTGCTTCAGCTGAATCTAACAAAAAAATGCTTTTATTTTTCGCTAGCTGGTTCATTGAGCCGCATTGCGCCTCTCTCTATCATTTCCTTTTTGTTGACTACTTTGATCAGGGAGTGGATGAGGGATGACTACCCTTGGTGGCTAATGGAGCTTCGGTCCTTTGCTTTAATATAGTTCATTTTGAGAGACTTGTTTTGAAGAGAGGTGTCCATTCATCCTCTGTGGTCCCTGAGAGCTCAGAGCTCCAAGGAAATGATGCAGAGAGAAAATAAGACCCTTTTTTGTAGACTTAAAAACAGAGGGAGCGAATTAACGGTTGGAGCGACTGTCGTGATACAATAAGAAATCCTCAAAGTATTAGCCTGTTTTCATCTGGTCTCGGAGTTGCCTTTTCATTTGTGTGTGTTCAGTGACTTCATGCAGGTTTTAAACGAGCCTTCGTAATTGGGTACAGTTCGAGCAGAAAGTTGACGCACAATATTCTCTCACTTTGTTCATCTTAGTGTACTTAAATCCTGAGTTAATTCACTTCTGTTTTCATTTCCTCAGACGGGGACAGACCTCTGCCATGCAGGGCTGCAACCAAATTAAAAATGACCTTTGGAGTTAATAGCTTCTTTTCGCAGTGAGTGAAAAGCCTTAGAAAGCCGCTGCATCTGAAGCCTCTTTAAGAAGGCTTCAGAAATGGCTGTCCTCTATAAATCATGTTCAGCTTCAGCCATTCTGCCTCCCCACACTCCCCAACAACTTTTCTTTTTCTCTGGAAAAAATGCGTATAGGCACAGCATCTGTGAACCAGTGTTCAACAGCTGCCCGGAGGGAGTCGACCAATCGCTTCTCTCGTTTACCTTATTCCCGCAGTAAAATCATTAAAAACAATTCTATCGGCTGGGTTATACGATCTCAAGATTTACAAATGATTTAAAATCTATAAACTGTCAGGCAGAAATCATGGATGACACGCAATATCATTGTTGTTGAAGTGGCTGGGTAGCTGAATGTATTTATAGAATTTTTTTTTTTTAAATGGCTACATAAAAGCTGATATTCACAGTGCCTGATGTATTAGACTCCCAAGGTTAGGCATACAGTAACAGTCGGGGTATTTATGTTTTTGGTCTGCTATATTCTGCACTGGAAATTGGTTTTCTTCCAGCTTGCCCTGCAGTACTTGTGCATTGCACAGTATATAACACAGGCGTGTAGCTATTGTGGCATATGCTTGCTGCCACCCTCACTCTTTTTAAACCTCCACATAGGCTGCAGCTGCAGTTTTATCGAGGAAATCACTGGTTTCACTCATGGCTTTATAATATACCTACATTTGTATTTATTTTATATAAAATAAACTTAATTTATTTGTGTATTTTGTTGTTGTTGCATTTTCTGTATGGCCACGATTCTTCCTCTTCTTGGCCAAAGCTCAGATTTTACAGAATTATTTTCTCATAATACTGTTTTGGATGAAAATCAGTAATGTGGGTTCGGAGTGACTAACTTTCATTTTCTTTCCATTTTATATTTGGAACAGTATTTCTAGAGCGTCTGAGACCTCAGTAATTTCCCACCGGTAGTGTCATGCATCAGCACCATTTTACGTTCTCTGCTTACTAAAGAATCTCAGAGGAAAAGAGAAGGAAAAACCTGTCCAGACACATATATATGCGGCACTTCACATGAGAGAAGTAACGGTCCCAAAATTCTCCCGCAAAACTTTTGAGCCGGTTTTCTGCCAATGTCCTCCTACCTAACACTATTTAGATCATATATAAATCAAGAATCAGTGGGCTAGATAATCGTTTTCAACCAGTGTCAATCATCTCATGTTTATAATAGCATTTTTAAGCTGATTAAAACATTATTCTTCCCTTGGCTAGAGTGGAATCGCCGTGGTGTTGCATTTGATACCAGTCATTCAGGCAGGTTGTTATCTTGGTTTAGAAGGGCAGGTGAGTGCAGGGTTATGATAATGTTAATGATATCAGAAGCCATTTACTTCAGAAGGGCACCTTGCCTGAAGCTTAGACCGAATACCCTGAGTGCACCGATCTTAAAAGGCTTTCAGCCATCTCTGTATTCAGCACGTTTGATACATGATAACGTTTCTACAATCCTTTGTGTAGAAGATATTTTAAAGGAACCAACAGTATATACAGGCAAGTATGACCTTATGTACCTAAAGAGCATATTAGACCAAAACATTTATAAATTGTAACATTTTTATTTAAAAATATACGTCTTAAGGAAAAAAAATCTTTTCAGTTGGCCACATCTTTACCCACTATACAGATATGAAATAGTACATATTACAATACAAAAGGAAAAAGCGGGGTCTTGGGAAGAGGAGGGTGAAAAGCATTCATTTTTGCACAAAGAAGTTTCTGGGTTGTGATTTGAAGGGACTGTTTTGACCAGAGTGAGCAGCAGGACTTCAGCGTATGGAAAGATCCCCCTCAAAAAAAAGTTTACAAGAGTGCAAAAGGATTCATGTTTCGTGGTTTTTGTGATTGCTTGTAAGCTGATAGTTTAAACAGTTTGCCAGAATTTCAAAAGAAGGTCGTTCTTCCCCGTCACACGCCTAAACTATCAGATCAGGATGTGAGGGTTTTTGTCTTTTTTGTAATGATGCTAATGTGCATGGCAGGTAATCTGTTTTCTTTAAACATGCAAGGATTTTTGAGGAACGCACAAAGCAAAGCTTGGCTAAATCCAAAACAAAGCAACACCATTGGTGGATGTTCTTGGCTCAGTAAATGTTAGCTGTAGTTTTAATCGTTTAGTCAGACAACATTTGAAAAAAAAAAAAAACATTTTGGAATGCAGGAACCCAGCTACACCTCTGGATGCACAGAAAAGGTCAGCTACACAGACCTGCATTCCTTTTCTATTTGTTTTTACCAACATAAAGTTGTCTTTTACAGGGTTGGAGTTAGAGAAAAGAAGTTTTGCAGTCATTTCTCATTCATGGTATTTTACAGCACCCTCTAGAGGACAACTTTAACCAGTCTCTCCGGCATGCTTTATTCCAGTATTGGATAGTTACTAGTTTTTTTTTCTACTGCCATTAGGTAGGTAACCAGAAAATCTTTGATTATAGATACCAATTTTCAGATTTGGAGCTTTACACCTAAACCTTCTGCCAGGATATGACTAAAGCAGTTTTCTGCTTTAGTCATATCCTGACTGACTTTTCTCTTAAGCTATATAGCTTGATGACTAATTTTTTTTCTGCATTGAGGCAATAATTGCAGCTTGACTTGTGTGCCGTTCAGTGCTTTCCAGATCTTGCCCAGGGTGTTGTCATTCACTGTTTTGTCATGCAGTTCTTTTTTTCCTCTAATGGTTTATGTACCCTGATTCAGCCTCACTCGGTGGCTCCTAAGATGCTCATTGACTTCAATTAGATGCTAACTGGTGTTTGTGCTTCTTTTACCCCCCTGTGCATCCCTGCCCCCAACTCTTTATTTCAACACAAAGAGCTAAGTTACTGCAGCAGCAGCTTCTTTAGTTTGATGCTAATGTCTGTCCTCTCAGTGCTGCATACAAATGTCTCCTGACCCAGCCTCCTGCTGTCTTCTGCATGCTCTCCTGAGAGATGCGCTACGCTTTACTTCAGCTTTTCTCTCTGTTTTGGTTTCTTTTGTGTCCTTGGTATGAACCTCTGGATATTTCTTGCACAGACAAAAAAAAAAAGGCTTTTTTGTATTTATGGACTAAAAGGATCAAGGCTATGAAGTAATAACTATCTTATTTCCATGAAGGCAGCAGATCTCATGCACTAATTTTGTACTGGCTGAGGAGGCTGAAACATCCAGGGCAGAGGTTTTGGGTGACAGATCATTAGATTTGTTTTCCCAGGGCTTAATTGACTCAATGTTGAAGCTGTCAGGTATGATTATGGTCTTTGCTGCATTCAAACAGTGCGACACAAAGCATGCACATTTATTTTTAGGAGACAATTGTCAGTGTCCTCTGCTTTCCTCTTTTCTTTTCCCTAACCTTCTCACTAGGAAGTTATTCTCGCTGGTGTTTGCTTCATCTAGCTTTCTTTGATGGTCTCTACCATTAATTAATGATGCAGTGATCTAAGCAGCATTGTTCTGTCACAGTGAGGATGTCAGTGTTGTGTTTTAAGCAATCTTATGTAAGAATATATGCACAATGAAAATTGAGCAATCGCCTCTGTTTAACATTTTAGTAAATCCCTGCTGAAGTTGTAATGGAGTAATAGAGCTTTTTTGGACATTTTGTTAGAGCCATATTGGATATTAACCTTTTCGCACAAAGTGGAAAGAATTTATTGAATTTAACCAAATACAGAAACAAGAAGGCTGGTAAGTGTTCTCATTAGTTTGAATTTAAGACTCGAAAGTGAAAGGATCATTTCACTTTCGAAAGGAAGATTTCTGCCACACGAGACGGCCAAGTAATGTGAGTGGGTTGAATTCCCTGTTCAAATCTAAATTTCATTGTGGCTCAGTTTATAACAGTATTTGTTCTCAATTTAGAAAAGGTGAGTTAAAAATTATGCTTTGTATCCATCTGATTTGTGTATGCGTTTCCTCTCCCCAAAAGTGAATATGTGAGTGAGATCTATAGTGTTGCTAATGTGCACAGTCTTCTTTTTTTTTTATCCTTTTAAATTTGTACTGCTCAGCATATGTAACTATTTTCCCATGTAATAAAATTTCACCATTTATCAGAAGATATGTCATTTTATAAACTGTTTTTTGGAGCACAGGGTTCCAGACGGTTTGGCTATAGATTTCTCATCTCCTCTGTGCTGCAGAATACATAGTACACAAACTGGTGATGCAATGACGCATCCAAACTTCCTCTGCTGAGATTGATTGCCCCAGCTAGATATGAACCTTTGTATTACAAAAATAAACTTGTGGATTTCTCTATATTTCTTCTTTTCAAATTCATCCCAGGCATCTCAAGCTTTCAAAGATTTCCAAAGCTAGCAATTTCAAAGAAACTTTCTTCATACAAACTGAAAAGGGAACAAAAAATGTCCAAAAGCAAACCCTGTATCTTTTGAAATGGATGAATGGTTAAACCCATAAACTGCAAGAATAAATAGTTTATACTTCACACTCTTTGTAAGGCAGTTGCTGACATTTGCACTGCCCATAGCCATTGATGATCACAAGTGCACCCTCCTCGTGACCGGGATCGTACTCGTTATAGGGCACCTGTGTAGCCAGGTCCGCCATTGGCTGCCTCTGCTGGGTCCTCATCTGTCGCCGGTTCTGAATGGCCGAGCAATGGCGGATCCGCCTCAGAGTGGGAGGACAGCATTTTCGCGATATGTACACTACAAAAATAATGAGAAAGAATGAAAACAACAGAGCCATGGTGCCAATAATGACCCTCTGGGTCAGCACCGTGTTGTCCAAAGCAGAGTAGTCCTCTGTAACATCTGCCCCCTCCACCATCATGGTAGTAGCAAGGGCAGTGCGTGGGGGTTGGGTGGTGGTGGTAGTAGTAGTGACAATCGTAAAGCTCCCAAAATCCTCTGCGTAGAAGTCTTGCGTAGGGGTCTGCATATTTCCAAACATGGAGCTTGTGATCTCTGGGAGCATGGAATCCGTACTGGTACTGGTCAGTATGACCGGGGCCGAGAAATTTTGGCAAAGTTGGAATCCGTAAACGGCATCCAGTATTTCCTCGCCCTGTGAGTACTCGGGACTGTGGCAGAGGATAGAATGTTCCCATCGACCCTTAAAGGTGCTCAGCCAAGTGGCCAAATTGCAGATCCGTTTGGTACATTCCCAAAGGTTGCTCGACAACCCGATCACAGTTAGGGACTTCCACATATCCATGGTTTGGGTATCGAGGCTGGTCAGTTTGTTGTTATCCAGCAGCAAGATCTTGAGGCTGGGCAAAGTCTCGAACACGTCGGGGGTGAGTACACGTATCTCGTTCCCAGTGAGATCCAGTTTCTCCAGAGTTGTCCATTTCCATTCCATGGTGCATGTTAAATTGTTGATCTTGTTCCATTGTAGATAAAGGAACTGGAGGGCAACCAGACGAGGGAAGTGTGCCAAGTTAATCTTGGTCAAGTGATTGTGTTCCAAATGGAGCTCCCGGAGCTTAATTAACCCGGCAAAGCCGTTCCGGGCCAAGCTACGGAGCCGGTTGTTGCTCAGGCCAAGGTATTCCAGGCTCCGGCAGTCCCAGAAGGCCCGCACGGGCGTCGTGCGCAGGGAGTTTGACCGCAGGTGAAGGATCTGAAGTTTCCGGAGCCCGTGAAAGAGCTCAGGCTCCAGAGCCATCATCTGGTTGAAGGAGAGATCCAAGATCTGCAGGTTGATGAGGTGGATGAAGGTTGTGTTTGGCAGCTTGGTGATGCGGTTTGAGCTCAGGTTAAGGTCCTTGAGCTTGTACAGCCCCTGGAAGGCATCTTCTTGGACTGTAGTTATTTGGTTGTGGTCCAGATGAAGCCAAGTAAGCTGGGTGAAGCCAAAGAACTGGTCTGAGCTGAGCTCGCTGATACTGTTGTGTCTAAGCGAAAGTCCAAGGGCCCCTTTATCCACACCGTCTGGGGGTGCCAGGAGCCCCTGTGTGTCGCAGTAAAACTGCAGGTCTTCACATCGGCATTTCTGGGGGCAAGTTGTGCATGACACAGGAGGGAGGCACAGTAGCATGCTGATCACACAAAGTGCCGCTGGTGCTTGTCCCACCAATGGCCACCTTGAATGGAAACCTGGGTGGGTTTAAAGATAAGAAAATAAACTGGGGGGAGGGAAATCTAATCTCTGCAGTACACAGAAACATTTTTCTTGCACACGCTCTCTGTATTTGTCAACAGCCAAAGCAATCTGCTTGTTGATCCAAGAATTTTAAATTAACATTTAAAATGAATGTTCAAGAAATTGCACTAATAGTTATGCTTAAGTCATTTTAATGCAGAAATGATCCATCCATATCTTTGGATTGCAGTGTTGAAATTTTATATGCGGGTCCTTAGTTTTTTAGTCCTTTTAATTATTATTTTTTTCCCCAGGATGTTTTATCTCCCCCAACTGAATATGCCTTAATTTTCCATTTTAATTATTTATTTTATTTTTTTGCAGTAATTTAAGTGGCTTGTAAGTCGGCTTTTTTCCCTCTGCTGGAAAGGACCACTTATTAAATATTACAAGCATATGGGAAAGAAAAGGAAAAGCAGCATTTTAAGTATATAGATGTTTCTAGAGACCCTGACAGCCACTGTCCCCCCTCCTATTCACTACATTGCCTATTCAGGTCCAGACTCTGTGAATAAAAGGGCTAACTTACCCATTCTTTTGTGTACATCGGAGGCTGCATTCAACTGTCTTTTTCCGCAGACTTTTGGAGCAGCCAGATGGAAGAGAAATCCAAAGGGGAAAAAACCTTTTGGGTAAATACAAGAGGAATCAAGCTCTTCAGAAATAAAGAAGTGCTGAGCCCCCCCAGTTGAACCAAATTCAGGAATTCCATGTCCTGGGATGCGGTTTTCTCTTTTTTGGGTCTCTCCTTTTTTTCAGTCCTGGTATTCAATTCCCAGATTAAGAAAAGATGAGCATTATTTGCCTTCCAAGAATCCTTAAATTTAAAGTTGATGATTTGCATCCAAAGCAGCACCCCTGAGCAGATCCATCCGTCCCTTAGCTGCCTCTTTCCTTTTCCACTGCAATGATGTCAGCTCAATTGGTTAATTGAAGATCACGCATTCCTCTTTCAGTACCCAATGTCCTTTATCCCTAACTTGTTGATGGCAGGCAGAGGCTGCACTTGCGACGGCGGTTCCGTGTGGCTCTGCTGTGTTGTGTGGAGTTCTCGGCACCGAGGAAGGGAAATGCAGTGAGGGGAAAAGCAGAGGAGAGGAGCTGAGATGTTATTCTGTGCTTTTGTTGCAGCCACTCACTGCTACAGAGTGGTGGCAGGCTGGCGTCGATCATCAGTGCAGTTTCTCTCTCTCCCTCTCCCTCTCTCATGCGCGCTTTGGTTCGCTCCCTGGCTCGCTCACTTTCCGCCTTGCACACTTGCACAGTGCTTTGGCGTTTGATTCAACGCACCCTCCCCCTCCCTTACTTTTTTTCCTCTGGTTCGTCACAGTCAGAATATGATAACTGCAACGTGTTGCGGCAGTTCACAGCCGAAATGAACAATTACATTAAATCTCTTCGTCTCTTTCCTGTCTGCTCAGGTTGTATATTTTGTATGTGTTTATATACATCTATGTGTGGTTTAGTGCTTTGTTTTTGTTGGGTGTTTCACCTCTTTGTAGCTGTAAATTAAAACAAGAGATTTCAAATTATTTAGTTTGTTTTTGGTTTTTACTTCAATTAGGTGTTGTTGAATGAATTTACAATATAATTAAGTTGGCTCAGGAAGCTGATATTTAATTTGATATACTATGACTTGCAATCAGATTGGCCCTTCCCTTCTCTCTCACTTTCGTTCGTTCAGGTTTTCTACACAAAACGCGTCACAAGCAAACCGACGTCACAGAGACCTTTTATACTCCTGTCGATCTGCAGTGGTTGGGACAGAATCTGAATGCTGGACTTAATAGAGCATTCATACTGCATAACCCCACTGGAGATTTCACTAAACAAAAGATATGCACAACTTAGCTGTTGTCTGCATTTTTCTCAGCTCCTCTATCATTTGGCTGATTTTTCTTCATGTGGGTTTGCTGAACTTAATGTAATGGAAATCAGACTGTTCCTCCTTATGAAACAGCCTTGTTTGATGACAGCCTATCGAGCTTACTGGCTAAATGTGAACGAGAGTGGAAATGGATAATGTTCTATCATTGTGTGTGTGTGTGTATATGTATATGTGTGTGTGTATGTATATATATATATCAGGGCTGTTAGTTAAACGCGTTATTAACGGCGTTAATGCAAACCCATTTTAACGCGATTATTTTATCGTGAGATTAACGGTCTTTTTGGTCTAGCAAACTTTGTAGTTTCAATGGCTTGCGCCACGTGAGGACGTTTTGTTGCTTCGTCGACCAAAGCGCAAGCACACCGCTAGAGATGGGAATTGATAAGAATTCAACGATTCCGATTCCATTATCGATATTGCTTATCGATTCGATTCCTTATCGATTCTCTTATCGATTCTCATTGGGGGAGGGAATAAGTACAAATTGTTTGTTTGTATTAACTCGCTTTAATATCTGATCAGAAGACACAGCACAGAGTATTGGGGTGGGAACCTACACTGGTCTCACGGTTCGTTTCGATTACGATTATGTGATCGATTCAGTTCAATTCGATATCTCGATGCATTACATGCACTGCATCCTCAATTTTCACTTTTACTTCAAAAGTGATGTGTGCGTGTGTGTGCGTGTTCGTCTGTTCGGGAAGTCACAGTGACAGAAACAGTGACATTCCAGTTTAAGTTTCATGGGACTAAAGTCTGTTTATGCCATTAAGAAAATGAAATTCTGTAAAATAAATTGTTTTAAAAAAAAGTTCATTTAAAAGCAGCGCTCATTCATCAGTGTATAATGTTACACGTGTTGCTGTGTGGCCAAATGTTTCTGCATATTGGAGGTAGTTCCCCCCTTTGACGAAATGGAAATTAATCGTGAGTTAACTGACAATGCGATTAATCGCAATTAAATATTTTAATCATTTGACAGCACTAATATATATTAATATATATATATATATATAATCTCAGGGCATTTTGCATTTGCGACGGAAAATTACTGCGTCCGAATAAACTTATCTAGGAGCACCAGTTCGACTGGCCCGATTCTATGGGGTGCACCCTCTGTTGAAACTAATAACAGCATATTGGCCAAACATATTTTGAAAAGCGCCAGTGCATATTTGTTTGCACTCTGCTCAAACACACATTTTCTCATCACGCTCTCCAATGTAGCCAATCACAGGCATATCTGTTGATTTCTTGAGAGACAATTGCCAATCAGAGGTGTTTAGGTTCAAATCCACCCACCGCTCGAAACACTGGAGTTTGTTCAATGCTGAGTTATGCAGACCTGCGAATCCTCTCATTATAAAAAAGTACAGACACATTGAAAAAAAGAGATTCATTGTGCAGTGTAGACAACTTCATTGATTATAAGGAAAGTTTGTGAGCGCGATGAACTAAGACGAGTGACAGCTTTTTAATGATTATAAAGGGAGTTTGCAAATGTAATATTGATTTTATACAACAATTCAATAAACATGAAGTTGATATTAAGTGACTTGCATTTTAGCAACAGTATTGTCAGATTTTGCTCTATTTCCAAGGCTCGAAATTGCGACCATTTTGGGAGCATTTGTGCGAGTGCAAATGATGGTTGTGGTGCGACCTGTTTTCATTTCTCTAAAAAACGTTTGCAAATTACTTCACAGTGTGTACCTTGTGCGCTGATACGCGATGGCCGGACCATCATTCTATCCAACGTTATATAACCAATCTAGGGGGTTTCCTGCATTAATTTTTTTTGGGCGGCCGCCAAACCTTATTTGATCGGTGAGTGATGTAGAATAGAATGACTGCTGCGCTTGACAGGGCGTAAGAGAGAGAGCCCCGGCCGCACGCGCGCACTCACGTCTTCAAACAATACGAGCGCTGTCTTGATCTCTCCCTCGCGCATTAATCAAAATCATTTGACACGATAGAAAAAGGGCGGAAGACAATTGGACACAACTACACAAGCATTTTTTAACTGAACGTTAACGTTACTCTGTTAGCTCGGTAATTTAGACAATAGGCTGTTGACAGAGCTACGTAAACAGAGCAAACATGAGAGCATCCGACTGCAGACGTCAATAATACAGCGTAATGGAATAATCTCCCGATCAATCTCCGCTTCCCAAAAGTTATAAACTGCCTCCGGAACCCAGTTAAGGTACAAAAATCTATTCAACAAAAATAGTGATGCAGTTAAGTGTTTTTTCACTCAGCCGAGCCCTCTCTGTTGCTGTGTGGAGCAGCCTGTGTCACGCCCGTTTCACACATACTCCGTTTGCAGTGCGTTTGTTCGAAATAACTATTTAAAAAAAAAAAACACGTTATTTGTACCTTTCCGAACACCGTATTCGGATTCGGCTGCAAAACAGTAATACTGTGAAATGTTATTTCAATTTAAATAAACTGGCCTCTGTTGAAATATATTTTTAAATGTAATCTATTCCTGTGATGTCAAGTTTAGTGTCACATGATTTTTTTAGAAATCATTCTAAGATCATTTCTTATTTGCTAAATAAAAATATTAATTTGATATTAGCTAAGACACACTAAAATGATAAAGACATTAAATAAGTTATGAAATGAATACATATTACAACAGTTATATTTATAATAAATGCTGTTCTTTTGAACTTTCTATTCATCAAAGAATCCTGAAAAAAAATCAGTTTCCACAAATATTAGGCAGCACAACTGTTTAACATTGTGACACTGGAGTAATGGCTGCTGAAAATTCAGCTTTGCCATCACAGGAATAAATTAGATTTTAAAATGTATTACAACAGAAACCACTTAATTTAAATTGTAATAATTCAGTTGAACTGTTTTTACTATATTTTTGATAAAAAAAAAATTCAGCCTTGGTGAGTCTGGGACTACTTTCAAAAACATAAATAAAAAAAAATGAGGGAATTGTTACACCACTAGTGTGTGTGTGTGTAAGTATATAAATATATATATAGAGAGGTTTCATTATATAAACTCAGCATTACCAAGACATTTTCTAAACATGTCCCCTTTACCATTTAAAATTACGCTGACACAGCCATCAGCGCACTGCTTTTGTAACGCATTCTCCGCTTTCAATACATTTCAAGACAATTATTGCCGGATGTCAAATCGCCTGCTGTGAAAAATAATTCCTGTTATGTGTAATTGTTGGTCTGTTGTAGTTGGAGTTTTTGTATTACACATTGCATAAGTTTTTTTTTCTTCAGAATCTCACTGTATGAGTGTTGTATTCAGGACCTCATTTCAAGCTAGAAAGTTAAACTTTTGTATTCTATATGCCATCGATATTTAGTGAACGTGACTAAACCAGCCCATTTATACAAAGCTTTCTTCATTCAGATAAGCCACTGACTAGTTAATTTTGCGACTGTGTAGTTTGGAACATTCCCGGTGATTTTTTGTTTTTCCTGTGCACACGGTGAGAATAGGTCGAGCTAAAATAGCTTTCGTGCCATTTTACCTACTGTGCTTAATTTGAACATCTGTGTTCCTTTTTTTGGGGTGGTCACTTTCTAAAATGACCTGGACAATTTTTTTTTGCGTATGATTTATTTGTTTGTCGTTTTTCTCCATAGTTCATATTACTTTTTTACAGATTCTTTCCCTGCTGGTGTGTAATCTGCCCTTAAGGGATGTATCTGCTGAGGAGGACTTTTAAAAAAATCTTTTTCTTTTTCACCAATCTGTGGGGAGATTTGTTCATGCTGCAAGCACGCCTCTACCTGACCCATCATTAACTATGTGTGAAAACACCACGTAAACTAGTGTGAGGAATCAAATGACTGCCCGATTAAGTGGTGCTGCTCAAAGAAAAAGCAATATTGAGCGATCCAAGTCATTTCACCCTTTGGGCTGAAACATGCGATCATATAGCTAATATCCGTTGAGCTTTCTTAGTTATGCTGTGGATGAAAGTACTATCCACACACTAATGTAGGACATTTTTGTTCTACTCAACTACCAACTCACCTGCAGGTTAGAGATTTTGAATTGACATTCCCTCACCATTATATGCGACAGTCTACGTTGTTCTAAAGTGCTTTTATCCGACGGCACAAAATCAGGAGGGGATTAAGTCCAATGGCGTTCACTTGCCTCCTACCGTGTACCACCCAATGAGGTGAGGGTAAATGGGGGCTGAACTGCCAGTGATACTGCCAGATTTCATTGACTGTCATGCTTTTGCTGCTTGTGCCCCTGTGACGGCCTTCCCCCAGGCTTTTCCCTGTGCTGGAGATTTACCTACCCACTGCACAGGAGCAATTTGTCTGGGGCATGTGAGTGAGATCCGCTCTCCCATACTAGCCGACTTGACTGGGAGCTCTGGAGAAGAGAACGCCTTCTAAAGTGTGGAAATTGCTCAGATTTATCTCCGACATCAATTACCTATCATTGTGTTGGCTAACTTGTGAACTCTACTTGCTTACCTTCTGCTGAACTTTGTGTATTGTTAAAGGCTGTCTGTCCCATCACATAATGGGTTTTATTTAAAGATGTTAGTGCCTTGCTTACATTTTAATCCTTGATGTTTGGGGCTGGAATAATCAGACACCAGTTCAAAATCATCTGTCGCATTTTAACTAATCTTTAAGTGTGCCTTCCCCTCGATCCTTTTTTTTGTACTTGCACTGCAGGAGAGCTATTTGTGTCATGAATTATTTCACGGACTACTTAAGCCCAGCTCAAGAAGGAGACAGGCAAATCTCTGGATTTTTTAGATGAAAAATGTATCTGTGAAAGAACGTTGGCGGGTTCCTACTGAAAGTAACTCAAGTCACGTTAGTCATATGGAACAATCCCCAAAGGGGGGTAAAGGAACCAAAACCCCTACAAAGTTTTCAAGAATGAAATGTTTGCCACAGGGGGTAATAACCATTTAAATGACTCGTGCTGTTTTACTTTTTTCTCCCTCTCTGGAAAATGCACCTTATCCGTCATATCTTATAAGTTTGTCTTGTCCTTTCAGTTCTCAGCTCAAACTCCCACCTATTGTTTTTTTCCCCCAGCGAGCCTGACTATAACAAGTTTAAATAAGGCTTTCTAAGACTAAGTATGTTTTCTCTTGTTTGTTTTTTATCACAGGCTGGACATAAAGAGAAGAGTGATGCCCTCAACATGGCCATCGACAGGATGACTAAGAAGACCCGTGACCTACGCAGACAGGTCTGTTCACCATGAAGCAGTGCTCAGAATCTGCATTCTCAATAATGTATCATGACTGTCCCTCTTTAGATGCATGTTGTTTACATTGCATATTAAAAATGAATACACCAAACCTAGGTGCTCTGAAGGGTCATATTCTAGCTAAGGATTTGTGTGTTTGTGTATTCATAATTTCAGCTGCGAAAGGCTGTGATGGACCACGTGTCGGACTCTTTTCTGGAGACCAATGTTCCACTGCTGGTATTGATCGAGGCTGCCAAGAATGGTAATGAAAAGGAGGTGAAGGAATATGCCCAAGTTTTCCGTGAGCACGCCAACAAACTGATTGAGGTAGGCACCTGTTTTCTGCTCTATAAAGTGCCAATTACTGTCCCTCATCTATTGCAGATTTTAAATTCTGGAATATTTTCAAAACAAATGATGGAACATTATTTGTACTCATCCAGACTAGCTATTCTTTTGTTCAACATGGCATCTCAAAGAGAGCGCACATGAACCGTGATTGTAGGTCTGTTCTCTTTGGTTAAGATTGTTTTTGACATTTTTGTAGTTTTTTAATCCCTCAGATAAGCCTTTGGGGGATTTATCGTGGCCTAATTAGAAGAGGCTATGTTGAAATGCAAATCACAGTCCTGACCCAAAGTTGAATTTTGTGCACACAATGCAAAAACTTTGGGGATCTGACTTAGTATTTGACTGAAGACTGTAGTATTTGTAACTTGGATGAAACTGAGTGTGAGTGAGATGTTCTGTTAGACTAGATTAAAAGTAGAGATGAGTCTGGATAGACAGCCTAACCGATTAGGCTGGTCGACCACTGAGTTTGGCTTCCATATTTTAGGATGCTGTGCTTGAAAGGGGATGATTTAAGAGACTCTTCTTCTCTGATAGGGTTTTAGTATGCTGACAGCATGCTTGAACGTGCTGCAGAGAAGTTGCATCTCTAAAATCATCCCCATCAAAGCATCGCTTTTGTAACATATTTGCTGCCTTCAACAGATTTCTAGACAATTACTGTCAGACTTCAAATCGCTTGCCGAGAGCAAATTTCCCATTATTATGCCTAATCTGTAGATCTTGTGAGGACTAAGATAGTTTTGTGCAATAGAAGTTTTTAAATATTTAGTCTTATTTGTTGTTAGATCATTAGATATTTGTAGGATGTCTGTCATTTACCCCATTGACAAGCTGCGCCCTTCAACATGAGCCTAAAATGTCCTAATTATACTAGATACTAGATGATTTTGAGAATAGAGGGAATGCATTAACGTCACTTCCCCGCCGGAACACGCCCCCCTCAGCCGGACTGAGTGGCAGAAGAGCTGCTGCGTGACTGGAGTTAATAGGGGAAACTGCGAAAACGCAAGTAAAACAAACTATTATCAGTTTAAACTAAAAGTTGGACTCGATATAGTGTTCCTTACAACTTATCAAAGATCCAGTCAGTGATCTATGGATATTGACATGCAGCCAGGAATCGTGTTTCCTGACATTTATATGTGCCTGATTTCGACGCCGGGGAAATAAATTAAGAAAATTTGCCTGTAAACGTTTTATATAAATACAATATAGATAGGTCTAAATCCGAGTGATCACTTACATTAATGTTATACTGTATATCATCATATCGTCCAGCCCTAAAACTTGTATAGTTTTTTGTCAGTGTTTATTTAAAAACATCCAATTATGCAGAATATAGTCTGTTCTGTAGCTTTTTGCAGTCTGTAAAAATATACAGTAACTCAGATTTCTGGTCAAATCTAGTTGTACAGTCAATCGCAAAGCTCTTTCCCGTTTTAGATGTGTTTTGTGTGTTTTTCACAGCATTCACGCTGAAAACAAATGCTGCCGCTCAGTCTTTTTGCCACTTGTGGGCGTGACCGCATTCACTCCGGCCGACGGTGACGTCATGCGCATACCCTCTATATACAGCTTTCTAAATGGCTAATTAAAAGTGGCTTATGCCACCCACGAAGCAGAAGAAATAGAAGCTGTCATTTCCGCAAGTAGTTAGTACACTCTTGAAGGAGAAACTTTCCATTCTGATTTCAAAATGCAAGCTGATGTAAAAACAGAATAAATTTTAGTCGATAGCCAGCACCATCACTATTTATGCGGGAATGCGACAGAAGTCTCTGTCATGGCTCCTTGATCCGAGCGAGTTGTCTCACAGCCCTTTTATCTTTTATGCTTCATATTTTTGTGTGAAGTGTCAGACAGGAGTCAACAAACTTATTTTTATACCATGGGACAAATGCAGCAAGGCTGCTGGGTTTACAATGCCGCAACCGACGAATCACTCCATTTGTATGGGCAGTCACAACTGTGAATCACATTTTAAGTTCAGCCATAGAGTGAAACTCCTCAGAGCCCAAGGTTAAGTGCTGCCTCGGTGTCGGAAATGCGAAACAGCTGGATATCCGGTGTCTTATTGATGGACTTAGAGAAATCTGCATTGTTGTGTCTGTTTGCGGTGACTGTATTCATGACCGATAAATAGGCTGTGTCTCTTGTGGCATTTATTTGCGGGATAGATGTTTTTCATCCAAAATCACTGGGGGTTTTATATCTCATGCTCACATTGGCAGGGCCAATGACAAGCTGACAGAAATGTTAGCTATCCTCATTAGTTTTTTAAATCTGTTCATCTTAGTCCCTGTGGTAACACGTCATCTACCAACATTTCAGACTGACCTCTCCCCATAGGGGGCAGGCCCAGCCCTCATGTGACACGCTCATACAGGGGAAGGACTGGTGAAGGAAAACAAAGTGAAGGGAAAAGGAGGGGTGATGAGTAAAAGCCTCAGAGTCTCACCGGGGGCTAAAGATAGTCAAAGCACAACACGTCTCCAAAAGTCACATTCGTGTTCTTCTTCTGCCTCTTTTCTCCCTTCCTCCTCTCTCACATTGTTTTTCGTTGCCTTGATTTGACACCAGTCAGTGGTCGCACCATATGGATTCCAACCTTAATCCGAACACGGATTACATGAACAAAACATGGTCTCATTTTGATAATTCCATTTGAGAGGCATTTACAAATGATTGTGGTTTGTGTACTTTCCTCACTTATGCAGAGGCAAGGTCTGCTTTTGTCCGTGCAAATGTTAAATGCAAGCTGTTGTTTATTCATATTTATCTTAATAATGTGAATTATTGGATATTTGAAAATCAAAGTAGTTATTAAAAAATTTTTATAAATGTAACTATTGAACATTGTTGTCTTTATTGGTTTTGCTGCCAAAAATCTAATCTAAAACATCCGTTACTGGTGAGACGACTGTAATACTAAGCTTCTCAATGGTTATTTATTTAGTATAAAGTAAATTACACCCATATTCCAGCTGTGTTGAGGGTCAGCTGATGCCTGACCTTGTGTTGTCTGCTTTGTGTGGTAGAGGGGTTTTGAAAAATGTAGGTTATGGGGAAAAAAGAACTGCATTGTCTGGAATAGCTGGAGCATCTCACTCCTGGTTAGTATCCAATCTGTTGGCAAGGAAATGTATTCAAGGAAATGTATTGTCCATTAGGGATGTTTCCTGCATTCATGTAGCTGGCTTCTGTTACAAAAGGAACAGTGGGTTGAAAACTATGTGCCATGTATGGGAATTGCTCTGTTTGCTGATTGGCTTTCATCACTAAGGACGGTCTAATATATTTTTGACCGGCATTGAAGGCTTGCCTCGCAGCCAGAGATGGTTGAGGAGGGGAATTTATTTTAACCTCTCTTAACTCTGCACTCTTGTCCTTCAATATGGTTAAATAATAACCCCAAACTTTTATTATGCTGAATATAATAAAAATGAATGAAATGGCTGGAAATTAAAAGTTTTTCAGTTCTTGAAGAAAGTCCAAGGAGTGTCCCACAGATTTGATTAAACATTTTATAAAGCATAGAGCCAAAGTTCATAATGTGCACGTGTCAGTTTGAACATTCAAGCATAATACATTATAAACCATTCTGGCGCAAGAAGACCCAAAAATGTCAATTCAGAACTTGTGCACTCTTTTCTGTGCACACAGCCGCACAGACAGCACTCGAACACAGAATTACGTTTTCTTCTGCATCTACTCACCTAAAGGATTATTAGGAACACCTGTTCAATTTCTCATTGGTTGATTAGATAATTGCATTAATCACATGGCAGTTGCTTCAATGCATTTAGGGGTGTGGCCCTGGTCAAGACAATCTCCTGAACTCCAAACTGAATGTCAGAATGGGAAAGAAAGGTGATTTAAGCAATTTTGAGCGTGGCATGGTTGTTGGTGCCAGACGGGCCGGTCTGAGTATTTCACAATCTGCTCAGTTACTGGGATTTTCATGCACAACCATTTCTATGGTTTACAAAGAATGGTGTGAAAAGGGAAAAACATCCAGTATGCGGCAGTCCTGTGGGCGAAAATGCCTTGTTGATGCTAGAGGTCAGAGGAGAATGGGCCGACTGATTCAAACTGATAGAAGAGCAACTTTGACTGAAATAATCACTCGTTACAACCGAGGTATGCAGCAAAGCATTTGTGAAGCCACAACACGCACAACCTTGAGGCGGATGGGCTACAACAGCAGAAGATCCCACCGGGTACCACTCATCTCCACTACAAATAGGAAAAAGAGGCTACAATTTGCAAGAGCTCACCAAAATTGGACAGTTGAAGACTGGAAAAATGTTGCCTGGTCTGATGAGTCTCGATTTCTGTTGAGACATTCAGATGGTAGAGTCAGAATTTGGCGTAAACAGAATGAGAACATGGATCCATCATGCCTTGTTGAATTTTGTCGTAAACAGAATGAGAAGATGGATGCATCATGCCATCATGCCACTGTGCAGGCTGGTGGTGGTGGTGTTATGGTGTGGGGGATGTTTTCTTGGCACACTTTAGACCCCTTAGTGCCAATTGGGCATCGTTTAAATGCCACGGCCTACCTGAGCATTGTTTCTGACCATGTACACCATCCCTTTATGGCCACCATGTACCCATCCTCTGATGGCTATTTCCAGCAGGATAATGCACCATGTCACAAAGCTCGAATCATTTCAAATTGGTTTCTTGGACATGACAATGAGTTCACTGTACTAAAATGGCCCCCACAGTCACCAGTAGGAATGGGTACCGAAACCCGGTATTAAACTGGCCCCGTGCTGAATTTTGAAAGACCGTTGGATCGATAAGCTCGGATGTTATCGGTTCTGCTGTCGGTACTGGAGAAATTAAGAAAGTACACGTGCTTTTTGTTATTACTATACACGCATTATCTTGCTAATTTTATCTCGCCAGCCACTTCTATATAATAATATTGAACCATTTGGCTGTGATGCATTTTTGCTAAAGAGAGAGAGCTGCGGAGCCACGGCGCGCACAACAAAACAGCCGCTTAATGAGTGACGATGAGGTCACTTTAGCTCTTTGATATTAAACAAATTTTATTTTAGATTTCGATTTTGGCTTCCAATGATTATAAAAAATAAGATATTTGAGGTAAAACCATAAAAAACTAAAGCTGCATTCTGTCTAACTTCCTTTCCTTCACAGCGGTGCGCTATCATTTCTTCTTGAAACTAGGGCTGCAACAACTAATCGATAAAATCGATTATAATCGATTATGAAAATCGTTGTCAACGAATGTCATTATCGATTAGTTGGTCTGCTTACGTCACGGGGAGCGTTTACTGGTACGCACACACACGCAAGGTCTCTCTCTGCCGAGCGCGCGCGCTACACGGTTTGGAGCAGTCTCTTCTGTCTCGCATGCGCGCTCTTGCTTGCGCGCTCTAGATTTCGGGAGTTTGAACTAATTCGCGGGCATCAGGGAGCCGCAATCAATATGAGGGAGACTCCCGGGACTTCCGGGATCTTGGGATGTCTGTATTTTGTCTCGAGCATCAGGTTGCGCAATCAGTTCGCTCGCAACGTAAGTGATGGATTAAAATAGCACTACCGCAGAAATAGGTTAAATTAAAATGGTGTTTACAAAGTGAAGCACTAAATACAAAGGCAGTTAATAACAGCAGCAGTAAAATATTGTTTTTTAGTCACTGTACTCAGTGGTTTTCAGCGAATGCTTGTGCACTAATGCATCATTTCTCCTGTCCTTTACTCAAGCCTGTTAGCTTGCTGGGTAACGTTACCTCCATTCCGTTCTCTTTTTATAGCATTAGTCTACTAAGTTTTAATTGTTTGTCAAACGCGATCTACTGCGGCTCTACGTTTACACAATTGTTTTCAGTCTTTCTATATTTATTTAATCAATTTATCCTTATATTATATTCTTTTATATATTATATATAATATATATTATGTTCTTTATCCTTATATTCCTTATATATAATTAATTTTAAATAAAAATTAAATGAATTATATATTTTAGATGTTTTTAGTTTGTTTTTAGTTCAGATATTCACATCTGAACAACATGTCTGTGTAAATTTGTTTTAACAAAAATTGTGTTAAAACATATGTTGGATATCATTTTTTTAACAATAATCATGTTTGTCAACTTGCCATCAGCAATTATCATTAAAAACAATGCAAATATTGATATTAGTAAAACTCAATGTGTGGCTTTTGCACTTTTTAAAGTACACTTTTACACATAAATACCCTGATTTACGGTTTTATTTAGTTATATATAAAAAAAAAAAATCTAATTTAATTTCTATCCGATTAATCGATTAATCGAAAAAATAGTCGTCCGATTAATCGATTATCAAAATAATCGTTAGTTGCAGCCCTACTTGAAACCCAAACGTAACGTCAGAATCAGCACGATCTGTTATTGTTGTAAAAGGCAGTCTCTCTACTGATGCTAAACTACGGGACGCGTTTGATAATAGAAAGCTATTAAAAGCACCAAAATAGACGCAATAGACGCTGTTCCAAAGGCGGCGCGCGCACCGAAACACACCACAACGAGACAAGCAACGTAACGTTACACTTTGGGTTTCCTGTGCGTCTAAACAATCAAATATACACAAAAATGTGTAAAAATGACTGTCTTGGAGATTCACTTAAACAGTTTATTCACTTAAACAGTTTATTCACTTAAATACAGTGTATGTCTTAAATGGGCATAAATAGTTGGGAGAAAATATGATGTGTAATAATGATTAGATCTGCATTTGGTCTTAAACAGGCAGCAGTCTAATAAACGTGCTGACGATTGCCCCATTAATGTGAATCAAACAACAAAATGCAAAGAGAAAATCAGTTGCAACTCTTGAATGAACAATTTTGGCTTCTATGATAAACTATGCAGTTTTATTTTACATTTGATTACTTTATTAGATGTGTTTTTAGTCCACCTGCACAGTAATGTCGACATTACTCAAATTAAAGCACTGGGTATATAAATTGTGTATTTGTTTAATTGTATACTTTTTTTTTGACCATGCGTTTGTACTTTGTTTCTGGTGTCCTATGTCTTCTGTTGATAAAACACAAAACCCTGCACTTCTGCATAACACGTTGTTTTTTTTTTTTTTGTTTTTTTTTTGTTTAAATGTAAAATATTAATAGCAAAATAACAAGCAATGCTTTAACAAAACAAAGCAATATGAATTATTTTCTAAATATTTTCCCCTTTTTTTTTTATATAACAAAAAGAACCGATAAGAATACCGTTAAAGTACCGGATCGATAAGTGGTATCGGTAAGAGTAGTAATACCGTTAAAACCTTAACAATAACCATCCCTAGTCACCAGATCTCAACCCAATAGAGCATCTTTGGGATGTGGTGGAACGGGAGCTTCGTGCCCTGGATGTGCATCCCACAAATCTCCATCAACTGCAAGATGCTATCCTATCAATATGGGCCAACATTTCTAAAGAATGCTTTCAGCACCTTGTTGAATCAATGCCACGTAGAATTAAAGGGTTAGTTCACCCAAAAATGAAAATTAAGTCATTAATTACTCACCCCCATGCTGTACCAACCCCGTAAGACCTTTGTTCGTCTTCGGAACACAAATGAAGATATTTTTGATTAAATCTGAGAGGTGGATGACTGCTACATAGGCTGCCTAAGGGAATGAAACTTGACGGCCCAGAAAGTCAATGAAGAAAATGTTTAAATATTCCATGTGACAACAGTGGCTCAACTATAAGTTTATCAAGCGACGAGAATACTTTTTGTGCGGAAATCAAACAAAAATAACGACTTTATTCGACTATTCCTTTTCTTCCTTGTAGGCCTGAAACGAGACTTCAAGAGATTTCCACGACGCATTTTTAAATCTCCTCATTCTTTCTGCAAGGCTCTTCATAATGATATGGCCTGATAGCACCTAATAGGGCCATTATGGGAGGGTCTTTGTCTTTCTCAGGTGTGAAATGGATACATACTAATGAGAGATCAAGCCTCCTTGCATAAAGCTTTTCTCAAACAAAACACGTCATACACATTCTAAAAGACTTTATTGACTTATCTGAATGAGTAGTCAGGATGTTTCTCACATAGTTTTGGAGCAAATATTCTAGACTATGTGATACAATTTTCAGAAGTCTTGTGAAGAAATAATCAATATGTGTTTTGTGGCCTTATTTCAGAAACTTTTAGTTTTAGTTTTTTCAATAACCACGCATAAATAATATTCTCTCAAAAATACAAACATGTACATGCATGTTGCTAACATATTATGGTAGCCCCGTGTGTGCTATATAGAGTGAATTTACACCTTTGCCATTAACATGTTTATAAATAACTGAAAAAAGCACAAATGTCAGTGCATGTCAAAACATCCCAAGGGCCCCAAAAAACCTTTGGTCCCCAGAGGGTTAATAAACACAGCCGAATTGCTGTCATTTAGGAATAAGATTGTGTGGGTTTTGAATCGGGATTTGTGTTTTAGCGATTGAAAATCTACAGTTCCAGAATGTTCATTCTCTGAATATACTGCTTGTACAAATGTGGCCCACGTTCCACAAATAAGTTAGGAAATTTATAGTGTAATGCTATTTTCTCTTGCTCTGTTTAGAGTTTAAATATGGATGTGGTTATTGCTGTAGGGATTCCAGCTTAATTTGCAGTACAATGAAGCATCCATGGATACGACAGGGATGGAACTGCAGCCAACACTTCCCTCCCCTCACAATCTTTTTACTCCTGCAGAAGGCATGAAGTCGACACTCTCCGGGGGCTGTAAAAAGTGCCAGCTACATATCGCCTCATCTCTCTGTCTCTTTCTCTCGCTCTCAATAGCGTTCTCAGACACCACCATTCATTCAAATAGTTTCTTTTGTATAGGCCTTTACGTTGTAGTGAGTGCTGGTTGTGGAGACCCTCCTGGCAACCTTCATACATCACGAGTACTCCACCTTTACCTATTTGTTAATTTCCTTTATTCCCCCCATTCTGAAAGCCACTCATATTGACTTTGAACTTCTGAGCTTGCAGCTTGGCTCTGAGTGTCAGTTCTTGGTCGCAGAAACACCGTGGCGGTTCAGTTTTTATACCGTGAAATGCATCATTCCTGAAGAGGGATAAAAATAGAACCAGCTTAGTTTTATTGCCTCAAGGCCTTGTTCTCGAAGGTTCCTGGCTGCTCAAGGAACGCGGAGATATTGCTGGGACTAAACTACCATGTGCGGTGGAGACCGAAGACTGGAGAGTGGCAGAAATTAGTTGGTTGCAGTTTAATCAACTTCATAGATTTACTTCAGTTACTTCAAAATAGTAGTTTTTGTTTTAATTTTTACATGCTTATCTTCCATTTTGTCTTCAATGCAAAATGAATGTATTGTTAAATATTAAAAGGGCAGTTCACACCTAATAAGTAAAATTAGAAAAACTAAACAGAGTGCCACGAAATTGAAAAGCTGTATTTTAAAACTGCTTTTAACTCGACACTGTTCATAGTAGAGCTGCCCGATTAACCCTCTGGGGGTCTAAGGTGTTTTTGGGGTCCTTGAGATGTTTTGACGGGCCCTGAAATTTGTGCTTTTTTCAGTTGCTTATAAACAACATTAATGGCACAGGTGAAATTACACTCTATTTAGCACAAACAGGGCTACCATAATATGTGAGCAACATGTATGTACATGTTTGTATTTTTGAGAGAATATTGTTTATGCATGGTTATTGAAAAAAATTTAATTTTCTGAAAAGTCCACAAAACACATAGTAAATGTGTCCACAAGACTTTTGACTAATGGATGTTGTCGCCTAGAGTTTTTGCTTCAAAATGATCTGAAAATCATCCTGCCTAATCATTCACATAAAACAATAGATTGTTTTAAATTGTGAAAAACATTTTTTTGGTTGGAAAGGCAATATGCGAATGGGCGTGAACAGCCCAGCCCCCTCTTATATAATTAGGTGGTTCTCGCCTGAGAAGACAAAGACCCGCATAATAATTTCCTTTCATTTCAAGAGCCTTTCATTCAGGTGTCAAGAATGCAAGGACTATATATATATATATATATATATATATATATATATATATATATATATATATATATATATATATATATATATATATATATATATATATATATATATATATATATATATATATATATATATATATATATATTCACCTAAAGGATTATTAGGAACACCTGTTCAATTTCTCATTAATGCAATTATCTAATCAACCAAACACATGGCAGTTGCTTCAATGCATTTAGGGGTGTGGTCCTGGTCAAGACAATCTCCTGAACTCCAAACTGAATGTCAGAATGGGAAAGAAAGGTGATTTAAGCAATTTTGAGCGTGGCATGGTTGTTGCTGCCAGACGGGCCGGTCTGAGTATTTCACAATCTGCTCAGTTACTGGGATTTTCACGCACAACCATTTCTAGGGTTTACAAAGAATGGTGTGAAAAGGGAAAAACATCCAGTATGCGGCAGTCCTGTGGACGAAAATGCCTTGTTGATGCTAGAGGTCAGAGGAGAATGGGCCGACTGATTCGAGCTGATAGAAGAGCAACTTTGACTGAAATAACCACTCGTTACAACCGAGGTATGTAGCAAAGCATTTGTGAAGCCACAACACGCACAACCTTGAGGCGGATGGGCTACAACAGCAGAAGACCCCACCGGGTACCACTCATCTCCACTACAAATAGGAAAAAGAGGCTACAATTTGCAAGATCTCACCAAAATTGGACAGTTGAAGACTGGAAAAATGTTGCCTGGTCTGATGAGTCTCGATTTCGAGTCAGAATTTGGCGTAAACAGAATGAGAACATGGATCCATCATGCCTTGTTACCACTGTGCAGGCTGGTTGTGGTGGTGTAATGGTGTGGGGGATGTTTTCTTGGCACACTTTAGGCCCCTTAGTGCCAATTGGGCATCGTCTAAAATGCCACGGCCTACCTGAGCATTGTTTCTGACCATGTCCATCCCTTTATGTCCACCATGTACCCATCCTCTGATGGCTACTTCCAGCAGGATAATGCACCATGTCACAAAGCTCGAATCATTTCAAATTAGTTTCTTGAACATGACAATGAGTTCACTGTACTAAAATGGCCCCCACAGTCACCAGATCTCAACCCAATAGAGCATCTTTGGGATGTGATGGAACGGGAGCTTCGTGCCCTGGATGTGCATCCCACAAATCTCCATCAACTGCAAGATGCTATCCTATCAATATGGGCCAACATTTCTAAAGAATGCTTTCAGCACCTTGTTGAATCAATGCCAAGTAGAATTAAGGTAGTTCTGAAGGCGAAAGGGGGTCAAACACAGTATTAGTATGGTGTTCCTAATAATCCTTTAGGTGAGTGTGTGTATATATATATATATATTAGTGCTGGGCAACGATTAAAAAATTTAATCGCGATTAATCGCATGATTTTCTTGCGATTAATCGCATTGTTACGCGCAAAATTGAATAATGAATTCTAAAGTACTGTATTGCGCACTTTTGATTTAAATGTACTGCTACAAAAGTGCAATAACATGTGGTTTGCAAAAACTAATAAAAAATAAGGTGCTTTTATACCAGCAGTATTCCCTTTACACAGTATCAATAAAATATTTCTTGTAAATCTCAACTTAAACATTAATGTAATCAAATCAAATATTTAAACAAAGCTATTTGCCACTGCCAGGGCATTACTTTTTAGCTAGCTTGTTAAAACGAGTCCAGTTTTCTTTTTTTCTGAACAGGTATCTTGAATCAGGGAGCAGCAGAAACAGTCTAAAAGGGTCATGATCACTACAGATATAAGTCGACCAACGTTACTTCTCTGATAGCAGCTTAGGTTTGGTCATGGCATGCCACGGTTTCCCACATAAGATTACATTAAACAGAGGTAAAGCCCAATTTATACTTCTGCGTCGAAAAATTAGCGCGCGTACCCGTGCATCTCTCCAAAAATGTAACGTCAATTCTACGCGTACCGTAAGCGCTGTGATTGCTAGAACCGCTCCCCGGGTTTCACACGCCCTCTGCATGTGTAATTGCGCGTCAACGACGCAGAGTTATAATGAAAACCAACGCATAGTCTATAGCGTAGAGGCTCCGGCGTTGGTCCGACGCAGAATTATAAATCAGCCTAGAGTGAGGTGAAGTGGTTGAGCACAGGTACAGCGACAAGCGGGTGCGTTCCTGTGAAACTGTTGCGGTCATGCTCGCCTCACGCACGCGCCCGCGCGTTGCCGAAGTTGAATTGTCTAACTTTTTGTACACGACGCGCAGCACAAATCATTGGAAGAGAGACTGATCCTCGGCTCGCTGTTTGTGAGTTCCCAGAATCTAAATAGTTATCAGGACATCAACAGGAGGGAATTCACATGGCAGAGCATCCCCGCTAAACTAAACGCAGGCCTATCAGGTAAAGTTATGTATAATTTTAAGTTAAAAAGACTACCGCTGCGTAGCGCACAGAAGCCGTTGCCATGGTTACTATCCATAGAGTGCCTGTCATTCACTTGCGGAGCGCTGTCTCCCTTTCTCTTCACCTGAGAGAACCTGCCAAAGCCCCTCTACTGCTTGTTTGGGTGGGTTATTTGCTGGCTGACCAACATCCCACCCCTCCTGTGATCATGGTTTGACTGTAGGCTTATGTGTATTCAGAGCCAGTGAGCAACGGACTTTCAAAATAATAATAATAAAAAAAAAAACTGCGTTAACGCGCGATAAAAAAATTGTCGGCATTAATTAATAAATGCGTTAACGCGATAATAACGCGTTAACTTGCCCAGCACTAATATATATATATATTAGATATTTGTATATGTATATATATATATATATATATATATATATATATATATATATATATATATATATATATATATATATATATATATATATATATATATATATATATATATATATATATATATATATATTAGGGCTGTCAAACGATTAAAATATTTAATCGCATTAATGTCACAGTTGACTCTCGATTAATCGCAATTATTTTTAATCTATTCTAAATGTCTCTTGATTTTCTTTTTGTCCCATTATTTTTTTTCTTATTTTAATGCTCTTATGAACATGGAAAAGTGGATCGGCTTGCTTTGTGCTAATGTTTTTTATTGAAAAAAACATTGACAATACTGTTCAATTTCACACTAACATTCTCACTAGGGATGCACCGATGCCATCTTTTTCAGAATCGATCTGATCCGATACCAAAAATTCTGAGTATCTACCGATCTGATACCAGCGCAGTTTTTTTGTAAATCAAGTAGAATTTTTATAACTCTGTGTGTTGAACTGATAATCACTCTTTTGTGTGTTAAACACAGAGATGTATAGTAACGAAGTAGAACTACTTCACTACTGTACTTAAGTACTAAAAGGCTGTGTCTGTACTTTAGTAGAGTATTCTTTTTTTCTCCTACTTCCACTTTTACTTCAGTACATATTTTCGATGAGTTTAATACTTCTACTCGATACATTTTTTATGTACTGCATAGTTACTCGTTACAATTATAAAAATGTTGAATCATTCCAAACCCACATAATCAGTGCCAGAGCGGTAGATGGCTCTGTCAACAGGTTTAATGAAGCTGGCTCATCATTGAGGGAATCAAGCGATCAAGAAGAGCGCGCGCGCTCGTACTCCCGTTCTGCCTCTCGCTCTGCTGCCTGCCTCCATTGAGAACACTTGAGATTTGTTAGTTTTTTTCGAGATGGAAGAACCAGAAACACCACCTTCAACTTCGAGTGATCGTGGCGCCGGTGGCGGTGTTTTCATTTGTTGGAGTGAAAGATAATTCATATAGAATGTGCGAGGACGCCGATGCACTGAATCATTCTTTGTTTTTAATAGTTCAAAGTTACTATTAAATTTAATGTTAATACCTTGACAAACTACATCATTAAAAAGATATAAGACTCAAGGTTTAGTATTTGACCACTATTTTATTCTGAGAAACTTATAGTGACAGTTATTTTTTAATTTGTGTCAGTAGTAATGATAAAATGAGTCGATACCTTTAATATGAATTATGAGCGTCAGCCGCTCCCATTAAAAACAAAACCCTCCCGTGTCATGAAAGCGCTTGACCAAACAATGTCCCTCAGGGCTTTTAGCTTGTGCAGTTTAATATTGATAGATTTTCATAGATTTATGTCAGATGTCTTTAGAGAGGAATAATATTTATTGAATTTATACCCAAAATGGACCGATGTAATTATGAGCACTCTGATATACTGTATTTTCAATCCATACTGGCAGTCTGAGGGCGCCCTGTGCACATTAGTCCATATATGGAACACATGAAGAAGAGCCATATGTGACATTCCAGGAACTCCCTGAAATAAAGCTTTCAGATATTGCTGTAACATGCAGATAAACACCCAATAAGCTGTGGAGAAAAAAGGCACAAGCAGGGAGAAGGGTGAGATGCTTTACTACATAATACAATACTTGTACTTTTACTTTCAGTACTTTAGTAAAAAAAAATTTTAACTACTTGCAATACTTAAGTAAAAAAAATTTTGAATACTTTAGTACTTCCACTTAAGTAGGGTGCTTAGAGAGCACTTCAACTTCTACTCAAGTCACTTTTTTGATAGAGCACTTGTACTTTTACTCAAGTCTGGGTCTCTAGTACTTTATACATCTCTGGTTAAACACAATCTACTTAATACAAACAACTTCATTATAAAGAAAAACAACAAATCAAAAAAATATATGATCAATCTATGACAAATGCTATTATAAACTAGATTAGTGGATAATACACATTGCTCTTTGTATTGTTGTAAAATACATTCATGAAAAACAAGATAACAAAAATCAAAAATATAAATTATTTTAGATATAGCCTAGGGCCCAGGCTACTATAAAATTGAGAAATGTTTTAAATGTATAGCACAGCTGTTTAATGAGGCAGCAACATATGATAGATAGGACAGAACAAGAAAGGCTATTAATCATCTTTTATTGCGTCACTGCATTGATATGAAAAGCTCCAATACATCGCGGCACAAAGCGCGTATGCGCATCCCGAGCGCAGAATGATGCGCTTGAAGCCACAGGGAGTCACAGCGCGCAGCGCGTCGAGTCCGCATTGAAAAGTTCAAAGCACAAAGGAAATACATATTGATGCGTAGTGTATTATACAGTCTCCATCTATATAATAGTTTATTGAGCCTTTTCTTTTAACGGTTTTAAATTTCAGTTACTGTGTGCGTGATTAACAGTTATAATGCTCTGACTGTATTGTTGTGATCTAACTGACACCCGGTAGAAAGTAACATGATTAAGTTACAGCAATAAAGTCCAGCAAGATAAAGTTGTTTTATGCGAAACAATAGACCTTTATCTACAGATCAAGTATAATAATAGTAACATTGAATCATCTTGAAGAGAGTTTCATCGTTGACCGACCGCGACGCGCTGTTTGATGCTGAATGGAGAATGACTGACAGCCGCAGCGAAGGGAAAAGTTTACGTGATCTTGAATTTAATGGCATAAATATTCATTTCTATCTCACATAATGGCTTCAGAACACTTATAATAGAGTGCACGAAAACTTTATGGTACTTTAGAATGTTTTGTGCCTTTTGTGGGGCTTAACAATAACACGCACAATATCGGATTTGGATCGGCCTCGTCTGATCGATACCCGATCCGGCAAAAATGGCAGTATCGGAGCTGATATCGATACTGAGTATCGGATCGGTGCATCCCTAATTCTCACTTGGAGCAAATAATCTCTCAATGTAACACTGTCCATCAATAAAAGGGTTAAAGAAATACTGACGAGGTCCTGATATTGACGAGGGGGCGGAGAATTCGCATCAGCTGTGTGTGTGTGCGTGCGTGCTTGGCCATCAAGTGGTATTTCAGACTGGACGCGCTGCGATGATGATAGCTCAGTTCATAACGACAAAACACACAGATCACTTTGGTCTTGTCAATGGAACCATTTGGCAACTTTTTAAAAGTAAACTTTCCATTCAGAATCTTATTGGCATCCATTTCGGCATCTCGCGCTCGTCATCCACTCGAAGCGTAACGTTAACCAACTATTTGGCCGGCTCGCAAGCCCAAACAAGTGTGTGCGGCGTGCCTGTTTTGTTTCCGGTCTAGCTAGATCCGCTTGCGCTTTGGTCGACGAAGCAACAAAACGTCCTCGCGCGGCGCAAGCCATTGAAATGAATGGGTTTCATAGCGCAGCGCCGCGCATGCCGCGTCCTGTTGAAACAGCATGTGAAAAAAACTACAAATTTTGCTAGGCCAAAAAGACCGTTAATCGCGCGATAAAAAAATTAAAATGGGTTTTAAACCCGTTAAAATGGGTTTGCGTTTACGCCGTTAATAACGCGTTTAACTGACAGCCCTAATATATATATATAATATAATGAATAAATATATATATATAATATATATAATATATATAATGAATAAATTAGGGGTGGAACGGTACACAGAAGTCACGGTTCGGTTCATACCTCGGTTCAGACATCACGGTTCGGTACGATTTCGTTACAGTGGAGGGAAAAGCAAAACAAAAATGCAGAAGGCATTGTATTTTTCAAATAAGTTTTATTAATAAAGGCATATAACCAGTTTATTAAGTGCACTGACAATAGTTTTTAAAAATTATGTTATTAATTAAATTAATAAAAAGACAAAAAGACATTGCGATATGTTTGGTAATTGTACCTGAATTAATTTAAAATTAATTTGCTATATTTCAGATCAATATATTTGTTTTCCTTAATTTTAATTAACATTATTAATTAACAATGTAACATTATTCTCATCTGAATTATAAATAATTGATTTCTGTATAAAATAATACTACCATTAAAAACACATTCGATTTTCTTTTTTAACCAATGTAGAATGTGTAAGATTAGTGCTCCGAGGACAAGAATTAAAAACCAATACAATGTGATGAATGTCCAAAAGATGGGACCCACAGATTGTTTTGAAATGGAGTTGGATAAATATGTTTTGCTTTTAAAACAGTTTGTGTGTGTGTGATTTTGGTTGGGTGACATATCACAAGGTATTTTTTATCTTTTTTATTAATTTAATTAATAAACAAATTATATAAAACTATTTTCAGTGCAGTGAGTTGTCGTGGAAATTCTTTATCGACTTTAAATAAACTTTAAATAACTATTGAAGGACAACTAGAGATCTCGAAAGTTATAAGCTTTTATTTCTTGCAAGAAAGCCCCTTCTCGTGGCCTGAGGGCGGAAGCCAGGCGGTTTCATGCATCTCATTTCCTCGGAAGAATAAGAAACAGAATTTAGTAAAGTTTTTCTGGCTTCTTCTGCTTTTGTACTTCTACTATCTGCACTTTCTAATGGTGCTAACACTGCATTTATCTGTTTTCTTTGTCTAATAATTGCCTCATTTAACCATAAATCTATGATCCGAGCATCAAGGTTATAATTATCTTTTTCTTTTCTTTTTGGACTTGTTTGAGTCCAATTTTCCTTAGTCTTTTGCAGATGGCTTACACTCAAACCTAATAAAAAAACAAAAAAAAACATATTTTTCAAATCATCGGTGGTATCCTATGATGCCACCTTTCTTTGTTTCTAATTTTAACCCTAACTATAGTTTGCTTTCGAGAAATCCACTGTCTCCAATGACTTTTTAACTATTAGTACTACTCATTTTTTGCACTATTTAGCCTTTTTTCAAATAACTTTCTGAAAATTTCCTGTGTGGTCACCACACTCTGCCAGTAGTCCGTAACTACTGGTCTTTACTTTTGAGAACTTTCCCTGTGCGGTCACCGCACACTGGCCAGTAATCCTCATCTACTGGACTTTAATATGAGATACCCACATCCCACTCGGAGACTCCCACGTCTCATTGACCCTTTTGGGAAATGTGCACGTCTCACTAACCCTTTTGGAATATCTATTAGTGCCAAAAAATGTTTTCTCACCGTGCTTTTTGCAGCGTGATTTCTTTTATTCGGGATCGCGTCCACCTAGGCCTCCCGTGGTGTCCACAATTCTCCCGTCCCTCAAAGTTGGGGGTTGGAGCCATAGACTTCTTGTCTTTGGGATGATCAGTCAATTGCTTCTTCCACAGAGGTCATCAGTTTTGCGATCCCATCCTCGTCGCCATTTGTCGTGGAAATTCTTTATCGACTTTAAATAAACTTTAAATAACTATTGAAGGACAACTAGAGATCTCGAAAGTTATAAGCTTTTATTTCTTGCAAGAAAGGCAGTTCACACACAGACGGAGTCTGACATGAGAAGGGCAAAAGTCTTCTCCTTTCACAGAGTTTATATACCAAAAAGATCACCCTCCTTGATGTTACCCCCCTCCTCTTGTTATCTTTGGACTAAGGCCCCTGCACGTACACAGTTTTCAGTTCCCCTTATTCTAACACCCCTTGGCTGTACGCACACACTTACACACATATGTCATTAAACAATTGAGTATATTTTCCAATGCAACACCTTTTCTCTTAGTGCAAGCGAGCTTATCCGTTTTAGAGACAAAACAAATTGTTCTTCTGCGAACACTCTTTTTAACTCGTCTTCAGTAAATAAGGAAGAAGATGCTATGCAGCTTGCAGTTTCTTTAACACCATATATGGTATAAGCTGGTTAGATTAAAAATTCCATTACAGAGTGCACTACAAATAAACTGGTTCTATGCCTTAATTAATAAAACTTATTTAAAAAATACAATGCCTTCTACATATTTGTTTTGCTTTTCCCTCCATTGTACCGAAAATTTCCCAAAATCGCACCGAACCGTGATGTCTGAACCGAGGTATGAACCGAACCGTGACTTCTGTGTACCGTTCCACCCCTAATTCACACAATTCAAATTCAAACAGTCTTTGTGCAGTTTACAGACACTATTCAATAACGCGATTAGAACAAAACACTTAAGAATAAATGACTTACTACATCAGCTGAATCCGTGCTCCTCGAAATGAAACTACCAGCACTTCTGAGGTAACTTTTCCAGGATTATAGAAAGTATTATTCCTCACAGCGCAGCAAGACGAGGTAAAGTACAAGATTCTTATTAAACTGGATTTTATACCCAGCTAATGTGGGCGTTTTCATGGCTTGCCTCAACATTTGCGTTTCAATAGCACGCACTCTCAGTGGGCGTGGTCACATTAACACGTCATACGCTATAATTAGGTGAAAGGAAAAAGACTGACATCTCTCCCTTTTCATACAGATTACATAAACTGAGAATAGTTGTTTTTTAGATAAATTACGTCATTTAAAAAATCAATTACATTTTTCTTTTCAAGTTTGTGTAGCGCGTTTCACAATACATATTGTTTCAAATCAGCTTTACAGAAAGTGCAATTCAGAAATGTACATAGAAAAATACAGTTAGTTAATCATGTATTAAATTAGGGCATAACATATCACCGCCGTTGAGTCGTCTCTTCACAGGCGTCTAGTAGTCTCTTCACAGGCGTTTAGTCATCTCATCGCAGGTGTTGGGGCATCTGAAGTCTCTGTGAGAGGCTGGATACAAACTGGAGCTGACCAACGCTATTTACCTCAGGACTGGCGTCCCGAGATAACAGCAGAAAAGCAGATGGGAAATAATTAGCATAGCTGCTGTACATAATAATATTAATGCATTCGATCTGATTCAACAGTGGTATAAAAGGTAAGCGTTATGTGAATGCTTGGCTAAAGAGATGCGTCTTTTAATCTAGTTTTAAACTGGGACAGCGAGTCTGAGCCTCGAACAATATCAGTAAGGCTATTCCAGAGTTTAGGAGCTAAATGTGAGAACGCACTCCCTCCTTTAGTGGACTTAGATATCCTAGGAATAACCAGAAGCCTCGAATTTAGTGATCTTAAAGAACGCGATGGATTGTAGGGCGATAGAAGGTCCATTAAATACACAAGAGCTAGACCATTTAAGGCTTTATAGGTCAGTAGTAATACTTTGTAATTGATATGGAACTTAATAGGTAACCAGTGTAGAGATGATAAAATTGGTGTTATATGATCATATTTTCTTGACCTAGTAAGAACTCTAGCAGCTGCATTTTGGACTAGCTGTAGCTTGTTTTTTTGAGGATGCATGACAACCAGCTAATAAAGCATTACAGTAATCTAGTCTCGAGGTCATTAACCCTCTGGGGTCTGAGGTGTTTTTGGGGCCATTGGGATGTTCTGATATGCCCTTACATTTGTGCTTTTTTCAGTTATTTATAAACATGTTAATGGCAAAGGTGTAAATTCACTCTATATAGCACCAACTGGGCTACCATAATATCTAAAAAAAATGTATGTACATGTTTGTATTTTTTAAGAGAATAATGTTTATGCGTGGTTATTGAAAAAAATAAAAATGAAAGTTGTTGAAATAAGGCCACAAAACACATTGATTATTTCTTCACAAGACTTTTGAAAATTGTATCACATAGCCTAGAATATTTGCTCCAAAACTATGTGAGAATCATCCTGACTACTCATTCAGATAAGACAAAGTATTTTTACATTTTTAATGACGTGTTTTGTGTCAGAAAGCTATATGCGAGGAGGCGTGATCTCTCATTAGTATGTATGCATTTCACACCTGAGAAAGACGAAGACCCTCCCATAATGGCCCTATTAGGTGCTATCAGGCCATATCATTATAAGGAGCCTTGCACAAAGAATGAGGAGATTTAAAAAAGAATGGCTTTTAGATCGATTGGATTTATTTACAACACAACATAATCCAAAGATACACACATACCTGTCAACATAGTACATAATACATAGAAACATAGTACATACCTGTCATTTCCAAGGTGTTTGATTTTTCATTTTACCATGTTCATGTACAGAGACTGTTGAATGTTGAAGTCAGCAGGACTCAGTGGCATCTCTCCCTGTAAAAAATGAAATAAAAAAAAAAACACCTTTGAACATGCTGATATCAAGAGAAATGGCTGCACGACTTTGGGCATGCATTGTAGAAAAAATTGCGATTTAATATATATATATATATATATATATATATATATATATATATATACACACACACACACACACGCACAGTGCTTAGAATAAGTGAACACACCCATGCTAAAGTTGACTACCCTTCACAATATAGACATGGTTTTATTTCAGTTAGCCTAACTGAACATTTATACATAAATAATATATTGTATTTAGACAGTATCACATATTTTACCGGAGGCTGAAATATATTTCACTAAATCATTATAACCTAAGCAGTTATTCGCAAACAAAATAAATTACGCATAAGGCAGTATTTTAGCATGATAATTAGTGTCATAAACTAATCTCAAAACTGAGTGAAATATATGTAGTAGGCTAATATCACATTTAAAAAGTTTGCACGAGCGTATAGGGATATTGTGCCTGTGAGGTAATCTTTCCTATGTCAAAAGCTAGCCAAAACTAGGCAAAAATATAGTCTGAAAATTCATTTGAGCTCTATAATCAGAAAAGGAATTATACAACACTAAACAACGTACTCTGACACGGCAACCTTTTCACGACTTCAAAAGACAGACGCAGGTAATCGCACGCGCTCTGCCGATCTCTCTCATTCACTGTCCGTGTGAAGCCTCTGTAGGCTACACATCACCAAGATAAACGGTCTATCATTATGAACTTGTTCAACATTCTATACACATGCATGAAGTTCAAAACAAGAAGGGTATAGCCTTATAAAAAAACGTGAATATCGCGGTTGTTGCGGTTACGTGCAATCCTCTGCGGTTGACTTGTCAGAAGCGCGGTACTACAAGATTGCGGTTATCGCGACAGCCCTATATAAACAGGGTGTGCGTTCTGCCTCTCAGTCACCGTGAACTTTTTTTCTGGAGCACGTCTCTAATCTTCAACAAAACTCAGCAAATACTATTCACCCAGCCATAAGCAATATATATTTTAAATCATTTGAGTTTGTACTTTTAAATGATCCGATTCAAAACTAAAATAAATATTCTCCGTTTATGTCATCTATATAAAAAAAGAGGCGTGTCAGCCATTCTAATTATCTTTCTCTCAGCTCATTATCTCCGGTAATGTGACACGCCCACGGAGAGCACGCGCTATTCAAACGCAAATATGTGAAGCACCACATTGAGACGCGTTAACGCCCATAAACTCTGAAAACACACTATTTTTTAGTCAGATTAATCTACTGTCATCTTGAGCGCCTATGAGGAATAATCCTGGGACATTTACCTACCTCAGAACAAGTGCTGGTTTATTTTCACCACGAGGAGGAGCAACCGATTCAGCTGAGAAGTGTGTAAGTGTTTTATGCTTGTGCTTTGTTCTAATCGCGATATAGAATAACGTTAGTGTCTAAACGGAAAAATAGCATACTGTTTAAATGTGAATCATGTTTCTGTGTGTGTGAATGAATAAATGAATGAATGAACACACAGATACGCACTGTTATAGACGAAATAAAATACATTTTGTTGACTAGTTTTGGATAGAGTATAAAGTTTTTACTCTAAAATAGACATCAAATAAGCTTTTGTTAGGAGTTTCTGCTCATATGTTAAATATATAGTATGTTTTGTCAATAAACTAATCAACTAAGATGTTATAGTTTTTGTTCCAATGCAAGCTATATCAAAATAATGAATCCTCAACTTTGAAATATGTATGATCAAACTAAGACATTTATGGAAAAAGACCATTTTCTTTTCAAGATGTTTCCAACTCTAACTTTGAACTGAAATAAAACCATGTCTATATGGTGAAGGGTGTGTGATAGAAGTGTCCAGACGTATGCACCCTGTATTTTACAGAAGAACATTTAATTATTTGCGATACATTATTCATTCACAAAGAATTCAAGGACATTATTCATGTCCCTAAAGGTTGGAGTTTTCCTCATTTTTTTTATTAATGCATTATGATTTTTTATTCCTCTTTTTAGGCAACTTTAGCATGGGTGTGTTCACTTATTCTAAGCAGTGTGTGTGTTGTAAATAAATCCAAACAATCTAAAAGCCATTCTTTTTTAAATCTCCTCATTCTTTGTGCAAGGCTCCTCATAATGATTTGGCCTGATAGCACCTAATAGGGCCATTATGGGGAGGGTCTTTGTCTTTCTCAGGTGTGAAATGCCATACATATTAATGAGAGATCAAGCCTCCTCGCATAAAGCTTTCTCAAACAAAACACGTCATACACATTCTAAAAGACTTTGACTTATCTGAATAAGTAGTCAGGATGATTCTCACATAGTTTTGGAGCAAATATTCTAGACTATGTGATACAAGTTTCAAAAGTCTTGTGAAGAAATAATCAATATGTGTTTTGTGGCCTTATTTCAGAAACTTTTAGTTTTATTTTTTTTCAATAACCACGCATAAATAATATTCTCTCAAAAATACAAACATGTACATACACATTGCTTACATATTATGGTAGCCCTGTTTGTGCTATATAGAGTGAATTTACACCTTTGCCATTAACATGTTTATAAATAACTGAAAAAAGCACAAATGTCAGTGCATGTCAAAACATCCCAAGGGCCCCAAAAACCCCTTTGGTCCCCAGAGGGTTAAAGCATTTGAAGACGCATCACCCCGCAGAACACGATTACACAAAGGCAAGGGCAGAGAAGAATGAGCCGCGCCAGAATCAACAATCTCTGAAAGCTTCATTCAAACAAAGAGAAAAGTTTTCAAAAGACAGCCAACGAGCGATAAATATAACCGACAACATGTATTGAGTTTATTGTTCTGGATGACCAGCCGTGGTCAAAACTGAAATGCCGTTTATTTAACAAAATAGTTTATGGACTTTAAATTTTAAAGAGATTATTTTCTTATATTATTCATATATAATTTTTTTGATTCCTAGATTTATTTGTTGCACTTTTTTTATGCAGTTATATTGTAAAACTAAAATACCTTTTTCAGTTTACAGTATTAGATGTGTGGTTGCATTTTAAGTTCTTTTTCAAGAAGTTCTTTAAGAAAGATATATAATATATTGCTGTGAAATGTATGTCAGATAATAAAAATACTCTAGTTCACTGTATGTATTTGTTCATGTTTAATTAAGGGATAAGTCTGAAACACGCCATACAATAATTCTATCAATTCATACAGTGCTAGTATGTCTTGCAGCTGTATAGATACTGTACACACCCAGGTATCGGATCAGTACTCGGTATCGGCCGATACCCTGAGTCCAGGTATCGGTATCAGGAAGGGAAAAAGGGTATCGGAACATTTCTAATTTCAAATTTGACCCCATTTGCAGCCAATATTTTAAAGGGGTTACCGCACAATCTGATCATTACATTGCCTAAAGATCTAAAACAAAATGGAAGCGAAACTGATCGTGTGATTATGATAGACGTATTGAGTTGAACGACAACTTAAAAGGCATTAGTGCAATAAATATACGTTCCATGGGGTGACAAAATATATTGAGGCACCAAACTCATTACGTGTGCCATGCAAATGGAAATATATATTCTATATATATAAAGACAGATTTTTGTTTTTGGGAACCTAAATAAATTGCTGTTGTCATGATTTTACTTGATATGTTTAGCTGCAAATGAGACCTGCAGAACTCCTCAGTGAAGTTGTTCTTCATTTCCTCATTTTGAGCTTTTGCGATACCGGTCTGTGCATTCGGTATGTGTACAAGCTTACCTCTCCATTGACCCAGCGGTGCCACAGAACAGTGAAATACCAGCTGCACTGATAGGCTGTTGCTGTTAGAAAGAAATACTTCAGGAAGAGGGATCAGTACTTGAATGAAAATGACTTTAAAATTATGCAGAGCTGCAAGTTATTGATTGACATTTTGATTGTTGCAGGTCAAGTTAGTTAGTATTAGACTTTCTTAAATCAGAGATGCTATTAAAATGCCTTTGTCATAACACTCTCATTAGCTTGAGTTTCATAAACAGTGGAAACTGGTCGAAGGCTTATCACAAAATGAGGCAGACAGTATATTATTTTGAAGTTTTCTATACTGTAATTAATATGTCGATTAGCATTGCATTATAAATATACTTTATTCTGACTGCTGACTCGATCTTAATTTTTTTTGTCTGATTCCAACATTTTTGAAAATGTGCTCATTCTGACTCATTTGCCAACACGGGTCACATTTCCATCAGATGATTAATGTCAAGCTGAGTGTTTCATGGTGGCCGTATTATAAGATTCTCGCTTGGCCATTGGAGACCCCCTTGCCCCAGGTACTGTGGAATCTAGTCAGATGAGATTTTAGCCACTAAACACTATTGCACATAACGAAGTGCTACTTGTTCAAACTGTTGGCATGTATGCATGTTTTTAATGCTTGACTAGTGTGTTTGCTAATGGCACCCTGCTGCTCGAGAGATTCCCAGTATGGTGCTTAAGTGAGGGAGAGAGAGTGACTGTGGTACTCCTGTAGTCAGTGGGGCGTTTTGTGACTACACTGAGCTCTGTTCACATTTACACTTCACTTGGGTTCTGGCTTTCCCATTCCTGGCACAGCCAATTTTCGCACATTATGATAAGGTAGAGTAACTCCAAGCAGCCCCACTAAACAAATATGAGTAAAACTCTTTGGTAACATTTAATTAAAATGACTCTTGCCCTAAGTAATGAAGCTACTCTACAACGTGCTGTGCTTATTTCACTTTATACTGGTGCTTGCGCAGCCAGAGCTAGGCAGCGGAACCCTAAAAATCTAATTTATTGCCTCAAAAATTTGCCCACAAATAACATCTGTTTGCAGAGAATGTTGGTAAGGAGGGAGATTTGTGGGTCAAAATGACAATTTACTCTATTACACTATTAGCTCTGGAAACAGTCAGTGGGTTTGCTTATCTCAGCACTCCGGATTTCAGCGGCTTGTGGAGTTTCTGAAAGTGTCAGGAAAATTTGCGTCTCTCACTTTCCTGAGGTAACAGCATCCTGGCAGACTGGTGATTTAATCATTTTCAGGAACCACTCCCTGGCGCTGTCAGCCATCATCTTGTGAATTATATGAAATATATTCCCCATGTGGAGAGACGACCAGACCTCAATTTCAGGCTTTGCTTTTGTTTTGCCTTAATCCTCTGGGGCGCTTTTTCCTGCTGTATTATTTTACCATTTTATCAAATAATCAGATCAACAGCTGACAGCAGGTGTGTTTTAAATTTAAAACTGTTTGTTTGAGGGAGGAAAACTTTTTTTTTCCGTTTGCTGTTCATTTATCATGTCATAAAAAGCTGTATTTTCTGTTGTAGGTAGCTAACCTCGCATGCTCCATCTCCAACAACGAGGAGGGAGTGAAGTTGGTGCGGATGGCCGCTTCCCAGCTGGAAATACTGTGCCCTCAGGTACGGCAGCATTTCGCCAAGGCCCCTGTAGCACGTCCAGTTCCCCCTTACTCAACTGCTTCGACATCTTTTTAATGCGAGCTTCAATGACTCTTCCTTCATAATGAGGCTTTGACCTCACATATTTTTCAATCCAAGTGAACATGGCTTAATCTCAGTCATAATCTTAAACAATTGTACTGTTTTCTCGAGGGTGGAGGAGGGCTCAGATAATCAATCTGCATATGTGCAGCTATGTTTGTGGTTAAAAGCGGATTAATGGGATGTTTATGGTAATTGCAGGTGATTAATGCAGCCTTGGCCCTGGCTGCCAAGCCTAACAGCAAGGTTGCCCAGGATAACATGGATTTGTTTAAGGACCAGTGGGAGAAACAGGTGCGAGTGCTTACTGATGCAGTGGATGACATCACTTCCATTGACGACTTCCTCTGCGTGTCTGGTAAGCCTACTTACAAAGTGTAGCGCTAGATCTTGGCTCTTATACATTGTGTTAAATGGTTATTAGTTCACCTAAAAATGACAATTCTTTCATTATTTACTCGCCCTCATGTCATTTCGACCCCATAAGACTTTTGTCCATCTTCGAGAAACAAATTAAAAGATTAAGATATTTTAATGTAATTGAGAGATTTCTGTCCATGCATTAACAGTCCATGCAATCATAAAACGAATCCATATGATTTGAATCGGTTCTTGTGTTACCCAGCACGTTTGAGCTTTCGCAAGAACCAGTGAGGTTTGTTCTCGTGTGTCAAGCTAATACACGATTAGTATGATTTGCTGATCAATGTTTGTGTGAAGTGCTGCACGATTAATCAAATCATAATGTCAAGCCTATGCGATTAAATGACGCAAAATGCTGCGATTTTATGAATAATTCATGTGGACATGACAACCCATTCTGTTTGCCCATTTTCTACACCGCTAATAAAAAGAAGACCAGTCAGTTTCAGTTTAGGTCGTGGCGGGTATGGTCACGCCGTGACTTTCCGGTGTGCAGCACGGAGAACAGGTGAAAATGAAAGGCGAGCAGACCGACACTGAACTGTTTTGGCTATAAGATAACCAAGAGAGAGCAGGAGCAAGAGCACCAACTCTTTCTCTCTCAACTTTTTTTTTATTTTTTTTTATTTTTTATTAGGGACAATGTACAATTTCAAACATAAATGTTGCCATTTGATGCATTGTACCAGAGTTAGCCGTAGGCTATTTTACATCTGCAACATTCAGCGTGAGACTGACGCAATTGACACTTTTCGTGGATCGTGGTCGTAAACCAAACATCTAGTAAATAAACACGAATGAACAATAGATGTGTTGAAAGATACAGTACAACTTACCGAAATGTTTATGCCTCATACATAATATCGATCAATCAGAGTTTTTTTTTCAACCGCAGAAAGAGGCCAAGAAAACAGCTGGAGAACAATGTCACATAACGTTACATTTACCTCAGAAAAGCCATTTGATAACGCGTTAGTTGGCTAGACAAATTATATATAGAGGCGAATTTTGCTAAATATGTGCACTATAATAAATATTTATTATATTTTTACTTATTAAAATATTGTAACGTTGTTATTATAGCCTATTAAAAACCACATATTTATTTTAGTTGTTATTTTTAACCTTTAATAATAATACCAGCTGACAGGGCTCTCTGTATGTTTACAGCATTAGGCGAGTTTTTTTTTTTTTTCTTGAGAAAAAAAATTATCTACTGTTAGGCTACCTAATATTTATCTAAATGAATCGATATTGAATCAAGATCGGAATCAAATCGTGAAATTTGTGTCAAGCAGTAATAAAAACAGTAGCTAACAAGTGATTGTACCATGTAAACATTGTAACATGTTGTCACTAAACTTAACAAAATTCTGTTTAGTTACCAAATGTTTTGACAATCACAATACACTTACACCAAAAATGATCCACAGACTGAGTTTATACATCCTGCTTAAATGTCCCTGTTTGTCTGGACAATGTTCAAAATATCTTATTTTCATAAGTTAGTCCTAGAATTCTCACCAAGAAAAAGAAATTAAGAAAAACAGGGGCAGGGCTGTAACGAGCATACAAATGTTCATATTTATTGTTCTATTTATTTTATACTATTGTACTATTGAGACAATAACACGTTTGCAGTAATGCAAAGATGTCATTAATTTTGTAAAAAATATTATTTTAATTTGAAAACACTGTGCATTTAGTTGTTGTTGCTAGTTTGAGTTGAGAAATACACATTTCAGCATTATCACTAACCTGTGTGTGCATTTTCCTTGAGAACCAAGCAAGTTGACTCAAACAATGTTTATTATATCGCAATCGCAATATTGACCTCAATAATCGCAATATGACATTTTACCCAAATCTTGCAGCCCTATTTGTGTGAATGAAAAGCCTAAATTTAGTCTGTTATATCAAATAAAGCAATCCAGTTTTTTTTTTTAAATCACTTGATTACTATAGATTAGTATCTCTTTTTGAACTTTATGAAGGTGGACAAACTGTCAACAGAGGGACAATTCATTACATTTAAAATATCTTCATTTGTGTTTCGAAGTTGAACAAAAGTCTATTGAGTTTGGAATGACATGAGGGTGAGTAACTGATGAAATTTTTTTTTTTTTTTTTTTTTGTGAACTAACCATGGTGGATGGTAGATGGTTGGTCCACAAATGAAAACTATACTCATTTACTCTACCCTTGTGACTTTCTTCTTTTGAAAATAAGATGCTTAGCAGAATGTTCCTGCTGCTCTTTAACTTGCAATAAAAGCATAAAGTGACTGGCTTCCACACTCTATAATAACCAAAAAGTACCAATGCATACAAAATACAAATGTATTCAATACATTTGAGGAAAAGACTAAAATTTAAGTCATTAACTGATAATCTTCTCATCTGGCATAGCTCTCATATCTATTTTGCGCTTCCATATACACTACTGTTCAGTAGTGTTTTTGAAAATACTTTTATGCTTATCAAGGATGCATGTTTTTAATAAAAAATACAGTAAAACAGTATACAAGAATATTTTGCAAAATTACTAGTTTAAAATCCCTTTTAGCTATATATTTTAAGGTAAATTATTCCTGTAATACCAAAGCTGAATTTGCTGCAGCCATTGATATGCGATTTATATGCTGGTTCAGTCTTCAGTGTCTGGATCCTTTAGAAATCATTATAATATGCTCATCAATGTTGAAAACAGTTGTGCTGATTCCTCTGTGGAAACCGTACCAATTCTTTTTTCTTTTTTTTATTGAAAATTCAAAATAACAGCATTTATTTGAAATGAAAATCTATCACATTTGATCCATTTAATGCATCATTGCTGAATTGGAGTTTTAATTGATTTCATATCATCATTTTATATACACATCCACAAGCTTTTTACAGCAGCAAGACTGTTTTCAACCTGCTCTGAATGATAAGCTGCTTGACTCCTGTCTGTTTGTCTCAAACCTATAATAGCTTCATGCAGAAGGTAAACAGCCTTTACATGTACACCTCTATCACTAAATGATGACACGGGCCACTTCCAATCATGGGCTGTTTTAGTGGCCACATTTAAAGAAGTTTGTTACCTTCTCGGGAGCAGACAAAAGCACTTGAGTGCACTGAGCGCATGAATGCAGTGATCTTGTCAATGCAACTTGATTTCTGCACTCTCACGAATGCTTTCATCATAGTTAACTGTTCAAACCCGATGTAAATAAGAGATTCATTGTGCAGTGTAGACATTGTCATTGATTATAACAGGAGTTTTGGTGAGAGTCCAGAACTCAGTCACTGATAAATGTGCACTGACTGATGTGAGTGACAGCTCCAGCAATGATAAAGGAATCATTCGTTGATCCCTTTCTGTATGTTATTTAATCTCAATTTAAATGTTTAATTTCATGTTACTAAGAGAAACAATCTGAAGTTGATCGTTTAGTCACTGGCTTGATTTACTGATGCACAAACGGCAATAAACGATTTTGAGACAAAGAACGTCTGACTGTACCTCAATCATCACAAATCACTGATCACAGATTAAGCATTAGAATTTAACAGTTACTTACATGGTGTGGTATTACTGTTGGGTCCATATCTTGCAGTAAAAGCTAGATTTTACAGTTTGCAAAGCCTGCACTGAAATGCGACTGATTTAGGTAGGTAGATTTTATTAATCCCACACCGGGAAAATTCACTTATTACAGCAGCTCCACAAAAAAAAAAAAAAAAAAGGGACGGAAAAGCACATTGAATTTACCAAATGAAATGTACCAGACAAACAAATAATGCTCTGAAACATTCACATAGTTGGAAATAAATAACCACTTTCCTAGGCTAGCATTAGGATAATTTGGAAGGTAATAATAGTTTAAAGGCCCATTTACACCAAGCACGATAACTATAAAGATAACGATAAAGATATAATTCTAAAAATCGTTCTCCATATTAAAAAATAACAGAGTTCACACCACAACTATTACGATAAAGACATGAGGAACGATATCGTTGGGATCACTTTTAGAACGATTTTTTCCAGCTGCCAAACGATAAAACACCTGACAGCCAATCAGAATCCATTCTAATTTAAAGGTCTACTTTGAAACCGCAGCGCGGATGCGCGCGTGCTTAGAATAAAAAGACCGTTATCAGTCGTTGGTGTGGACGCATATATAGTTCTCTTTATCGTTATCTTTATAGTTATCGTGCTTGGTGTGAACGGGCCTTTAGTCCAGTGATCCTGTATCTCTCTTCTCTCCTCCTCATCTCACTAATGTGCCAGTGGGCAGGGCCAAAGACGCATTGATGTAGAAGGGCGTTGATTTGATTTTGAAGAGGCGATCTTTCGTTGCATTATTACATCACAATTTGACAATTCCAAACAAGTCGTTTTCTGAGCTTGGATTCAATAAAAGCTGTTTTTGGACTAACAAGGAAGTTGAGAGTTGTGAAACTTACAGGATGTTTAATAGTGCAATGACCTCTAACATCAAAAATCAAGGAAAATTTGATTTCTCAATTCATGACCCCTTTAAGAGTTCTTGTTGAGATGTAGGATGACTGACTGCCTTCACCTCCAGTCAAGGACACATTACAGTTTACCATGTTGATTTGCAATTCCCAGACACCCATTACTAAACTGTCTGAGTGTGTTTAATCTTTTTTTCATCCGCCCTTGTGGTTCCTGTTAATGTTCTTAAGTCAGGGACAATGTAAATACAGCATGAAGGATGAGGATTTCCTGTCTTCATGCTTTGCATTGTGGTTAGCGCTCTGTAGATTCTCCAGCACTGTCTCCTTATTTATTTTAAACATTGTCTTCTCTTTTGAATTTTTCTTTCTTATTGCTTTAGAAAATCACATTCTGGAGGATGTTAACAAGTGTGTCATCGCCCTGCAAGAGAAGGATGTCGATGGGCTTGATCGCACTGCTGGAGCCATTCGAGGTAGAGCTGCCCGTGTGGTCCATGTGGTCACATCTGAGATGGACAACTATGAACCCGGGGTCTACACGGAGAAGGTTTTGGAAGCCACCAAGCTTCTCACTGATACAGGTATAAACCAGAACATTATATATCTGAAATCATTTGTGTTTTGTTACAACAGATTTTTATATGTAAAATAAACCAAAATCTGTTGTTTTGTATTATTGATTTTAGTTTAGCCCTTAGTGTTTTTTACAGTGTGTAACGTGTTTTTGGGCACAAGTGAGTTTTTCTTTTATAAAATGGTGGAAATGGTAATATGTATTAACATTTCATTCAACTAAATGAATACAACTAAAATATCCCTATTTGTAGGCCATTTACGATTGCGTTATTTGGTGCAATATAAATGTTCATTTATCAGCATCTAACAGCTGCTTAAAACATGCCACATCCAATCTAAAATTAGTCAGAACTATCCATTTTAAATTTATTTTTGGTGATGGCACTTGTGTACATGTGATTCATTTTTATTTTAAATCCATTGTTCTTGTTTAATATCTGAAAATGCTGCACAGGCATCCAAAAATAGCACTGTTGCCATCTGGGCCAGAATTTCCTTGAGTGGGGTTGTAGGGTGTTTGTATGAGAGTGCTGATTTTAAAACAAAAGTAACTTTGTCTACCTTTCTCACAAGGTTGCATAACATGGCCGTGCCTGTGATGGCCAAAAAAGACTGTCTAGATAGGCAGTTCTCACTAGGTTTTGAGACAAAGCCTGTGACTAGTATCTGCGCCCTAGCTTTATTAGGAAGATAAAACATTAAGTTTTTTCTGGTAGATAAAACGTTATGTTGCTTTCATTTGCAGTTACATAATAGAATTTGAATGCCTTCAGGAAGCTTTTCAAGACTAAAATCACAGAGATGGTAAATTCGTCTGTGACAGAATAAGATTTTCCCGTCCATTTGAGGACTGTCTATTGGGAAATGCTGTGTCACATTTTGTGTACTCTGTTCAGCTTTACACTAAAACAAATAGCTGGGCCATATTGGCAAAGAAACAATGTTATGTCACTAACGATTGCTTAAATTACTTTAAGACCTAACGTCCATAAGCCTATAGGCTTACCGAAAACCTTTTGCTCAAGCAAATTTCCAAATCCAAATATTCTTTTTTTTCCCCCAGCTAACTTCTTTCCATTCAATCTCATCCTCATGGTCCTGTCACTGTACTCCCCAGTGCAGTCTTAAATTGTGAATGAGAATAAGTATTAATGTAGATGTGTTCAGCTCCTATAGGGGAGGTACCATTACTTTATAGCTGAGAGGTGGTGTAGCTGGTGGGCTGGCTTCATGAAGTGGTTGAGCAAATCGCTATAGATCATACTGATTCGTGTGAATAGGTCAATCAAATTTCAGATGGCCTAGTATGACTATGTATCCCCAGCTCTCGCTCAGCCCAAAATTTTGCAGTAAATGCAGTCGAGATAATCTAGCAGCAGGAACGATATTCTAGCCATGAAAGCTTTTTGCAATCACCACCCGAATCCAGTTAAATTTTTAAACATCCTGTCTGTTTGTTTGGTTTACTAAAAAAAACATTTCATTTGGTTCCTTCAGCAATAACCCACTCTAAAGCTCTAACTGCGGTCTCCACGCTGAATGGTATTAGCTTGGTTGCGCACACTCAATGTCATTTAAATATCCTCCGGGAGTAAATGGGTAAATACCATCCACATAACGTAGGAAGCACCCCTCAAAAGGTCTCTGTTTTTTTACCTTCTGCTGTCTCACTGTATGAGGACATGAATGCATGAACTTCATCTCCAGAGCCGTTCTGAGTGTCACTTCATCAGCATTTTATTTGAGAAAAGCTATCATATCATAAACACACAAACTCAAAGGTCTTCACGGCAACCCGTCAAAATAAAAGTTCAGCTTAAAGGGTTAGTTCACCCAAAAATGAAAATTAAGTCATTAATTACTCACCCCCATGCTGTACCAACCCCGTAAGACCTTCGTTCGTCTTCGGAACACAAATGAAGATATTTTTGATTAAATGTGACAGCTGGATCACTCCTCCATAGGCTCCCTAAGGGAATGAATCCTGACGTCCCAGAAAGTCAATGAAGAAAATGTTTAAATATTCCATGTCACAACAGTGGCTCAACTATAAGTTTATCAAGCGACGAGAATACTTTTTGTGCGGAAATAAAACAAAAATAACGACTTTATTCGACTATTCCTTTTCTTCCTTGTAGGCCTGAAACGAGACTTCAAGAGATTTCCACGACGCATGCGCGAGAATTGCGATCTCCTTCAACTACTTCAGTTAAGTTCTCGCGCATGCGTCGTGGAAATCTCTTGAAGTCTTGTTTCAGGCCTACAAGGAAGAAAAGGAATAGTCGAATAAAGTCGTTATTTTTGTTTTATTTCCGCACAAAAAGTATTCTCGTCGCTTGATAAACTTATAGTTGAGCCACTGTTGTGACATGGAATATTTAAACATTTTCTTCATTGACTTTCTGGGACGTCAGGATTCATTCCCTTAGGGAGCCTATGGAGGAGTGATCCAGCTGTCACATTTAATCAAAAATATCTTCATTTGTGTTCCGAAGACGAACGAAGGTCTTACGGGGTTGGTACAGCATGGGGGTGAGTAATTAATGACTTAATTTTCATTTTTGGGTGAACTAACCCTTTAACAAAGAAATTGTGACAGACATATATTACTGTTGTACAGTAGAATTTAGCTACGTCTCAATATAATAATAATAATACTAGCACTAATAATAATTATAATACATTATTAAAACTATATATTTAAAGCTGCAGTCTGCAGTTTTTCCTCTGTCGCCATCTCTGTTCGAAATCTGCAATTGCAGTCATTCGCGGAATTATCAACTTTACGTTACGGCACAGCGCGGATGAACAATGTTTGAGGAGAGAGAGCAGCTGTCAGTCACCACGCCGGTGTGGATACTGTCATTCAGAATCACAGATTATTATTTTTGGAAGTATGACCAACATATTAATTTTCACCGGAAAATGTCATCTGAACAAGTAAGAAACATCCACTTTTGTTCTGGTTCTGACATTGCAGTAAATCATGATTAAATCTAACAATCGCTTATATCACGCAAAACCGTGCAAATTATACTTTGTTCTTAAATTGTTAATGTTAACAACGTCAGCATTGTGTGACTACATGTAATGTCCTTCCGATATGTATCCTTGTTTTCACATGGATCCGGTTGCAGTCTCTTTTTTTCTGTAAGTTAGCCACTCCGAAGTCCGAAGTCTTTTGCATTTTACAACGGGTGAGTCTCCAGTTGTCACTGGTGATTGTCGTTTGAACCTTTCTGGATCCGCCATCAAATTGATCTGTGAGAAACGGCTATAAATCTCCAGCATCCTCACACGCAATATAGCCTACTAGCCGAGACTCCTTCTTTATGTGTACAGATGTGACGTAATGACTCAATATAGCCTACTAGCCGAGACTCCTCCTTTATGTGGACAAATGTGACATAATGACGCTAAGATGCGCTCGAATATCCCGTGGAAATCCACCAGTACCACTGAAATTAAAAACATTATTACAAGCTTATCGCTTTGAATCGAGCTAAGGCAAGCAGATAGTTTTGAACACTGGCTGGTTATGTTTTTTCTCAAATATGTATTTTGGATCATTTTTAACCCCAAAAAAGCTACCGACTGCAGCTTTAAGGAATAATAAATTTTTCTTCCATGTTTTAAATTTAACAGTAAAGCTATGTTGTGCAACACTTTGTTTGACAAAAGTTGAATTTCATATGATTAAAAGATAAATACATTTTTCATGCCTCCTTTTGATTGCCAGAATAATTAAAATACACAACACAGAATTTCTGAATAAAATCAAAACATTTCATACATTTTTTTTAAATTAAATTAATTATACATGCTTTTTGATTAATAAAATAATGTAACTAAACCATTAAAATGGAATCCAGGGGAAAAAAAAACAGAATTTGGTTGAAAAAAAAAAAAAAAAACATTTTTTCATAGGGCCCTTTTAAAAAAGTTGTATTAAATTGTAAAAGTATTCATTTCAATTAATTGGACATTCTTTTTGATTACTAATTTTATTTAACCATAAAAATGGACATAAAAACTGATTTCATAGGGACCTGCCTTTGAATGCAGAGAGCATTTGTGTGGCTTTGAGGTCTTGCTGCCACCTGTCTTGTGATTGATTCGTTTAAGGGTGCCTCTGGATTAAGTGTACTCATCTGCCGTTTTGCAGTCAAGTAAAGCCTGATTAAAAGTTGCCCTGAGCAGTCATTAAAATCCAGCGACACATCATGATTTTCTGCATTTGCTCAGCTCTGTTTCAGGCGTTCTAAGTTCGATTGAGGAGAAAGTGTCGATTCAATTCAAATCTAATTTGAATTATATATTTCTACAGGCACAATGTCTTGATTGAATTGTACTTCAGCCCTCTCATATTTGCTACGTTGAAAGGGATTTTTTTTCCAGCTAAATTAATCAGTTTTTCTTTTTCTTTTAATGTGCTACAAAGTGTTTTTGACCTTTCTGTTTGTCCTTTCTGTCCGTGTGTGTATGCTTACAGTGATGCCACGTTTCACTGAGCAGGTAGAGGCAGCCGTGGAGGCTCTCAGCGCCAACCCTGGCCAGCCAATGGATGAGAACGAGTTCATTGATGCTTCGCGTCTGGTATATGATGGCGTGAGGGACATTAGGAAGGCGGTGCTTATGATCAGGGTGAGCAGAAGCCTTTAAATGGAAAAAGAAAATTTATTTTTAAATGATAAAGTTTTATACAGAACAATTCTCATCCTCCTATTGTTGTGAACTCCTTATTGTTTTCTTTCTCTAGTCAAACACTAAAATAGATGGTAGGTAGAAAATCTAAGTCATAAATCTAATCTAAATCTAATCATAAAAGGGCAGATTATGTAACCAAATATTCTGCACCAAATAACTGCACCAAAAATTCACAGTAAAATTGGTCAACATGACTGAATTTAATAGTTATTCATTCTTATTCTTTTGAAGCTTGACAGTATGTTTGCCATACATGTTTTACTATATGGAAAAGATAAGCTTGGACATTCTTCCTAACCTCTTTTCATTGGAGTACAATGTTGGAATGATATGATTGAGTAAATAATAGAATTTCTGGATGCATTTTTCAACTATTCTTTGAGAGCAGTTCAAGATTTTTTTTTTTTTATTACCTTATTTAGCTATGCTACCCACACAGGTTTCCAGTGCACTCTGAAGTTTGACCTTCTGTGTGCTTTTCAGCACTTGAGTTTTTTTTCCCCTCGTGAGAGCTTGTAATATTGAGGTAAACTCCAATTACGTATATAAAAATGCGTTCAGAATTAGAGAGAAGAGGGCAGGGTTAATTAGCGGTTTGCTCTGTGAGGATATATATATATATATATATAACTCAGAATAATACTGCATTTAGACCGTGTGTGAGAGAGAGAGAGAGAGAGACTGAAACTGGGTCTGAAAACCAGTCAGTATCAGGTTGTTGATTGTGGCCTGTGGAATGTTGGTCCACTCCTCTTCAATGGCTGTGCGAAGTTGCTGGATATTGGGAGGACCTGGAACACGCTGTCGTATATGCCGATCCAGAGCATCCCAAACATGCTCAATGGGTGACATCCGGTGAGTATGCTGGGGATGCTCTGGATCGGCGTATACGACAGCGTGTTCCAGGTTCTCACAGAGCAAACCACTAATTAACCCTGCTCTCTTTTTCTCTCTAATTCTGAACGCATTTTTATATACGTAATTGGAGTTTACCTCAATATTACAAGCTCTCATGAGGGGAAAAAAACTAAAGTGCTGAAAAGCACATAGAAGGTCAAACTTCAGTGTGTACTGGCAGTAGCATACGATGCAAGAACTGGGGTGTTTTCAGCTTCCAGGAATTGTGTACAGATCCTTGCAACATGGGGCCGTGCATTATCATGCTGCAACATGAGGTGATGGGTCGTGCATGAATGGCACAACAATGGGCCTCAGGATCTCGTCATGGTATCTCTGTGCATTCAAAATGAGATCAATAAAATGCACCTGTGTTCGTTGTCCATAAAATGCGCCTGCCCATACCATAACCCCACCGCGGGCCACTCGATCACAACGTTGACATCGGCAAACCGCTCACCCACACGACGCCATACACGCTGTCTGCCATCTGCCCTGTACAGTGAAAACCGGGATTCATTCGTGAAGAGAACACCTCTCCAAAGTGCCAGACGCCATCGAATGTGAGCATTTGTCCACACCGTTTTGACGACGAACTGCATTTAAGTCAAGACCCCGATGAGGACGACGAGCATGCAGATGAGCTTCCCTGAGACAGTTTCTGACAGTTTGTGCAGAAATTCTTTGGTTATAAAAACCGATTGGCTGATCTCAGACGATCTTGGAGGTGAAAGATGCTGGATGTGGAGGTCCTAGGCCGGTGTGGTTACACGTGGTCTGAGGTTGTGACATTCAATTCATGGGCAACAGCTCTGGTGGACATTCCTGCAGTCAGCATGCCAATTGCACGCTCTCTCAAAACTTGTGACATCTGTGGCATTGTGCTGTGTGATAATAACTGCACATTTTAGAGTGGCCTTTTATTGTGGCCAGCCTAAGGCACACCTGTGCAATAATCATGCTGTCTAATCAGTAGGGTTGGGTACCGAAACGCTGTGCCAATAGGGAACCGGTTTCGACGTAAACGGTAGTAACCAGACCGAATAAGAATGAAAATTTCGGTGCCTGATTTCGGTGCCTGAGTCTGTGTCATGAGGCGCACACACGCAAAGTCTCTCGCTTTCTCCCTCTCACTTTCCGCCGTGCGCACACTATACGGTTTGGAGCACAGTCTGTTCTGTCTCGCATGCGCACTCTTGCTCGCTCACTCTAGATTCCGGAAGATTTTAACTAATTTGCAGGCATCAGGGAGCCGTTATCAATATGCGGGAGACTTCCGGAACGTCTGCTGATAGCGAGGGGATTAATGAAGATGCCGAAGACAAAACGCTCCAAGGTTTGGCTGCATTTCACGTGTAAATTGCGTGTCAAAACCCCCTCTTGGTGTGCCGATTGTCTGAAGCCCATATAGAATCACGCCAATCCATTAGCTGATGCCGCGGGCACTGCCTTGACGCTCTTACGTCGTCATATTATATTAGCGCGTGCATCATCTGCTCTTCAGATTTCTCTGCCGAAAAAGGAAGCTTGTCGGCAGCGCGAGGAGTTTGGCAGCAAACGCAGTGTCTCGTTCCCTATTCAGAGAACATGGGTTACACCAGTAACCAGAGACGTTCTCTTTCATAGGTTTACTCAAAGCTGCGTAGCTAAGACGCTGTCGGAACGAAATACCAAACTCGCCAAGCTAAGCGCTGCGTAACTAGTACAAGGACCAGATAACTTACATGACTGGTTCAAGCAGACAAAACATGGGAACCTGTAGCCATGTCGATATCAGATTACCCTGGTAGTAATCTCTATTAATCTCCAGTATTACATTGTTTGATACAATATTGTTTTATTTGATATTATGTAAATGTCAATTTTTATTTTATATTGGTTTATAAAATGTATTGGTTTATTTTACTTAAATCTTTACACAATATAAATACGTATAAATATAAGTAAATATTGTGTCCAGTTTGGCCCTGTAAATAAAAGGGTATTATTTTTTGACAGTGTGTGCGGTTTCGTTTTCAGTAGTACCGTTTCAAGAACCGTTTAACCCTCTGAGGTCTAAGGGTTTTTGGGGTCCTTGAGGTGTTCTGACATGCTCTGACATGTGTGCTTTTTTCAGTTATTTATAAACATGTTAATGGCAAAGGTGTAAATTCACTCAATATAGCACAAACTGGGCTACCGTAATTTCTGAGCAACAATTATGAAATATGTTTGTATTTTTGAGAGAATATTGCTTATGCATGGTTATTGAAAAAACTAAAACTTAAAGTGTCTGAAATAAGGCCACAAAACACATACTAAATGTGTCCACAAGACTTTTGACAGTGTTGTTGCCTAGAATTTTTGCTTCAAAATGATCTGAAAATCATCCTGCCTAATCATTTACACAAACACATACACTGATTTGAATTTTATTAGAGACCTTTTGTTTGGAAAGGCAATATGCGTGGAGGCGTGTTCACACCTGAGAAGACAAAGGCCGGATAATGTGCCGCATAATGAGCTGCATATTAATTAGCCCTTTCACACAGGTGTGTCACAGGATCCCAAAGAATGCAAGGACAAAAGAAATGATCTATATAGCCTATACATATTTTACAATTAGAAATTGTAACCAATTACAAATAGGTTACAATTACAACAATTATTACAATTTTAACAATATTTCAAGTGTATTTCTTTGTAAAAATTATACATTTTATCATACGTATTAAAAAGGTTTCATTAGTTTGAATATTGGAACAAACACTATAATAACATCTTAGTTGATAATTCAATATACCTACTTTATTTTTGACAAAACATACTATAGTATATTTAACTATGAGCTGAAATTGGTGAACAAAAGCGTACCTATTTAATGTGACAGTAGTCTTTTTTTACAGTCAAAACTTTATAATCTATCCAAAACTAATCACAAAATCGTGTCTAAACATTCATATTTAGTCTGTAATATATTGTGTATGATATATTAGTATATACATGTGAATTTGCAGCTTGTTGCTTATACATTTTATTTCAACATATTTCAGTCTATTTTTACTCATCTTAGTAGGCTATAGCAATATAGTTTGTATGTGTTCATGTAAACATAACGTTTACTAATGTAGGTGTCAGAGTGAATGAACAAGGCACAGACACGCGCTGTATAACTGTAGTAAACAAAGCGCGCGCGCCTATGCCGTTCACTCATCATTTAGCCTACACACAGACACGCAATTCATATTTAAACAGTCTTTTTGCGGTTTACAGTCCGACACTTCAATATCACGATTAGAACAAAGCACTAGAATAAATGACTTACTACATCAGCTGGATCTGTTGCTCCTCGAAATGAAACTACCAGCACTTCTGGTACATTTTCCAGGGTTAGATAGTATTATTCCTCACAGCGAAAGGATACGCTGTGTACACAGCTGTACAAGATACTTACTAAACACGATGTGTTTTATAATCCAGCTGGTGGGCGTTGGCATGTTTGAACGGCTTGCCTTAGATCATTTGCGTTTGAATAGCGCGCGCTCTCCGTGGGCGTGGCACATTAACGCGTAATTAGGTATAATGAGCTGGAAAGAAAAATACTGACATCTCTCTCTTTTCATACAGATTACATAAGCTGAGAATATTTGTTTTTTATATAAATTAATTCATTTAAAAGAAGAGTTCAAGCTTCATTATGAAAAAACACTCGTGCCTGTATGACAAGTATTCGCGGAATTAAAGTTAATCTTAGGACGCGTTTCAGAATGGACTTCACTGACAGAGAGAAGGCAGAACACGCATCATGTTTGTTTTTCTTTATTTGGCGAAACGCACAACACTTTGTTTTTATTGTGAGTATCCACAAAAAAATAGACACTTATCAGGATCTAATGATGTACAACACTTAATATGTAATATCAAAATCAACAGAGTATTTTGAGTTTCTTTTGCACTGATAAGAAAAAAGCGAGACTATCGTGCCGGCGCGATAGCCGACCTCAGAGGGTTAAGCACCGGAACCGTTTAAAAAATACAGAGTAGGTACTGGTATCGGATAAAACCCAACCGATACCCAACCCTACTAATCAGCATCTTGATATGCCACACCTGTGAGGTGGATAGATTATCTCGGCAAAGGAGAAGTTCTCACTAACACAGATTTAGACAGATTTGTGAACAATATTTAAAAGAAATAGGCCTTTTGTGTACATAGAAAAAGTCTTAGATCTTTGAGTTCAGCTCATGAAAATGTGGGCAAAAACAAGTGTTGCGTTTATAATTTTGTTCAGTGTATGTGCCGCCTTATTAGAAACTAATGGTGAATTTGTTTTTGTGCAAATGGTAACCTAATTGAACTAATTTCCCTCTGCATGTGCACTATTTCCCAGAGCTGTAGTTGTCTGAGGGTTAATGGTCTTTCCCTGAGCTGAACTGTAACATTGGACATATGGTTGCTAGCTTGCAGTGAAGCGTTAGCTAACAGTCTGACAATGAGCAGACAACAGTCCACTCCTGCCGCGCAGGGAAACACACAGACCCTCAACTCCACTTCGCCAGAGCGCGGAGCAACTAGGTTAAAGCCATTAATTGAGGCAAATATCGTCTTTCGTAGTTTCAGACAAACGAGTTTTCAATTAATCGTGAAGATAATGTTCACTGAATTTAAATAATTGGCTCATGAGGAATTGTGTTAGAATGTATTAGCGCCTTTAGTTAAAGCGAATAGAGCGGTCATGACCCAGATAATGAAGCCGGAGTAGCATACGATTAAAAGGCCTCTAGAAGTTAGGCATAGACCGCACATACACTCACTTGTGTATTTGCTGTTGATGATTGTGATTGCATCGTATTTCTTTGTAGCCATTGTACGTGCACACTTTATTTTAATACATCAACCAACGCTCTCTTTTCAAACGTCAAGTTGCAAGCCGATTCGCATTGACTCACTAGTTTGATGCAGATGAAACTCTCTGACTTGTACTGAAATTCATTAATAACAGTCGGTTTGAATTAGAATACACATACAATTAGATGGGGGATCCATTATGCTGTATTTGCATTATAATACGTAATTGATTTTTTTTAGAAAGGGGATTTAATTAGCATTTTCCCCTTTATTTTCAAATCCCAGGAGAGCTTTTGTGCCTAATTCATTTTCCACTCCAGACATCCTTCTCTAGTAATCTAGATTGATTCAATGGTTAAAACAAAAGTCCCTCTGGCAGACAGGATCTACTTGTTTGTTGTTGGTTTAACATGAGTGTTGAACATGCCCCCAACACTGAAACGCTTTCAAAAGGAGAGGTGTGATCTTTGCTATCTCATTTTGTTCTTTTCTGACTGTGTAGTATTTTTCCAAACGCTTCGGGGCCCTTGTTCTAAGACAAGTCGTCCGAACCGATAAGAAAACCACCCAAAGGTCTGGCGATCACAGGTCTTTTAGAGAGCACTGTTTTCATGCACCCTGCAGACATTGAGATAGCAAGGGGAAAAAAAATTCATACTTTGTTTGACTTTCACGTTGCTTCCCTCCACACGCACGCCATGTCAAGCTCACATGTTTAGACAAAGCTTGAGCGTAGCCAATCAGCCAACACTAGTGCCCAGTGGGCATCAACCTCTGCCGCACGAGAACTCTTCGATCGGAAGAGACAAGTGTGCAACTTGGGCTACTTAAGATGGACAGAGTCTTTAACCTCGGTAAGTACTGCACTTGCAGTACTCGCCGGCCGACCGTCACCTAAGATTTGACTGGTTGGCAGCCCTCGACTCCACTGTTGAGGGGATGTCACTGGTACTAATAGCCCTTCCATAGCACAGATCCTCATAGCTGCCGAGTGGTTACTGTAACCTGAAAAGGCACCTCACCTTACCTACACTGCTTCAGGCGTCTCAGGCTGTTTATTCAAATGCCTGCTCACTACTGCCCTAGTTTATAGATGTGATGCATTCTCTTGGATGGCAAGGTAGATATATTTGAGCTGTCTGCGGTTCCTATCACTCGGTACGTCGTAGATCTTCACTAGTGACCTGGGTTGAGCAAAATGTAGAAAATGCATTGTGCAGATAATGCATTCTTGGAAATGAAGTGGTGTTCTTAAATGTTATAAAATATTTAAAAATAAATACAAATTTTAATAGAAGAGTCTAAACTAAAATTCAAAAGGTAGGGATTAGCAAAATTATTTTTGAATTAAAATTGAGTTACACGATTGAGTAAAATAGAAATGTTGTTAAATATTATTATAATTTAAAATAACATTTCTAATGTTCTAAAATGTAATTTATTTGTTGATGGCAAAGCTGAATTTTTAGCATTACTCGAGTATTCAGTGTCACATGATTCATTATAAATCCTTCTAATAAATGAGAAACGGTTATGCTGTTTAATATTTGTTTGGAAAGCGTGATCCTTTTTCCAGATTTCTTTGAATAGACAGTTCAAAAGGACTGCATTTCTTTGAAGTAGAAATCTTTTGTAACATTAGAAACCTTGACCATAATTTGATTAAATTTAATTTATCCTTGCTGTAAAGGTTTTTTGTTTTGTTTTTTTAACAAAACCCCAATTTTTTTAAATGTACTTTCTCTACCTATTTGTCCATCTTTTTTCTACCTTTCGTTGTATGTGTCATTTTATCGTTCTCTATTCCAAAGGTCTACAAACCTTCTAACAAACATAAAAATGTTTAAATCAAGGGTTTCTCAACTGTTATTCAATTTTTTCCTGCTTTTCTAGTTAAATTAGTTAAATCAATTTGAATTCATTACCATTCAACTTCCTTACATTTAAATTCATGAATTGAATATAAATTTTAAAGGCATTTTTTAATTCCATTTTGAATGGTGCAAAACCCTGCTAGCAACAAGAAGTCATTTAAAATGTTAGCATTGTTACCCTAAAATCCATTTTGTGCTTCAGTGTGATTCTCCAGATGCAGTGTGTTAATAAAATGAGCCTGGACACTTCCGAACTGTCGTCCACACCTTGACTGACTTTGTTTGGGCTGTGTGTTGTTTTGATGTCATCTTCAGCAGGCAGAGTTTTGAAATGTTTGAGGTGTCTATTATTGGAGCATCGTGAGCCAGTCAGAATCTCCTCATAAATGGATTGTACAGACAGTTGGATAAGCGCGGCTTGCAGCACTGGCGAAATAATACATCCGTATCTTCTCACATCTCGTCCTTTTTCCTATCAAGCTGAAATGCATTTTCTTGTCAGTGAGGGTTCTGCCACCCCTCCCCATTCTCTACCATTTCCCTCTGCAAACAGGTCCCTCTGCTCGCAAGTGCATACTAATAGAGCAGTAGAGTTATAAGAGTCATGTTTGGCATTCAGTGCAGGGATTAGAGAGAAAGAGAGTTAGTTTAGTTCAGTACAGGGAAAACGTGGCTTACCCGCTGCATTGGTGCACCAGATCATTCCGTTTCTCTTTAGAGACGTTCTTCTCTAGTAGAGATGTTTTACTGTTAAAAACTTTACATTTTCACTAAAACTTGTTATGCATGGGCTGCTTGCTAAGGAAAGTGTCACTATTACTATTGTTCAAACTTGGGTGTTGGGGTTTCTTCAAATCCCTTAAGTATTAAGCTTCAACACATCACTTTTTGATGCATTGAAGGACATACTATCTATCAGGCCACATATCAGTGTACTAAAAACCACTAAAGCAACCTCTTAGCAAAGGCAATCATCCACAACTTGCTAGTATTAGGTGGCATCACAACTGTATGTAACATTTTATTTTTATTTTTTGTGTATTTTACCATTTTATTGACATCGTAAGAGAGGTATTAGAAAGGGCAGGAAATAATGTGAAGCACATGGCTAAGCGAATCATATCATATGCGTTAACCAGTAGACCATGGCCCTGATGGGCAGCAATTTATATTACAAATGTATTTAGAGTTTCTACTTTCCCAGGGAAGACTACTATTGATAAGCGTTTGCCATAGATCATAAGGGTCTTGAGTTGTTGAAAGAGCTTACTAACGCTCCATATCTCTCCCCATCCCTACACTTTTCTTCTCCCCCTGCAGACCCCAGAGGAACTGGACGACTCAGACTTTGAGACAGATGACTTTGATACTCGCAGCAGGACCAGCGTGCAGACGGAAGACGATCAGCTCATCGCTGGACAGAGCGCTCGGGTGAGAGATGGAGTTTTGGTTTTATGGCTTGCCAGTTTATGGAGCCACTTAGGAATGTCAGGAGTCGTCAAACTTGATCCTAGAATTACCTGAGGATTAGATTCCTTTGGAGATACTTGGATGGAATCTGACCAGGGACATACTGATTTTCATATTTTTCAGTGTTTCTATAATAAAACTTTATCACAGTCCATTTACAGTCGTAGACAGCATTACAAGGTGCTAAACTTCTCGCATCTCAGATTTGCAGTGTCACGGCTAAATCCACCTTTGCTTCACTGTTTAGCTCCAATAGCACAGGAACTGTGAATCAGTGATTTTAAGATTCTGTACTGATTTCATGTCAACAGCACTCCCCGATGTAGCCACCAGCGAAACAGACATTAAACCTCGCCCCCTCCCTACCTCCATTCTTTCTCTCTCTCTCTCTCTCTCTCTCTCTCTCTCTCTCTCTCTCTCTCTCTCTCTCTCTCTCTCTCTCTCTCTCTCTCTCCCCCCCCCCCCCCCCCCTCTCTCCCCTTCACATCCTCCTCTGTTGCCTAGGTAATGCTTATGAAAATCCATCCGGACATACCTGGAAGAAACAGTGAATATATATATATAAATATATATAAATATAAATATATATATATATATCTATATATATATCTATATATATATATATATATTATATATATATATATTAGGGATGTGCACGAATATTCGAATTTTCTAATATTCGATCTGTAATTATTATTCGAAAAATAAAATACAATTCGAATTTTACTACGTTGCTTTGCTGGCCGTAAATGCAGTGAATCCATGATAAATCCCAAGCACTAATAATTAAATGCACTGGGTGGCGCTGTGGAGTGTGTTAACAAGTTGTGTGTATTTGATCACATAATGTTGTCGTCTGGAATTACTTGAAAATGATCTTACTAAATGGAATTACTTTTGATCAAATTAATTAATTAATCTGAGTTATAATATCATCACCACAATGAGAAATCACATGAAATCCAAACAGTCGACTGAGGAAAGACAGCTGTCCATCACTGCATCACGACTGCAGGTAAGCGCAGCTGGACCCCGCGTGATCCGAAATGATAACTTATCTTATAGCAAAAGGATTTTGAGACATATACTTCCTTTAAGTTTCGTTGAGGGAGACCGGTTTAAGAACAGAAAACGCAAAGTGCTGTTAGAAACTTAGAACACCGTTATCTTTTTGTCTCTGAAATGTCTGTCAGCAAAGCGCCTTTTCTCACTCGAGCATAAATTGCTGGCGGCGCCCCTGCATGTGGATATTGTTTTTCTCAATATTAACGTGAAACAATATAAACACGATAATCATATGCTGACTCGAGTGTGTGTACGTTCTGTACGATATCTGGCGCAACCGCTTTATTAGGCGTTTTTTTCCCGTTCGCGCTGCTTGAGCATTTTTTTATTAATGCTTTTGTTTTTTATATTTTTTGTTTACACATAGGCCTACTGTTTAATGTTTTCAACTAAAAGAAAAGTTTAACATATATTGTAAGCTTGTTGTGTAGGCTATATTGCCTAATTGTAAGCTTGTTCTGAAATGGTGACAAAAACGTAAAAAAAATAAAAAATAAAATAACGTCTTTTTCGTTAAACGTCATTTAAATAAACGAATATTCGATTTTTATGAGCCCGAATATTCGAATGCAATATTTTTAAAAAATGCCCATCCCCTATATATGTATTTAGTTATTAGTTTGAATATTTTCTGTAGTCCACAGCTGTGGTGATGGTAGTCACTGCAGATGATTGGCATCCTGTTTTCATTTTTAAATTCAGCGTTGTGAGAGATAACGGGAAACAAGTTGTGTTTGGGGATCTTGTTAGTCAGTGTGCCAGCTTTTCCTGTGAGCACTTCTTTTGAGTTCCTGATAACAATATGTGTAACAGTACAAATGTAAGAGCAATATGTGGCCCAAAAGTAAGGCTGTCATCTATTCATATTTACATCCGTTATGCCGGTCGCATATTCTTTGTTCCCCAAGCTCGAGCGAATATAATTACAGACCCCTCACCCTCCTGTTCCATAGAGTGATGTAAGCATGTTGATGAAAACTAAAAAGTAACAGAAAAATATTCAGCCCTAATTGTCTAGGGGATGGCAGGAGACTTTAAGAGCTCAAGACTTTAACAGAAAGCTCTTGTTAAAGATAAAAGCATTGCAGAAGAATTACAATTTTCATTGAATCTTGTTGCTCGGGAAGCAAGTTGTATTTTTGTTTTGAGAGTTGTAGAAAACGGGGCAGTGGAGGTTGTGCTTGAGTGAGATTGTGATTTATATAAATCTGTAATCACTAGGGGTGTGCAAAAAAATCGATTCACGTTTGAATCGCGATTCAATCTTTGCCGATTCAGAATCGATTCATAGAATTCCAAAAATCGATTCTTTTTGTTTTTAATGGCGTGCACGGGCGGAGTCGGAGTGGCAATCGGGTGAGTCGGGACTCGGGACTTTTCCCGGTGGTCCGGTAGTGTTTCGAGGCCGCGAGGGCCGGTCTGATAATAGTTACATGATCGCTGGTCAAACTGTGCAGCCTCTCTGCTCAACCCGTATATAAATGCATCGATCCGCAGATTATGTTTGAGTTCTTAAATGGTCTGTAGATCTTTTGCCAAGCGTGTCAGAGGTTACGGTTCTAAACCGCACTCGTATAGTTTTTCTTTCTCTCTCATCAAAACCGAATATGTTCATCAGTGGTTACAGTAGATAAGCTGGGACACGTTTGTGTGCATTTTATTTTGTGAGTTCACCGGAGTCTCCACAACGGCGATAGATTGAAGCGCGCGTCCGAGTGAAGACTGCGCGAGCCACAGAGAACACTGTATCCATGACACTGATAGCAGCGGACACGAGCGCTCAGCTTGATTTCAAAAACAACAGATCTCTTATTTAATAGCGAGCGAACTAAATGAATGCTCTGCTAGTTAACTGGAGATACCCGCAAATTACGTCTATAAACGACTTCACTGGATCTAAACAAATCACTCTAACCATCTATGTTACCAGTAGCGGTGGCTTTTTAAATCTATTTAAAATAATTTTGCAAGGGTTCTATGACATTAGTATATTTTTAGGAATTTTAAGTGAGTCGAGTTCACATTTCAACAGTCAACTTGGTGAAGTACTCCTTAAACCACATTTAGCATAATTGTTTGTTTGATCTGACTAGCACTTTAAAGCTAAATGTAAAAGCTTTTTATTTAAGTTTTATTTTAAACTTCAATTAAATGTATTTGAAAGCTGGCCAAAGCTTGGCACTTTGCACTTTTTAGTTGCAAAAGTTTTTATATAAAGTAATATCAAATATCAAATACATTTAATTTGTTGTGTTTCTTTTCTTTTAAACTGTGTCTACTGCAATCAATCACATAGGAAAAAGTTAACTACATTTATATACTGCGAATCATTTTTTGAATTGAGAATCGATTTTGAATCGAATCTTGAGCCTAAAAATTAAAAAGCCAATTACTTGAGCCAATTAAAAGAAGAGGCTTAGTCAACCAAAATTTTATTCGGTTAGTCACAGGAAAAAAAACTCCGCGAGGTGTATACAGCGAGTTAACATACTGTAATTACCACAAGGACCCACTGTTAACGGGATGTCAGGCAGGAAATCCAAAAGTTCACCTCTCATCCATCGACCTCAAATGTTGGCTTATTTGAAACATGTAGGTAGCAACTTTACATGGCCGCTCACTCTAACGTCTAACGTTAATTGTGCTCTATTATTAGACTCATATCCAAAAGTGTGTGGGGAGCGTGGAAGCTAAAGTATAGTGCGCTTCATGACATTGAGGCGCAGGCACGATCACTTGCATTTTTTCCTGACAACAGTGGAAAGGACTTAAAATGCTACGTCATTTTTGTTCATCCAGATAAGAGATCATTCGAAACTATAAAGGGTCTACTTTTATTTGTGTAAACTCACAATAACAAGAAAACATTGTGCCTTTGTGAAATGAACAAAACAAACTGGATGCTTTCTGCTGTTTCGGTCTCCGTGAACTGGAGCACGTCACAAAAATGTGAGAGATGGCGAGTCATCATCATCAACTTAATCATTGCAGCTGGCACTGTCTCAGAAAACACTAGTTTGTTAATAATCAATGTCTCCTTGCTATTTTTTCCGACACATTCATAAACATTACTTTTGCTGGTGCTTTGTGGCAATCTTTATGTATGATCTTGAGCGTGGAATAGGCTGTATTAAACACTCATTATGGTTTAGTATTTATTCAAAAATATGGTAAACTGTAATGTGAAATTACTATAATTTAAAACAACTGTTTTCTATTTTAATATATTTTCAGCAGGCTTCAGTGTCAAATAATCCTTCAGAAATTATTCTAATATGTTGATTTGGTGAGAACAAGAAACATTTCTTATTATCATCAATGTTAAAAAAATGTTTTAACACTTAATATTTTTGTGATAACTTTTTTTTTTAGTTCAAAAGAACAGTATTTATTTGAAATATTTTGTAACATTTTAAATTCCTCTACTGTCACTTTTGAACAATATGCATATTAAATTATATACTTTTGAGTGTGATGCCTCAAATTGAAACAATTTGCTCTTGTTGTGGCTTATGGAAAAATTTCAGAACTACATGAACAAAACAAACTTACTATATATTATCACACCTGGTTAGCACACTGTTATTTAACGAAAAATATATTTTAACTGGTTATCATGCTCTTTTTCAGTTGATCCTTGTGCTGAATGCAGTGGCACACATTCAATAGACAGCATTGCTCAGCATAGTTCTAAAAGGATGCAAACCTTTTACAGAATTAGAGGAATGTTTCATAGCCCATACGCCATCAGCCAAAGCTGTAAAATCTCTCCTGCTCGGCCGGGCCGGGCTGGTCATGCAAGAAATGAGAGAGAGAGAAAGAGAAATCAAGAGAGGAGGGAAGGACAAAGGAAGGTGTAAGGGAGAGGCAAAGAAACTAGCAGGAAGGGGGATTGAATATCAATTTTCTTTTTTAATTGCATATCCTTTGTCATCTCTTTTCCTCATTAACAGTTGTAGATCAGCATATTGTGAGCAAATTTATGTACGGTTTGTTATATATAAGCTTCTCTGTGGAATTGGCAGGCCATCATGGCTCAGCTACCCCAGGAGCAGAAGGCGAAGATTGCTGAGCAGGTGGCCAGTTTCCAGGAGGAGAAGAGCAAGCTGGATGCTGAGGTGTCCAAGTGGGATGACAGCGGAAATGACATCATCGTTTTGGCTAAGCAGATGTGCATGATCATGATGGAGATGACGGACTTCACCAGGTGAGCGCAAACCACCTTCTACCCTGCTCGACTGCCTGTCAAAAACCACACAAACACACACACATCTCTTTTAGACTCTACTCAATAGACCTTTCTGGCCATGCACTGCTGCTCCGGTTTCACTGCGTCCCGGCTGAGTGCTTCAGCTTTATATTGGTTTGTATGGCAGTTTGCATTGGCAATAAAATGTGCACTAGAAGGTACTTAAAGGGAAAACTTTTCGAATATTGAAAGAGAGACTGGCGAAATCTGATTTTTATACCTAATTTCCCCTGTCATTTACCTAAATCGGCCATCAATTAGTAAGGACTAATATTAACTGAGACAAGCACTCTGTTCCATCTCATGAATTCTTTTTTCCCTCTCGGTGGAAGCAAATGAGCTGTGGATTTTTTTCGTGAGATTTTTACCTGCCTCATTTGCTTGCCTCTTTTTCTTTTCATCATACGTGATCCCAAAAGAAATGGGATCACGAATGATGGAAAGAAAAAGCAGGTCTTAAAATGAATTTGGTTTAAAAACAAAGGGCAGGAGATGCTAGCACAAGAAAAGGTCACCTGAATTCCTCCCCTGTATGCTGACAGAATCAGGGAAAGGGTCATTTTAGGTGTGACAGCACACTCGTGGGCTGCACACCTGAGAGTGACTGCCATCTGCTCTCCCAGAGGAGACACTGTGTGTGACAGAGTGATAGAAAATGTCTTGGTCTATCGCTTCTCTCTGCTTATGCTAACCAAGACGCCTTTTTTTTTAAATGGTTCATGCTGAGGACACCATTTGCCTATATTGCACACGTTGTAATGACTGTAGGATGGCTGTCACTCAACCGTATCTCAAAAACCTGTGAAAAAGCAGCTTTGTTTGCCTTTTCCTCCTGTTCAGAAATTTGTCTCCATTCCTCCCCAGATCAAAAATTATACCTTTATTATAATCATTGAAATGTAAAACTATTTGCATTATTATTTTTTAATGTATTTTTTTGCTCCCTAAACATAATGTCTATTTATTGGATGTCTTCCGTTTTAGGCAGAAGAATGGTATCGTTTCTGTACAAGGTGATATGGAGACACTCATACCTCTTGTTGAAGGCCCCCAGAAATCTGTCATTGTCTCGTGTAAAAAGCAACAAGGCTGTAGTACATCTGTCAGATTTGGTGGCATTTGCATGAAAAATGGCAATCGGTGCTGATGCGTCACCTGCAGAAATGTGCTGAGTGAAGGTCTCGGCAAGTTAATTCAGTCCACGCCCAAATGATTGCCCCTCGACCTTGAATGGGTATACAGTCCCATGAAGGTTAATGCTATAAAGAGGAAATTGATTTCGGGAGCCTTTATCCGGCCTCAATATCTGCAGAGAAGCTGCTTGCTACCAATTCTGCTTATGTCCCTTCCTGCTCATGAATAAAGCATGTGTCGCCTGGATTCGTGTCACATATTTTGGAGCCACCTGTCTGTGCATGCTGTGGTCCAGTGCTTGAGCTGCTACCACACACACACACACACACACACGCACACCCACTACCCCCATCTGGAACCAGTATCAGTGGCTAATTCATGGGCACTCAGTCAGATTTGCATATCTGAGAGTGGGATTGTCAAGTGAGATGAAGTCACCCTTGCTCGACAGTCACCTTGTAGTGGCCAGACTTTCACCTAGGGCGGGTTATGGGTGGGCCACCACCAAAGCGACATCAAAATAACCTGTTTGTGTTTCAAAATGTTAGAATTGTTGGTCGCTCTTTGTGGGGTGCATTTTCTTTTTGAGACACTGTCTCTGGTGAATTCCGGTAACTGTTTTGATGGATGCAGTGCTGCCAGGAGGACCCTGTCTGAATGGCGTAGAAAGAGAGAGAGAACTCCAATGGGAAGGGGTGAGTGTAGAGAGAGAGCAAAAACACAAAATTCCATCTGTTGTTGGTTGGATTGTTCAGTTTAGCCTGAAGAGAGCAGCTTTGAATACAGGTTGTGCCACTTGCCAACTGTGCCCCGCTGTCCCTTGTGGGCACACAGAACTGGCAAATGACTGGCCGGATCGTAGCCGGGGAGCTGCGGGGGGCAGGGCTGAGATGGGACACTGGGATGGATGAGGCCAGAACTATTAAATGAACTGAAGTGGCATTGACCCCAGGAAGCTGACCAGACATCACAGAAGTGGGTGGGAGCTGCTGCTAGCTCACTCCATCTGTCTGTCTGTTCGCTTCTCGTTCATTCTTACCCCCCCTCGAAGTCTTCAGGCTACTAGTGAATGGAAGCGTGTTGGAGGGGGATGTTACTCCTTAATGAGATTAATCAATTGGAAGCAAACTGATCTTGTCTTTCCCAAAAAGCCTTGTTCATGCTGCGCTGTGTTCATGAGCGTGAGGCTGTCAAGTCATATTTATTTATATAGCGCTTTTAACAATACAGATTGTTTCGAAGCAGGTTTACAGAGATAACAGGAAAATAATGCAAAAAAGTTTGTTTCCAGAAGAAAATAGCATCACAGTCCAGCTTAAGTTCAGTGACGTTTCATTTTTGATTAAAAAAAAATATTAATTTAGTTAATTTATATATAGCCGCTCTGGAGTAAACTGTGATTTCATCATCCAGTTCAGTTCTTGTATAATAGTGTCAATGCAGGCAGATCAATATAATGGTTGAATATTAAATTTAATGTCCCCAACTAAGCAAGCCAATGGCAACAAAAGTGGAAAAAGGCAACAGTGGCAAGGAACCAAAACTCAATCAGGTGGCAGAATGGAGAAAAAAACCTCGTGAGAACCCAGGCTCAGTCTGTGAAACGAGATGTTTTTCTTCAACCTTGTCAACATGACCAGCCATTCTTATGTCAAACGTGTTGACGTCTTGACGTGTGTCATCCATGCTCACACATAGTCACTAGAACTAACATGAGACCGCACACAGAACAGTAACTGTGAATGAAACTGCTATCGTTTTTCCTCAGGGGGAAAGGACCTCTTAAAAACACCTCTGATGTGATTAGTGCTGCGAAGAAAATTGCTGAAGCTGGATCAAGAATGGACAAGCTGGGCCGCGCTATTGCGGATCAAGTAAGTTAACTCTCATAAGTCTTTTGCAGGAAAACTTCTAAAGATCATCTTTTGGTGAATTATCCATGCTCTTGTGTTTTACCTAAGGATCTTAATCCTTTTGATGCACTACAGTGAAACGCAACAGTGCATAATTTATCTCCCAGCCAACTCATATCCCTGTCTTTTTTCCATCACCTTTTGAAAATTGCGACAGACCGTGATGATAAAGACAGCACTATGGCAGGGCTCCAGACTAACTTTTTCACAGTGGCCCCCAACTGAAAATTTTAGGGGCACACACCGTAAATCAACATACTAACCAAATATTCACATTTCTACTAATTTCCAGTGTATTACTAATAAATACTTTGATAATAGATGCAGAAATTACAATGCCTTTGTGCTCTGATTTAACGTTACAACCTCTTGTCTTCTAAAAGCAACCGGCAGTGGCGTTGCTTTTTGATTTATTAACATGTCACTGCATACTCTATGCTTGAGGCTAAGATTGTGTTTAACTAGCGTATTGTGTTTAAACTGTGAAGTGCCTGTACTGTCGGCAAACTTCGTGTTCCCCGCAGTTATGGGGTAGCGACAGCAACATTCGCAGGTCATGGAATTCGTCTCCTTACAGTACTACCTTAACCAGATGAATTCTCGCAGCCAGTCTTCATGAAAATGGTGGGTTTGGCCTTTTTCGCCACAAAAACCTCTCACTCTGAATCATCTTACGACTGTGACACTGTACTAGCTGCAACGTTTCAAATAGCTCAGGGTTCAGTTTGTATCACGGTTTTAGGTTCACGGTTTCGGTATGATTCTGTATGTCCTATGTTCAGGGAAAAAAAGACTACTGTCAAATAAAATAAAGAAAATATGAACAAATAATCTAACCACAAGCAAAAGCACAAATAAATACAATAGAGCAAAGATACTAATAAAATAAACGATGCTTTTCAGGTAGGTCTAACATTAGTTTTCAGGTACAGAAATTGAATAAAATAATCAAATGTAAAATAACATTGCATATTTGACTATATAAATTAAAGATTAATCCTTATTAAAGTTACAAAAGCTATTCGATTCAGAGCTGATTCAGTAGGCCTACACAATACTGTGAGTGTCTTTCTTGACCAGTTCACTTAAAGCATAACAGACTATGTCTGCTAGGATTCTCATCAAGACGGACATGTTGACATACTTTTTGTGTGAATTTGTCCATTCAAGTGCAATATTAAAAAGAGAACTCAATATTTGCACGCTGTCTGAGATAAGTAGCCTACACATACACACATACGCGTACGCGCACAAATCTTCTAGACGCGAATTCTCTTTCACGTCTTGCTCTTGAATGTTTACATTGGCAAAACTTAAATGAGTTTAAACACTGATGGTAACATCTGCAGTTCAGGTCTCGTTTGCGCTCGTGCGCTATCAACTCCCGGGTGATGACGGCGTAAATGACAGGTCATCTTCGAGATTTGGCCCTCACATTGAACAGTGTTTACAAAGAGTAATCGTTTTGTTCACGTTTTTTTTTATTATCGCTGTTGTAATGTATTATTTGGGAAGCCAGCAAGTGAATTTAACTGGCACACTAGCCGCAGGTTGGAAGAACGAGTCAATAGTTCGCTTGTTCATTGCTCAGACGCACAGCAGGTTGTCTCCGTCTCCTTCCCACAGATGTTTAAACGCGCGCTCGATTATCTCTAGGACCCTCCCCCTCCACACATTAGCCACTTACAGTGGCCATTCTCTATTCTTCTCACACCTGCCACACATTCCGGATTCATTGATAAGCCCCTTCCACGTTTAACGTGTAAAAAAAAAAAAGAAGAAAAAAAAGGGACAAATTTACTGTAAAATTCAGTCGCACACTCTCAAATTTTGGTCACAAAAAGCCCTGTATGGGGTAGGGGTTGAACCGACTAGTCGACTAATCGACCTTAATGCAATGCCGCGACGCTTTAAGCTTGACGTCGACTAGTCGCGTTGATCATGTGACACTATGATTGCGCTAATTTTGATACTAACATGTTGCAGACGACAACAGATGAAGAGCCCAGAGGGTCATTGCAGCAAGAAAGCAGCATTGGTACATCAAGTGTGTGTAAATACTTTACTAACCTAACACTAGAAATAGTTGAAAACGAAAGTAAAAGCATGACGCACGCTCACTGTTTTACCTGGAAATGAGAGTTCAGTATCTTTATTAAAACATTGTTTTATCATTTATTTATTTAAACATATTAATGATGTAGCCTACCTCTAATTCACCCGCAATTAATTTGAATATTATTTTGTATTACTTGGATCTGCGCATCACTAAGGCGCTGATGTGAATTTATAGCTGTTTTTCCTTTTCTTTTTTCATCCTAAATGATGATGTAAACAGTGGGCTGTTTACACCTGGCCACTTCATGTGTTTCTGTGATCTGATAGCTATCCGATCGTGAAAAGACCAGGTGTAAATGCCCTCCGAAACGCGCTCAGAGACGGATTTAAATCCGATCGCTCAAACCGCTTCAGGAGGAGGTCTGGGCCGCTTAACAGACGAAACTGGACAAGTGTAAATGCATCTGGTAGTTGAAACCACATATGTAAATTGGACTTCTCCCAACAATGCTAACAATAAACGTGTGAGAGCGTATTATAGTGATGAAGCTATGGCAGCACGCATCGCCGCAGATGAGCAGCTCGAGCATCTATTCATCAAGCCAACGTGCAAACTATCGCAAATCAAAGTGAAAGTAAGTCGCGGACGCTTAACACACAATCATCTTCATTAAAAGTAAAGAAACAAAATGATCTTACCAGTACTGTCTCTCTTATTGTGGTCTTTGATTTTGAAATTAGCTGATGATCAATAAAATGCAGCTCATTATTGTTGCTTTCGGTGATGTGAACTCCGTTAAATCTGCATAGCGCGTTGTTTGAAGATCGGATTTATATCCGTTTTGCGTAAACATATTTATGTGACCAGGTGTAAATGGAATCGTTTTGATAAATCAGATCAGTAAAAACGCATGAAGTGACCAGGTGTAAACGGCCCCATTATGAGCTGTCTGTCAGCATCTGTATAATTTTCTGTTAATTAATTGCAAATTGTGGCATGTTGCAAAGCAGTCCCATCTCTTGTGGTTTTATGAATGACGTCATCGACTAGTCGACGTCGACTCGACTTTGATGTCATAACAGTCGACTTCAAAAAATCTGAAGTCGTTCAACCCCTAGTATGGGGCTGTACATTCAATCCCTACAGTCCAACACTTATTTTCCTGGAAAGCTCCTCTTATTCCTTAAGCTGAGTGACAATGACAGGTTCACAGGCTTCGTGAAAATAATATGGGAGCATTTCCAGTAAACATCAAACCGCCGCATGTGCTGCAAGGGTTCTTTAAGATTTTTCTTGTCTTTTCAATAGAGCAGTTGAAAGGGATATTGTGAGCTCAGGATGGGGGTTTTGCATAGCAGAATCATCATCTATCAATCATTCCTCCTCGAAGGCCTCTCCTCTCAGTTTGTCATTTAATTAAGTGTGTCACGCTGTGCTAACATCATTGTGCAGCATGCAGACTAGCAGTTTTCGGACCAATAGTAGCAATCGTAGTGTGTGTTTTTAAGAACTACATGACATTTTTACACTTTACTGTTACGCTCAAGGGTTAGCACCACGAACTTGTAAAGCTTTCAGGGATGCAAACAGTGCGCTTTTTGGCGCCACCCCGTTTTTTTCACGTCAGTTTGGGTGACTTGTGTGAATCGTGCAGATCCGAAGAGTTTTTTTTAAGGGTGATATGGGTCTTTTTAAGGGTCTGATTATAATTTCACCAACAGTAATTCTGGATTGCCTCAATGGGAAATAAGCAAATCAGAACACTGCGCGCCAAAACAGCAGTATGCGCGCCTGAACCACTAGTTTTTCCTCTTGCTGCGTATCTTTTACTCCAACACGTCCCCCGCGAGCTACCAGTAGCTCAAGTTCGTTATTTCAAATGTAGGCGCGCGACAAGCGTGCTCATAATTGAAGCGACGGGCTCATTTTTTCCAGGCGCAGCGAGGTGAAAATACCTCAACTTTTCAGAATGACGCAAGCGCAACGCAGTTCATGTGACAAGAACCAACCTATCGTAACAACATTGAAAGCTCAGTCAACATGAAGGATGGGGGTGCACCCAAACACTATGGGTGTTTTTCTCTTCTCCATAAATAAATCTTGTAGCAGAGAGCTACAGCAAGTGTTTTTCGGTGGTGGAAATCCATTAGCTACTTAAACTTCTTTGTCGCTGTGGAGACCGCAGTGCATGGTTGCATGGCAACGACAGACGCCATGGGAAAATCGGACCGAATTTTACTATTCATAATAAAGGATAAGCTAATGTGCACTGTAAATGTCAGTAATTTATCTTTTTTGACTCATTCTTTTTATAAAAATGATTTAAAGGCTGAAATATGTGAGGTTTATCTTTTTATAAAAACCTTTTTTTGTCCACTTTATTTGAATTTAATTGTACTCTGTGCGTATAGGGGTGGGCCGGGGATGGCAGGGGTTGGTGATAATGTAAGTATCTGGAAATTTGCCGCGGGGCGAGGGCTTCGATTAGCTCTCTCTTTTTTGACCAAACATGTGTTTGCATCCCTGAGCTTTGTATCATGCTAAATGCTAATTTCTTAAGTTCTTGCATTTGTGGCAAGCTCGTTTCGACCATGCAGAGCAGTGCAGCACCTAGGGAGGGAATGTAAAGATATGCGCCGTTATCCTATTTGCCGCATGGCTGTTAATTATCCATTCCTATGAACATCTGCAGTGTGCTTTCAAAAAGATTCCTTTAACATAATCTTGCATAATAATGAGCCTTCATACAAACTAAAGCTCTGCACTTTTGATATTTTATTTAGATGGCACTTTGATCCAATGTGAAGCAGCTCCACTTTTCAAATCTGCAGTCATGCTACCTGTGCTGACCCATTTGGAGAGGAATACTAAATGTCCAGTTCAGATAATGTGAAAGCTTTCATAGACGGCCACGTCCCGCAATGTCTTTGATGTTGCCTATTCAGTGCCGTGAATACAATGATATGCCCCGCAGAAAACAGATGGGTACTGTGCAGGTGCTTGTGTGTCTGGATGTTTGCTTTTCTGCACACACTGGCACATAAAATTCATTATCTATTGTAAACGTTGTCCATTATATTGAACCCGCCAATTTGTTGAGTAATAGGATTGATTTGAGTGTAGGACGCATTTAAAATAAACTTCGCTTAAACGTGCCAATGCCAGGCGTGATGAGAATTCACTATGCCATTTTTTTTGTGTTGTCCTTATTTTTGTTTTTTACTTTTAATATGCTGAATAAATTGTATTACTGCTTCTAATAATAACAATAATGACAGATTTTACTACACATTGTTATATGATATTTAATTTTACTATAATGTATAATTTAATAATTATTAAATATAATAACAATAATTTTATTTTAAAAAATATTTGTGAAACAAGCTAGTCTTCATCTCTCTAGACGAAAGTGAATAGATTTTTTATTAATTTTGATAAACCTTAATTTTGTATGCTGTGTGAGTGTATTTAGGAATTTGAATGGTGTGAATTACTGTGCATTAACCCTCTGGGGACCAGAGTGTTTTTGGGGCCCTTGGGATGTTTTGACATGCACTAACATTTGTGCTTTTTTCAGTTATTTATAAACATGTTAATGGCAAAGGTGTAAATTCACTCTATATAGCACAAACTTGGCTACCATGAGATCTGAGCAACATGTATGTACATGTTTGTATTTTTAATAGAATAATGTTTATGCGTGGTTATTGAAAAAAATAAAAATGAAAGTTGCTGAAATAAGACCACAAAACACTTATTGATTATTTCTTCACAAGACTTTTGAAAATTGAATCACATAGCCTAGAATATTTGCTCCAAAACAATGTGAGAATCATCCTGACTACTCATTCAGATAAGTCAATAAAATCTTTTACATTTTTAATGACGTGTTTTGTTTGAGAAAGCTTTATGCAGGAGGCGTGATCTCTCATTAATATGTGTGGCATTCCACACCTGAGAAAGACAAAGACCCTCCCATAATGGCCCTATTAGGTGCTATCAGGCCATATCATTACAGGAGCCTTGCACAAAGAATGAGATGATTTAAAAAAGAATGGCTTTTAGATTGTTTGGATTTATATAAGGAAAATACAGGGTGCATACGTCTGGACACTTCTATCACACACCCTTCACCATATAGACATGGTTTTATTTCAGTTCAAAGTTCAAAGTTAGAGTTAGAAACATCTTGAAAAGAAAATTGTCTTTCTCCATAAATGTCTTAGTTTGATCATACATATTTCAAAGTTGAGGATTCATTATTTTGATATAGCTTGAACAAACACTATAACATCTTAGTTGATTAGTTTATTGACAAAACATACTATATATTTAACATATGAGCAGAAACTCCTAAAAAAGCTTATTTGATGTCTATTTTAGAGTAAAAACTTTATCCAAAACGAGTCAACGAAATGTTGTCTGTTATTTAGTCTGTAACAGTGCGTATCTGTGCGTTCATTCATTCATTCATTCATTCATTCACACACACACAAACACACACACAAACATGATTCACATTTAACAGTATGCTATTTTTCCGTTTACAGACACTAACGTTATTCTATATCGCGATTAGAACAAAGCACAAGCATAAAACACTTACACACTTCTCAGCTGAATCTGTTCATCCTCGAAGTGAAAATAAACCCAGTGGTAAATGTCCCAGGATTATTCCTCATAGAAGACGACAGTAGATTAATCTGACTAAAAAATATAGTGTGTTTTCAGAGTTTATGGGCGTTAACGCGTCTCAATGTGTTGCTTCACATATTTGCGTTTGAATAGCGCGTGCTCTCCGTGGGCGTGTCACATTACCGGAGATAATCAGCTGAGAGAACAATAATGAGACGGGCTGACACGTCTCTCTTTTTATATAGATGACATAAACGGAGAATAATAATTTTAGTTTTGAATCGGATCATTTAAAAGTACAAACTCAAATGATTTAAAAGATATATTGCTTATGGCTGGGTGAATAGTATTAGCTGAGTTGTGTTGAAGATTAGAGACGTGCTCCAGAAAAAAAGTTCACGGTGACTGAGAGGCAGAACGCACACCCTGTTTATATTCTTTATTTTACAAAAGCACAATATTTTATTTCGATTGTATGTGGGCACATAAAAAAGTAGACATTTACCAGATTATTTTCTCATATTTCTTAACTCTATATGAACAGAAATGATGGTAGTACTTTAAGTCTATTTTTCTGCTATGTAAAAAAAAAACGAGCAAAACGCGCCGGCGCGTTTCTGGTCCCCAGAGGGTTAATAAACTTTCGCTTTTCCACTGCATGGTACAGCACGGTTTGGTACGGCATGCTTTGGCGCTTTTCCACTGCATGGTACGGTACGCCTCGTTTTAAATGGTACCCCCTCTGTTGAGGTTCCAAGCGTACCGTACTGATACTAAAATGTGATGTGAAAACACTGCAGATCACTGATTGGTCAGACAGAATCGTCACTACCAGCGTCATTGTATTTCCGAGACATCAAACCTGCTAGATTTTAAATAGCCAGTAACAGCCACCCCTGTAGCACTTGTTTTAAAACTACTTGCTTGACTTGCTTGAAGAAAAAAAGAAAGAAAAAAAACTTCCAAAAAAGAAATGGCTGAATCGTGGTCAGTGGACGAAGTGCAGACGTTCCTCTCGTTGTTTGCCGAGGTGCAGATAAACCATAACGATCGGTCTATAATCCCACCCACTTTGAAGCGGTACTAACTGCAGTGGAAAAGCAAACCGAGCTAAAACCGAGCTGTGCCGAGTCGTACCACGCAGTGGAAAAGCGAAGCGAGCCGTACCATGCAGTGGAAAAGCGCCATAAGTGTGTTGATTGTGGGAGGAAATGTCTGTCCGAGTGCGACCCCTCCTGCTTTTAAACAGGTGTGAGCAACTCCAGACGGCTAGAGCCAGCCCAGCCCAGCCCATTCCCAAATGCTCCCCCCTCCTCTTGTCCTGCCTACGAATTAAGGAATTGAGGGCAGTAGGTGAAGAAAAAGTGAAGAGAAAGATGTGAAGCCCCATGTGAGACCTGAATCCATTAAGTGTGATTCGTCTTTAATTAGTAGCGTAATTACCAGGTGGCAGTATGTATATATATATGTATGTATGTATGTATATGTTTATCCCAAACTATATTTAGACTGCTCCTCACACCTTCTTGCAAACAAGGCTGCCAGAGGCTAACTGTTGAAAAATGAACAAAGGAAAGCAGTTCCTTATACAGAAGGATGAATCATCAGATTCAGAGGAGCCTGCGGAGGGATGGAAAGCAAATAATCATGGCACTCCTCCCCCCACTCTCTGTCCTTCTCACTCTCTTTGTCATATCAAAGCCCTGCCACAGAATACACAGTGGTGGGCTATAGGATCACTCCTGACTGCTTGTCAAGTTTGTCATGTCATGTACTTTTGTTACATCTGAGATTGCCAACAGAAACCACAGCAGAGCCAGAAAATGATATGAAACAAATTGTTGAAAGCATGAATTGTATTGCATAACACTCTTCTAGCCGGCAAAATGCGCCCTAGCAGCAAACTAAAACCTAACTATTCAAAATTCAAAAACTAACTATTCAAAATTAGGTTCAACCAGTGTGGGGGGTAATACATTACAAGTAACTTGAGTTATGTAATTGATAACTTTTTTCGAGTAATTAGTAAAGTAACGCATTTTTAAATTTACAACAAAATATCTGAGTTACTTTTTCCAATAAGTTGTGTAAACATGATGGTTATTGTAGTTTTAGAATAAATGTGAGCATTTACTAATCTCACTTGCACAAAAAAAGAATCCGTATTCCTCGAAATGAAAAAAATCTGTGAAATGTGATCTCAGAATATTATGCAAACCTGCAATAAATATTAAATTACACAAATATACTTTATGTATTTAATCTCACTTTATTAACCAATGTCTTTGCTGCTGACCTTCGATGATCCACTTCAACCATACTAAGCAAAAATTACTTTAGATAAACATCATATTTGCGTTTCATTTTTCCAAATTTTCATTGCTGAAGCAAGCGTGTGAACTTTCTTCCTCTATAATCCAGAATAGCAGCACAGCTGAAAGGTTTGTTTAAATTTTGCCCTCTACTGTAGCCGCCCTTGTTGTTGTGACTTATTTTGACGGTGCTACGGACCTTTATTTTGACGGCGCTGAGAAACGCCAGAGCCTGAGCAAATAAACAATGCTTGCATTCTCAGTGTTCATTAGTTTACGATATGTCTAATAGTCCTGTCTAATGTTATTAGATAGAACTATTATACATAGAAAGTAGACCGTAATGAAAAGTTAGTAGCATATGCCGTGTGGTTGATGTCCAGTGATGCTAGCAGAGCAGAAATACATAATCAATGGTTCGCTTGGTCCCCTAAGTTGCGTTGGATTTTCTCCTCAGCATAAAGGTTAAGAGGCCCATCTATCACTGTTTTCCATGTTCAGTTAGTTTGTGGAGTAAATATATAGGCTATAATCTGTGTGTTTACACAGCCTTTTTAAAAATGGCGGGTGCTGGTGTTTTGCATGCTTTCGGCCAATCAGCTTACACTAACGTCACAAATAGTTTCTATAGTTTTACCTTGAACCTTAAAGTCCCCGTGAACCGGAAGTTGCAAACGACTTTTCTCCAGTGTTGTGACGTATTTCCGAGAGAAACAGAATAATAAATGAGGCAAACTAGTGGGCGTGGCTTTTCTTCCAACTAGCACCTGATTGGATCTAGAAAAGGTGTTTTCATTCAGCCTGTCTACTGTCAGTTGGATGGGCGTGGTTACGGATGTTAAGCAGACACCTAAACCGTCAAACCTACGTCATCAGGGAAGGTCCTCCAATGCAGAGGGGAGGGGACATTTCAGATTTTGATTAAAGATTATGAAGCCAAAAATTTTTTTGTGGATTGACTTGCATGGATGAATTGTTCACCACAAAACAATCAATTTAGGCAAACAAAGTATGGTCAATTTTGAATTCATGGGGACTTTAAACCTGTAGTGCTGGTTTAGACACTACTCTAAAGCAGGAGTTAAATTAGTTCCTCAAATAGTTCCTAGTTCCTGCAGTGCGAACGCAAAATCTTGGTACTTCCGCCAATAATTCTAGCAACTTTGAAAAGATTCCTCCGGTGCGAAAGCCCCTTAAGTAACACTATTAGTTACTTTTTAATGGAAGTAACGCAATATTGTAATGCATTACTTTTAAAAGTAACTTTCTCCAACACTGGTGACAACACATACTACTTTGCAATCCTAAGGACACCCAAGGATGCAAACAAGACAGCGACACCAAAGCGAGAGGTCTTTAAAAAATGCATCTTGTTGAGAATCGGGCCTTCTGAATCCATCTTGTAACATCTAGCTGTTGGATGAGGACAGTTTTTGGATTGTTGCAGAGTGCTGCCAAAAATGTTCGGCCAGGTTTAATAATCACTTAAATGGCTGTAACAGAGCTCGATTAAAGTTTAAAGAAATGAGTGTAGTGCATAGATGAAGATGCAGCAGGATTTAGGTCATTGCCACACAAAGGTCTGCACTGCAGTTTATTAAGAATTTACAAGCAGATTCTGCAGGGGCAACTTCTGAGGATTTCGTCTGAGCACAGTACTGAGCAAATAATGCAGTGTAATTGTGATTTATAATGCAAATGTGTAAGCCACCACACTGCCCATAAATATTCTCTCCTACATTCATGCACATGAAGGCATGTAACCACCACACACAGACATGATCGTGCAACACCAGGTTTGCATATTTTTAGTGAGGCAGACCTGCGGGCAGCAGCACATGCGCTTAATCCCAGTGATGTATACTGACATACATAGTTTTCCAATTTACATTCAATCAGGGAAGATTTATGGTGATACATAGGCACCACCACAGGTTGGATTAATCCCAGTTTTGGCCCCTGGCTGCTTAACGGTGACAAGCCTGTAAATTTCCCTCTCTACAGTAGAAGAGCTAAAAACAAAAAATCAAGAAGCGATCTCACAGTATCTCAGCTCAGCACTTCAAGGGTTGGTACCTTACATGACCACCAGTCTAAGCTCTTGGTTTTATGGCATAATGGTGATTATTAGTAGTTTATTTCCATTGGGTAATTTAATTATATTTTTAACATTTTACGTATAAAGTGCCTTGCAGAAGTAGTTATTCAAAGGTATTCAGGCCCTTAGCCAGTTTTCTCATTTTACTCAATTACAGGAGCTACATAGAAAATAATTTGAATTCATTTGTATTTTTTTTGTTAGGATATGTTATTAATCTGAATGTGCTGTTTTCAAGTATACAGTGTTGTAGCTGCTGTACATGTACACATCAATTTCTACAACTTTATTTCTACATAATGAATCATTAAGGTAGCTACAACATTTCCTTAAAATACCCAAAGGTAGAGATTATTATTTACCCAAAGGTAGAGATTATTATTATTTTATTATTGGCATTCTTGGAAATGCCAAAAATAAGTCATGGAAATAACACTTTCTGTAAAATATTTATCTGCTCTTGCAAGCCACAGTGTTTAATTTGTAATTGAAATGTGAAATTTGCATAGTCTCTTCCCCAAGTTATTCTTGCCAAATTAGTTTGTGGTTCATTAACAAATTGGTCTGAATCTAAGATTGGTCTGAATCTTTAAAGAATCCTTATTCTGTGAATTCTAGGGTCATGGGGAACTCATTGGTTAAAAAAAAACAGCAATTAAAGATTGCTGTGGGGGGGAAAGTAAAGGAAATATGAGAGAGATAAACAAATAAATCCATAAGTTAAAGAGTTTAAAAGTCTATACAAGTGTCTCAGTGGGAACTGTTGGTTCTAGGAAAAGTTGTCCATCATATTCTGATGTGAGAATAAGAACTCAGTCTGCTGAAAAACACTTGGGAGAAAGTACATTTTTCTAGCAGGACAGTAACCCAGACACGAGGCCAAGTAAATAGTGGTGTGGCTCAAGAACAAAAAAGCCCTACAGTTCCTTAGACATGTTTTTGATCTCTCTCCAATTCCATGGCACCATTTAACAAGTGTAGTGTGTAGGCGTCATCCAGCCAACCTGCACAACCCGAAGCAGATCTGCCTTTCATTTCTGAAAAAGTTGTTTGTACAGATTATTAGAAAGTATGTAGAGAATACATGTCTAATGAGCTGCATTTTTAGACATGATCACCATGTTTGGAACACGTCCATTGTTTTCTATTTGCGTTCCGTAAAATAAAATTCAGTAAAAATATCACTGCAAAAAATGTCAATGTACCATTTGTAATTTGGTGAAATGAGAATTGTTTAATGGTCTCAAAAAATAGGTGCTTGTAAATATGATAGTGGAGCAGGCAGTCCTATTGATAACTGTTAGGGAAGTGATTGTCTGTTTTGGCAGACGTGTTGGCAGCTTTTGCCATGTCATGCTGTGCCTATTCAATTACTCCAGTGATGCACATATAAGGCAATTGATTCATATCTGATATTTCATCAGAAAATCTCATCTTTAAATTAGGGCCGGGACTTTAACGCGTTAATTAAGATTAATTAACTACAGACTTTAACGCGCTAATTAATTACACAAAAAAATATTTTTAATCGCACTTATTTTTGCACCGCGGAACGTTTCTCACTGGATGAGTTTCGGCGGACCGATTATACTGGCGCACCAACTAGCGTTCATGACGACGAAGCTGACGAGGTCGCTTTGGTTGGCCGGTGGATGGGAAATTGTTACAAAAACGGATGGAAGCGTCGATAAGAGGATGGTTGTGTGCAAGCTATGCAACAAGGAATTCGCTATTGCTTTTAGTGTAGTGTAGCAATATGCTATTGCCACACTTAATGGCAAAAAACACTGGTCTGCTGGACTTAAACAACATTTTTAAACAACATTTTGTTGCTTAAGCTTATGTATTCAGTCATTATTTAATGGTATACTAAAAATCCATGTGAAAAAAATTACTTCTCACTGTTCTCAGGTCAAATATTTATGCAATTAAAATGCGATTAATTTCGATTAATTAATTACAAAGCCTCTAATTAATTAGATTAATTTTTTTAATCGAGTCCCGGCCCTACTTTAAATTTGAGTTGTTGATCTAAGAACATTTTTCCCTCTGTCATGATGATTGTTTATAATTCTTCCCTCTGATCCTGGATCAGGACTTTATTAGACTGAGGTAGAGTTGGCACTTGCAAATATTAGTCTCTTTTTTTTTTTCTTTTGGGTAATTGTTTGGAAAGGAGCAAGATCATCACTGTGTTTAAAATGCCAGTTGATTGATTATCGTGGTCCATGATGGCTTTATATTTAGCCGTTTAAAAAACAAGTGCTCCGCCAGACCATTTAAACGCAATATAAAACGCATTAGCCACATGAAGGGACGTTCTTCTCTCCAAGTGCATTAGAGTTCTCTCTATTAAAGAAATTACAGATGAATCTTTTATCTCTGTAAAAAATGACTTTGATATTAACAGGTGCTTTTAAAATGAACCTTCGATTGCCTTGGGTACTTTGCCGTTTCTAGTTAGTATGTTGAATACTGATGACTGAGTGGGCTGAATTCCCTGGCCCTCTTTCACCTCTGTAGAAAGATCATTTATGTAAATGTTTGTGTTTTTTTTATCTATGCAGGATATCTGTTTTTTTCCTGTTGTATCCACCACTTCCTCCAGATTTGCTTTTCAGCATGTTGTTTGCACAGCCTGTAAATACAATCCAGAATGAGTTCACACCTGAGAGGTGTGCTGGAAGATCAAGCTTGCAGTCCAAAAACTTTTCTCACAGTCAGTATGTCAAATCTCCACCTCTGCTGTACTCAAACTGTCTCCAGCAAATGTTTATGGAAGATGAAGTTTGCTTACTGTGGACTGTTCTCTTTTTATGAAGATTCAGGTCTTCCTTCAGATGGACCACGGCAGTTTTGTGGAAGATGTGGGTTTTTTCTATGCAAGTGTTTACACTTCTGAAGTAGGGGAGTCGCAATATACCATTATTGACGATAACCGTGATATTCAAAACATGAAATATAGATATCGTGTTAATTAAGGGTGGGACAATATATTGCGATAAATGTAATATTTAAAACGAATAACATGATACACATAATGATATGACGTGTAAATAATCCAGTGGCAGCACCTGGTTCACATCCCAAAGTACAATAGGTGGCATACAATATTGCACCGTAACGCTGCCATCTGTCATAAAGCGAAAAACACAGCGTGCAGATACTACTGCCATGCAAAATCATGTCGTCCGATGAGTCTCTCTCTACCAACGGTGAGCACAAAAGGGGGCAAAACATCAACCTGTTCACCCACCCCCACTCTCTTCATCCTGCCACTTTACAGAAAGTAAGTTGCAATTATTTTGCTTGGCCTGAAATGGTAAAAATACATTAAACTCTCAACTGCTGACACCTTTCTCTTTTTTGTTATATTTACATCCCTTACGGCTTTTGGTCAAAAAAATTTGCTCAATTGGATTTTAACTTCAAATATCTTTAGAGAGGAATATTTTTGTTGTTTTTTTTTTTTTATCCAAAGTAGGGCGATGTTAGTATTATGGAGTGCTAAACTCTCACATGTAATTTGTTTCATTCATACTCTACATCGGTGAGACACAAGTGTCCACAAGTGAGACTCATAGAAGTATTGGTTTCCTCCTACCTCTGGAGATTGCTTTGCTTTTTTTTTTTTATCCCACTTTTCCCAGGGACCTTTTAAAAAAAATCATCTTAATAAGTGACATGCATTGTTCTTTTGTAGAAGATCTTTAAACTTCAGATGTTGGCTTAGGCTTGTGGCAAGTCTGTCAGCACGCAAGGCAATTGGTAATTCTTTCTGTGGTTTGGGACGGATATAAACACCAGGTAATCATATCTATGGAAATTCTCTCGCTGAAGACCTATGGGTGGGCAGAACGATTTCATCACTGCTTTAATCACCTCCATATGTCATCTGCTCTCGAGAGATGCAATGAGTTGTTTTTTCCTCAACTAAACAGAGGAGTGGAGCGAGCAGCGTATCAATATCTCCTCAGGCTTTAGTGGGCATAACCCACAAAATAATGTATTACACAAGATGCTCCATTTATAATCACGGCTGCTCTACATTAAAATGCTGCTATGTCAGTAAATACGGGAAACTGGCATTTCTCTTCCCTGATGTGTTGAGAAAGGTCAGAACCCTGCTCGTGCTCTTCTACTACCGCAGTCCATTTAGAATGGAATTCAGCAGGCATGATGACATTTTCTGCGATGCGGCCTGACCTTCCTACTCACTTTTATAGCTGGATTTTTTTAACATTGAGGCGTGAAATCCGTTATTTTTTTCAACACCTGTATTCTCTTCCGCTCATCAATCCTGATAGTGGCTGTCCCCTGGTTTTCATTGTTTTGAACTCTTTTTTTCAGGGTCTAGTTGACTTTTCTTTCTTTTTTTTTCACTAGTTTACCTCCATGCCAGAGGACAGCACATCATGTACACAATATAATGTACATATTTGCAGAGAGAGGGAGTCAACCGTTTTCTGTCTCTTTTAACAATTGATTTTTTTATGAATATGTAGAGTGAAACTTGCTTGCTACAGCAGTACAGCTTGAACTTTAAGGAATGGTTCACCTCATACTCGTCCTCATGTTGTTCCAATACAAAATATATTTTGTACAATGCTTCAACCATTTTTGTCCAAATAATGAAAATCAGTGGGATCCAAAACAACATTGAACACCAGAATATCAGAATTTCAGTGTTTTTGTTCTACAGAAGAAATGGTCATACTGGTTTGGAACAACATGAGGGTGAGTAAAGGATGACAATATTTTTATTTTTGGGCAATTATGGGTCATTTATTTTAAATGGACAATTAAAAACCAACTTTAATCTCTTTTTTGTATGAAGAGCCTATAAAGAAAAAGAATCTTTTTTTTTTTTTAGGTAGCTGTAGTGTTGTTTATCACTTAGCATCTTTCCCAGCACCATCAATTCTGTAGTACTCATTTGAGTTTATCCAGGTCAGTTGATTAGTGTTAGTTCACCTCTTTTTGGTGGTGCAGGTGAGAGAAACAATGGCGACACCTTGTCTAACTAAGGTGCTAAGTGTGCCGGAGTTTTTATTTACACTTTTTCGGCAGGTTAATAGACTCAGTCATATTAGAAAAGCAGTGCACTTTAAGGACAGCCCATTACTTTTCAACAACCTGGATTATTAGCCAGTGTACATGAGCCAGAAATGATTTTTCTTTTACTGATACCTCTAAAAAGGAAAAGAAAAAGTCTTCTGGGAAGTATTAAAACGTGTATTTCAGTTGTCCCATCTCAACCAGAATCAGAGTCCCTTTAAGTATTTTTTTTTAATAAAAGTCCAAAGTCTGCGACCAAGCAAGGTAATATCTCTTAAGTGCATGCATTTACATTGCTTTAAGGGGGTGAAGTGGAGGCTGAAGTTGATTGTAAGGTTACACTATGTACTTTAGGGTTATATGAGTTTCCTAAGAATAACACTCTTCTCAGAAGTTGCTAATTTTTAATGGAGTGATGGGTTAATGCAGAATCAGCTCTTGGACCAGCCTGATACTGGACTTACCGGGACACTATAAAAACAACAAATAAAAAATGCTGTTTTAGCACATCTCTTCACCGAAAATTGGTTGTGTAATCGACCACATTGGCAAAACTGCATGTGATCTGCATGCGCCCTTCACATGTGGAGGAAGAAAATATTTTAAGCAAGCAGAGAGGACTTTTGTTTGACATGTGCATCATGTATTCACATGCGTCTAGGTCAGGCAGGCAGGCTGCATTTCCTGTTCAACTTGGATGAATTCAGCAGCTGAGCATGCACAAGTGATGCTTTCAAAGGGCCAATTCGAGCTGTTTCAAACAGGAGTCGAGCCTCTAATTGGTATGCTAAGCAGGTTTCATTTTAGCAGGGCTCTGTTCTGACTCACCACCGCCATCCTCTCTTTCTTTCTCCCTCTCTCTCTTTCTCCTCTCTCTCTCTCTCTCTCTCTCTCTCTCTCTCTCTCTCTCTCTCTCTCTCTCTCTCTCTCTTTCTTTCCCCCTCTCTCTCTCTCTCTCTTTCTCTCTCTCTCTCTCTCTCTCTCTCTCTCTCTCTCTCTCTCCTCTCTCTCTCTCTCTCTCTCTCTCTCTTCTCTCTCTTTCTCTCTCTCTCTCTCTCTCTCTCTCTCTCCCCCCCCCCCCCCCCTCTCCCTCTCCCTGCCTCGTTCTGCTGTTTGTCTGACTTCCTCTGCAGTAAGCTCTCTAGCTCCTGGGAAGAAAAGCAGCTCAGTGATTGATAAAAATTTGGGGTTTTATTAATGACTGCTGGAATAATGGGTGGAATAGTAAAGCAGATGAGAGGCGGACACTCTGGCTTTCTGTGTTTGAACTCTGGCTTTCTGTGTGCCTCTGCTGGCTCTTTATGATGAACTAGAAAGAGAGGGAGAAGTTCTGCCCAGACATTCCCAGACATCCTCAGACATCCTGACTTTCCACTGGGGAGTGATTATGTGCCCAGCTGGATAATCTTTACTACAAATCCCAGAATGCTTTGAGCCAGCTGGAGTGGAAACTGCGAATGCCAAAGCAGTCAGATACACCGCTGAATATTCCAGCAGCGCTGCTGGGGCTCACAGCATAGCCAGACTTATTGCTGGATCAACATGCCAGATGTAGGTGTGAGAAGTCCTTAAAGGCAAGAAAATGCTTGCTTTGTATTGCTGTGAATGTAATCCTCTCCTCCAACCCTTGGCACAAAATGCTTTTACAGTATCCTGCAGTCAGAGTCAGCAAATATTGTAATACTGTAGGTGAAACAGACCCAGAACAGACTTTTTCCTTAGGCCAAGAAAGTGCCTTTTTATAGCATTTTTGTCTCTTAAAGGAATGGTGCACCTAATGAATGAATATTCCTGATGTTTACTTTTTTTATTATTTTTTTTTATGTAGTATATAAATGTCTATCCTACAACTAAACCATTCATTTATTGACTGGTAGGAGTGTTTTGGAAACCAGTTTGCAAACAATTATTTTTGTACTCCATGTTGTGCTTTTAGTAGCACCTAAATCTCACACTTTACCTTTAACTAGCAAAACTTTAGGGGAATACTGTGATCAGATTGCAGCTAATTGTCAGACGTCTCATTGAAAGATGAGAAGCCTGTTGCCCTCATCACTCTCACTCTCTTCCTGTTTCTCTCCCGTTCCTCTTCGCATCCCACTCCTGTTTCGCCCACTTGTCTCCCGTCTTCCTTTGTCTGCCTGTCACTCTGTCTTGTCTCTAACAGTCTGTGCCTGTCTCTCTTCCCTTGTCTCTCAGTGGGGTGTATAGACAGACTGATGATTATTAAAGTATGGTGAAGATGGCCTGACTCAGACTCTGTATTTTGCTGGATCTCTAGTTGAATCTCCCACAGGCACATCTCTGCAAGTTTGGCTTTATATGTCAGTTTTTTTTTTTTTTTATCTTGAGTTACTGACCTCAAACATTAGAATAGATGGATGTTGAGAGCTCACTTGGCAAAATGCTCTTATCAAATGCTCTCTTTTTTAAATTATATTAGAATTTAATGTAAGAAGATGGTTGCCTGTTCATCCTTCAATTAATCAGTGTTGTCACTGTATAGTCTTCCTCAGTCTTTTTAATCATCAGTTTTTTTGAGTTCATGAGTTGTTAGGCATTGTAATCAGTTTTTGATTATGTAGCACACAAAGTATTACTTACAGACAGGAGCCATCTTTGGAAAACAGTCTCGACTAGTCAAACCACGAACGCCATTCATACAGTTCAGAAGTTCACTGAACTTCATACAGTTCAGCTCACTTAGCACGTCCTTCGTGGTTTGACTAGTCGAGACTGTTTTCCAAAGATGGCTCCTGTCTGTATACACGAAGTGGACTGTCTTTATAAAATATCTTCTTATTAAACGGTCTGTACACTTACAAAGTTCTCAATGCTTCGTTTTGCATGTAGGGACCCTCATTATGTTACTGTGTTCGTGTGGGGCTATTTTGAGCCTTGTTAGTGGTATTAACTAGCGATTTCTTTTTACTTATTAAATGCCCCTATTACTAGCGTTATACGCTAAACAGTTTTTAGAGATAAAACTCTTTACATTCGATTATCATGAAAACAAATCTCAGAGAACGGTTGACTAGGTACCAATGTTTTATTAAACCAAAGGTTCATTTTGCGCCGGAGTTCTCCTTTAAGTATGCATCTATAGGGCTCGAAATGAACTTTTTTACTTGGTAGCACTGGTGCTCCCATCTTCAAAAAGTAAGGAGCACCAGCAAAAATTTAGGAGCACCCACCAAAAATTAAGGAGCACCACAACTACAAATTATATATTAACAGATTGCTTTTATTTAAAAACAACACCAATCAACACCAACAATCACTGGGGCTTTACACATCCTGTGGCAAGGATTTGAAATTTGGTCTTCTGGTTCTATATCATCTCACCCCGTTGATATTGGCACATGATCAGTGGCGGTTCTACTTTGAATTACACCCAGGGCGAGACCCCCTTCGAGCACTGTGCACAACGATACAGTCAGAATCTGAATTAATACTGAATCTATTTACCGTACCATGGATTTACTGTAACGTTAGCCTAGTAATATTAACTGCACCATGAAATATGGGATATACATATTGAATTGTATTATATTATTAATGTAGACAATGTACAAGGACTAATGGAATATAATTACAGTATTTAGGCTACAGTTTTTCATACAAATACCATAGAAACCATAAAGTTACATATTGCCATGATAGTGTGAGGTGCTATAGGCTATGCCTGGTTTTATCTGTGGTCATCATGATTTAAATGCATGATACTGGATAACCAATGGTTAATTTGAATAAAACTCAAACAGTCAGAATATTACATTTACCAAATAAAAATGTGATTGTTAATTTTTTTAATAGATGAACGTAATGATAGAATAGAATGAACATAAATTTAACATAGTAGTATTAGCTTGAGTTAGGATGCAGATTTACGTCAACTCACTGTCAAATATGCGTTTTGAGATAAAACATGTAATATTAATATTGCAGCCTGCGCTGTAAACTGTGCTGAAGATCTGTGCCATCAAAGTCAGGCAACAGAAACCTGTTTCAAGACTTGAAACAATATCCCCCATTAGCACATGCAGAAACTAAGAAATAAATGATTGGCAAGTGTTTGTCATGATATGTTCTGACAATAAAGAGTAGTTTAAGGCCATGTTTACACGGAAACGATCTGAAGAGAAAACGCGAAAGTGGCGTTTCGTTTTCACTTTTTATTCTGCGTTTAGACGAGCGTTATGGGGGGGGAAATCTGCGTGCATATGGAGACGCAAAAGTGTTAGAAATGCGATGTAGTATGCACTCCAGGCGGCTAGGTGGCAATGTGAAGCACTGCCACACAACAACAACAAGTCCGTGCGCCTGCGTACAACCTTCCTTCTACTTCTCTCCCTAGTAGATTTGCGTTTTTACCCGTTTAGACGGAAACGCGACGGTGGAGCGTTTTTAAGATTTCCACTTTGGAGGGTGGTTTCACTTTTTTGCGTTTTTAAGCCCCAAAAACGCCGTCGCCGTGTAAACGAAAGGCACATCCGATAAAATATTATTACGTTTTCACCCGGAATCGTTTTCGTGTAAACAGGGCCTAAAACCACAATTAACGCTCTGGTTTCTACAACTTTCACTTAGGAGCAAAAATCTGCCTTTAAACTTGAAAGAAATAAAGATTTGACATTTATCGTGATAATTATCGATATCGACTGATATAAAAAAAAATATCTTGATAATTTTTTTGGGCCATATCGCCCAGCCCTAAGAGGAATGAAAACAGGTCGCATCACAACCATTATTTGCACTCGCACAAATGCTCCCAAATATATTTTTAGGTCGCACAGATAAAATTTCAGGAGCATATGTGACCAAAATGGTCGCAATTTCGAGCCTTGATTTACAGTCTAGCTGTTTAAAATAATGGAAATTTGACATTTCCCCAAATGCTTTATGGCATTGGTTGGAAAGTTATTGAGATAAAGGCACTGTTGCGAAACTGGCTTTGTGTAATTATGTGCAGGCAGGCACCCTCAAGTCCTGCTCGTTCATAGCATTTCAATGCAGAGATGTGGGGCCAGACTCTTTGAACATTATCACTGTGAAGAAAGTATTGTTACCTTGGAGACTGGTGAAGCATGGTGAGCTATTGATATTGGATGACCAAACTATGGGGAAAAATCAAGTACTGTGCTTTTTATTGCACCAACGTTAATGTATTCAGTTGGTCGACTAGAAGCAGTAGTATAGTTTAATCGACGTCGCGCACATCCGTATTGTCTAGTCAACTGATTGATTAGTGAGCTTGACTTTTTCTTTTTAAATTCAGTATTGTAGTTAGAGGTGTTACTTTAAAGGAAAATGAAAAGATGCAACCTAATTATTTATTTTTTTTTGCAATACAAAGTCTTGTCAACAAGCAAAAACCAGACCTAAAAAGTTGTCTTCAGATTCACCTGCTGAGTTTTTTTCTTAAAATATTGATATATGTACATATGCAGACTTTATTAGTAGTAGTATTCATAATTTAAATTGATATGAAATGTTTATCTAAATGTTTTTTTTTAATGTATCAAACCATAGAGCTGCATTGTCATATCTTTTTCTGCGCTTAATTATATAGGGTGTCCTTAACAACCCAGGGTCACTTTTCACCCTGAAACTCATCTGTGAAAATACCAAAATTAGTAAATGTTGTAGTTGAAAAGTTATAAAGCTTTCTGCTGATGCAAGATCAACTGTTTGGTGAGAAACTGTTTGGGTTTACACCAAAATATTCCCTAAAGCACACTCCTCAAGTGCATAAAAAAAATAAAAATGTTTTTTTTTCTGGTGGATGCACAAGGAGATCACCACCCCCCCCCCCCCCCCCCCCCCCCCCCTCCCCCCTAAAATGATAGGGACAGTCATTGGCTGTGAGCCCTTGGTGGGCCAGTTCTCCTGCCACAATGGGGAATTGAATGAATTTGACTAGCACATGCAGCTGGACAGGTGACTGTGGAGTGTTAGGGTATCCGCAGGCAACAGTCAAAGATCCTCAAAACAACCACCGTCTTGAGCGCGCTTTTCATTTTAGATATCAGTTGCACTCTTTCTGTATAGACGCCAGTCGGCGTTAGTTTCGCGTGTTTTCTTGTCAGGTTTATTAACTGGTGCGACCTTATCATTAGGCACACACAAAGTCTGCTTTTCAAAGTGCCACAAATTTCCAGTGAATGAATCGAAACGCCCATCTTTCACACACTTCAAAACCCTTGCATGTTAATTTTTTACAAATATTTTGGCCAATTTTTGTTTTCAACTACCAATAACTCTTAAAATAGCACCCACTGCTTCGTTTACAACATTTTAACATGTTTAAATGTTGCCCGTTGGCTTTGAATTATTATGCTTGACAGTAAGTAACTGCTGTTTCTCTCTTTTCCTGTAGTGTCCAGATTCAGCATGCAAGCAGGATCTGTTGGCCTATCTGCAGCGTATTGCCCTTTACTGTCACCAGCTCAATATCTGCAGTAAAGTCAAAGCAGAGGTGCAGAATCTGGGCGGAGAGCTTGTGGTGTCTGGGGTAAGTCACATTTACTGAGAGGGAGAAATGGACAGAAAGACAAACTTGTCCCTCAGTGGTGAAAAACCTGTTTATCTGAAGTAAAATAAAATTAATGTTATTTTCACCCATCCGTATCTCCACGACAAGAACAACTCTTGTTCTGGGCAGATAACCTAATTTATTTTCCTGTTTTAGTTTTATAGCTCTGTAGTATTTGCAGCTTGCCCATTTACAGCCCTTATTTTAAACTTAGTTTGCTATTTTGATTTTTAAATTTGTGTAATTTTAGTTTAATCATAATTACTTGATTGCATATATAATACATGTAATTACACTGCCTTTATCTTAGCCTTGTAAAGGCAAATGTTGTCTTTAAAGAGTTTTTCCTGCAAAGGTTACCAACATCAATATTTGATCAAAATAGCTGGTTGTAAATTGAAGAGCATAGGTTCATGGTATCAGCTTGAATATTGTGTGCATGTTAATATAATTTACAGGGTTTCCATAGTTTTTGTAAACCTGGAAATATAAGGGAATTTTAAAATGAAAAGTAACGGGAATTCTATTGTGAAGCTAAATTATGAATATAAAATATTTCCAATAGATATTGTGCTTTTATAACTGTTTGTGTAGAGTAAAACTTTCCCACAAGCTAGATAGTTTGTGACATTTGTACATTAAGTATAATGATTTCAATTATTTTATTTGAAAGATTAGTGCCTGACATACAAGCTGAAATCTCTATTAAATTCTATAAAAGTGAAACATCCATAAACAATGATCATAAATGGCTGACAGTGTCATGGGAATTGGAATTCATTGGTCTTTTCAATTTCCTCTCAATTTGCAGGTGGACAGTGCTATGTCTCTGATTCAGGCAGCCAAGAATCTGATGAATTCTGTGGTGTCCACTGTGAAGGCCTCCTACGTGGCCTCCACCAAGTACCAGAAGTCTCAAGGAATGCAAAACCTCAACATGCCCGCCATCTCCTGGAGGATGAAAGCTCCCGAAAAGAAGCCGCTGGTCAAGCGTGAGAAGCAAGACGATGGTCAGACCAACAAAGTGAAGCGGTCCTCTCAAAAGAAGCACGTCAACCCTGTGCAGGCCCTGAGCGAGTTCAAAGCAATGGATAGTATTTAAGCAACCCTTAAGGCATTTCAGTAGATTGTTTCAGATGTAGATTGAGCCTTAAAATCAGTCAGATTTAGCAAGTACACATTTAAACGCATTCCTGTACCTTAGTCACCAAATCTGCCCTTTTTCCATAAGCAGTGGCTATGCTGAGTGCACTAAGGTCTATATAGCAAATGTTATATTTTTACACACGAATGCATTAATCTGCTCAATCTTTACACAAGTTTTCTTCCCGAGGACAGGTAGGGGCATACATAAAATTCCGGGCATTCCCTCACAGTTTGTGTACGTTTCCCCTTTTTCTAGATGACTATTGTGTATTTTTTAAAACATTTAAGTGTATTTTACAAGAAGACTTTTATATATTTCACACTAAGGGCTTTGATATTGCCCATTGCTGTCTGATTTTTGTTTTTCTTTTCTATTCTTCATGCCTATGCAAACTCTCACTGTAACACTTGCAATACTTGTGTTTTGGTATGAAACGATAAAAGAAAAATAGGCTTTGATTTAGTGTAAGTCTCAAGACCAAAGTCATTGTATTTTGCTGTGCCTAATAAACTTTTTGATAACTTTTTGTTTTGCTTTGATTAAATGTAAAATAGACTAATTTTGGTGAATATTAATGCTTTCCATCTCTAAACAAAGTCCTGTGTGAAAAAAGTGACTTGATGTGAAACTCGAAATGCAAAAAAGTCGGACTAGTTGCTTTTCTCAGAGACTAGAGTTGCCTTAAAAAAAGAGAGAACAATCTCAATGCCCTCGGTAATCTCAAGGAGTAGCAGGGCAAAGCTAAATGCGAACGAGAGGCTGAGAGTGAGCGAGTTCAATCTTCAGCCCTGTATTTAAATTCAGAAGACTGGCCTTAGGCCTCTCTTCTCCTCCTCCTTCCCATCCCTCCATGACTCAGACACTGATTAAATGAATCAACACGCCTCTTATTCAGAGGAGCGCTCGCTAAGAGGTGGAGAACTCTTGGGCTAAATGGGTGTGGATGAACTGGGCTAGAAATCTATGAGCCGCTGAGCACCATCAACGATAAATGGGATCAAGCGCCCTGAAGGAGCTTCAAAATCACAGTGATCGATATTTCTCATAAGGCCACGCTAGCTAATGAGTTCATCATTATCAGCTCATCTGTTGAATATATCTGTGGGTAGAAAAACCTCATCGCTGCTGCGTTCATTTTAACTACGTTTCTCTTGCGATTTATAAAATCTTGATTGTTTAAGTGCAGGATGATGCTTGATTGGTTGCAAGGCGCGTATGACCTCAAATGCAGTTGCTCTGTGATTTGACTGGTCAACAGGGAAAAAGCTTTTCACATTAGTCATGGGTGGTAAAGTCTTGCTTCTTGAGCTGCGTTCTAGCCATGCATACACATTTCTATCACGCGTGGATGTGTGACGGCTTTTTTTAATGTAGCCGACGCCACTTCCAAGCTGATTCCAACGGAAGAACATTTTCTTGTTTCTGCATGTATTAACAACGGTGTGTTGGGTCACACCGGAGGTCACATGATGGATGTTTGATTCAGTTTGACATGCAACTTAATTGCATGTCAGAAGTTCTTGCGGATTTAGTTCTGGTTTGGGGTTTAAAACTTTTTTTTCTGTCTTTAATTTGTGAAAATGACTCTAGTGAACAGTAGTTTATGTATGTTATGTAATGCTTTGGGAGTTATCTGCTGTTTGCTGTTTTACACATTGGCATTCTTGGTTCAAATAAAAATAAATAAATGAAAACGTATACATTGTCATTTGTAATCAAATACGAATTTGTTTTGAAGGTGTGAGAAAAAGCGAGGTCTGTTCATACAAATTTGATTTCCAAAAGAACCCTCTGTTCTGAAATTAGCCTGTCAATTGTAAAAAAAAAAAAAAAATCGGCCACGTGCAATTCAGTGTTGCTTTCGTAAAACCTTCCTTTTTTTTATTCTACGTCATTCCAACACACTTGATTTGAAAATTATTTAACCTTTAGACAAAATCCCCCCCCAAAAAATTGAGTATCATATTTGATAGGCTACATCAGGCTTTTATGGTGCATATAGTATGATAAAGGAGAATATGGAGCTCATACTACAGAAGGAAAAAAAATATTTAGAGCATAAGCCTAGTCCCAAACTAAAATGCTTGATTGTTTTAACTGAAAGCAATTTGCACTACATCATAAAAAATGTTAGTTCCATTGTTTTGTCTCGAGATACACACCACCAGTAATGTTTTTTTTTTTTAAGGCACGCTTAGAAAAGCAACTTAAATGTCCTAATTGAACCAAGTCTAATCTAACCCATGTCTGTGAAACCAGGCCTTTGTGTCCCAATAATGTCTTTGAAAGATTACATTTAAATTTAAACCTTAAACATTACTGAAACATTTTCTAGGAAGTGATTTGCAAGTCGAATGCATGGTCTCTAAATATAAATCTAAACTATCTTCAGCCAAACTGATTTCCTTCTGCAGTGTGTCCAGATTAGCTAGCTGCTAGAATGTAGTGAAACTGCTTCATATTTCTAGCATAACTCGAGCCTACGTTTTTACAGTATGTTGAATCTTTGATTAATGACATCTGTTATCACACCTGAAGGTGGTCTATATCAAAAGCCTCTATGGCTTTTTTAAAGTGCCCATTTGCATTCTCTTGCCAATGTTTTAAATATGCTGTCAGACATCCAGCTAGTAGCAGGTTATCAAACGCTTCACAAATTAACATCGGAAGAATATTTCATTGTAATTGACATGACTCTGAGACCCACAAGTGAGAAAACTTCCTTTTCTCCAAGCGATTATTCAAATCAAATCGCTCTCTGTTAAAGGCCATCAGGCGTCGCCGTGTGCCGTATTTTACATGGCATGTCCTCTGTCTTGCCAGTTGCCACATACATGTTGAAAACTGTCTTGTTTTGTTTAGCCAACAAATCCGCTTTACACTCATCTAAAATGACACGTTTCTGATATTTTATTCTGGTGAGGAAAAGTAGTGTCAAAGCTCCTCTCAGCCACGTAATGCACCTTTCCCTCAACACAGAGATTTTCAGATACGGAGTGATGTCCTCTCGCCCCCTGTTTCTCTCTCACATTACTCATACTGTCTGTGTTTGACCTTTCCCTCCAGACATTATGGTTCTCCAAGTAGGAAATGTACTACGGTGAGGGAGGCGGAGTGGACAAGCTCGATACAAGTTCACTGCTGAGACGAAGTGCATTACACTGGGTCTCGCTGCTAAAGCGGAGCAACCTCGAGTCGACATGGCTGTCAGGGGGAGCTCAACTGCTTGTATTAATCATGAGCAGGATTGTATAGTTTGTTATTTGTTGCAAGATGTAGCTGCTAATTGCTTAAGAACAAAATAAACTCAAGGATGTTCATTTCCGATGTTCTATTGTTTGGTTTTCTCACAGGATCTTAAGACATTCTTCTGCTCTCCACATTTTAGCAGCCCATGCGCTCACATTCTGTCAAGCTTCAGCTGTCGACTTTTATTTGGAGTACATTTTTATTTGAGCTTCATTATAATTACTGCATCTGTCAAGGCTGTGCAGTGCGTTCGACCTGACCTCCTGATTTTCCCTCCAGTCCTTCAAACAATGGGCACCCTCAAGTATATCCGTCCTGTGTTGGAAGGTCGTCTGGGTCGTCTTCATGCATGCTGTTTGATGCCGAAAAACCTCTCCAGTTTTAACAGGAGTGTATCTTTTGGAAATCTAAGGTCAACTTTACCTGCTGCTGGGCTGTAGAGGATTTATTTGACAGGTGAGGGTTTTTTTTATTTATTTTTTTTAGATGAGAGCTTATTTTTAACTCTTTGGCCCTTCTCACCAGACAACTGACAGCAATGCCAAACAGTCGGATTGCTTAGAAATGTTTTCATTTTTATTTTTTTATTTTTATTCTTGTATTTTCTCTCCTAGGATCCGTCAGCCAACCCGATCGCATCTAAAATTGGCATGACATGATTGGTTGAAATGTGATCAATCAAACAACGTGTTTTTTGACAGTTCAATCAATTGTGAGAGTATTCTCCCGGCTTCCTGTTATGCTACAACAAATGATTCCGAGGCTTGATGCGTATGAAAAGAAATGTCTTACGAGGTATTACCCTTCAGCTAGCCGTGAGAAGACAGGCAGCAAATTTAAATCCAGTCTCTCTCACCTGAATCTCAGAGCATTAAATTGACTTAAAGGGATTGCTAAGAGGTGTTGTTAGATGGTTGTGTATGGTAACGTCTATCTTTTAAACAACAATGCTATCTTTCGCAGCAATTCCACACCACATGAAAAGACTCCACTCTAGAACATTGGACGTTGCTAAGAGGGCAAGGTGACAGAAGGTAAGTGGTGACTTTAAGTGACTTTAATTAGTTTACCCAAAAATGACTCCTTTGGTGCAACACAAGGACATTTTTAATGCAATTACAAATTCGCTTTCAAGCCTCAAATAGCACCATACCAGTGGTCAATATGACTTTCCCGGCTAACAAAAATAAGTTCTAATATGTTCTTTTGCTAACGTTCCCATTAAGTTATGAAAACATTCATTCTGAACGCACTCTGAACATTCAAAACGTCCAGTCAATTGTCCCCTCAGTGTGAAGGAAACATTCTATTTTGTCATTCTTCAACCATTATGGCAGTGTTACTCGTTAACGTTTCAGACCAAAAAAAGTTCCTTGAACAATGTTTTTATGCTAATGTTTTGAGAACAATCTAATTTGAATGAACATTTGTACATAACCTTGTCAGAACGTTAGCCAACGTTCTGAGAATGTTCCCTGTAAACTGGGTCTCACCAGTTTTGTGAACTGAATCGACTGATTCATTGAAAAGATCATACTCAAATTGGATGTTGCTGCTGCTTTCATGAAATTTCGTTTTTTTGGTGACTAATCATTTAAATGATGGCCTGTTTTTACAAAAAGCTATAGTATGAATTGAAATGCAGAAAACACACCATTTGTACTATTTTTATCATTTTGTGTCATTTTGGAATGTTTACGCACAGGAAATAATTTGAATGAATTGTATATGGGTCACTCTTTTTAATGCAAAGGCAATAAACTTTCAAGCTTCAAAAAACAAAATAGAACTGAACCACTTGCTTGTCTGAAGTCTCACGATAACTTAAAGACTTGTGAGACTTAGGGGCCGTTTCCATGACACCGTTTTCAACTAAAAACGGAAAACTTTATGCATTTTGGACATTCATTTACCACGACAACAGTTTATTCATTGGATTGCGCTGTTGAGATTTTCAGTGAATAATTGTTTAAATTATGGTCCATTCCTTACACAAGGCTTTAGTATGCATTGCAATTAGGTTTGGGTATCGATAACTGATTCCATTTTAGAACCGGTTCCAAAATTCCACGGGGATTCGATAAGACGCGTGCATTTCGATTCTTCTTATCAATTTACCACTTGAATGGACAAATACACACACACATATGTCAAAATATCCTTGTAAACAGTCGGTTATGTCTTAAGTGAATGTAAACAGCTGACAAAGAAAACACGTGTAGCAGTATATTGGATCCGTGCAGCTCTTAAAGTGACAGCCGCCTAATATTCCTGCTGACGTCTTTATAATAACAGTAATCAAACAACAAAAGAAAAAGAAAATTCTCTAGCTGTTCTTGACTGAATAACTTTTGTAACTATATTTGAAATGTATATTTTATTTATAAAGCAGTGTTATTTTACATTTGAATACAGTTTCTGTACCTGAATATCTTATAACAATGTTTATTTCAATCGTTTCTTTGTTCAGCTGTATTTATTTGTGCAATTGCTAATTTGTAATTACGGAGTGTTTACTTGTCTTTAATAGTGCTTGAAAGTTAACTAGTTGTTTTTGCAATGGCATTTTTAAACCATAGACAAAAGTTCATTTTGTAAGTATTCTTTAGCCTGTTGACTGCTATTCAGCTACAATGAAATGTTTTGCAATAAGACTTAGAATACGTTTTTTTTTATTTTTATTTTTTTACCTTTTTGGAATCGATAATAATCGGAATAGGAATTAAGATTCAAATGATACCCAACCCTAATTGTAATCTTAGAACACTAATCAGTTGGACTATTCATACTTTTTTGTTGACTGGAGTTGAACCTGGAGTTTCATTACACTAAAAATAGTGACCAGCATATGTGTTACGAACTGCTCTGAGACGCAAAGGTCGAGGATCCAAATGTAGTAGGCCTATTTATTGAACAGGGTAATCCAAAAACGTACATACAAACAAACACAACAAGGCAGGGAACACGGCCAAAAGAGTAATCCACGAACGGAGAAGAAAGAAATCCAAAAACCAAGAGACATGAAACCAGGGAGAATGCTCGGAATTGCAGTGTAACACTAAAACAAGACTTCGCAGATAATGAACGAGAAAACCAGGCTTATATGGGGTGAGCTAAACCTGATAATGAGACACAGGTGAATGTGATAATGGATGAAGAGTCCGGGCAGTGAGTTATGGGAGATGTAGTTTGTGAGGGAATGACAATAGTATGATGTGGAGTGCTCTCAAGGGCACTCCAGCTGTTGGCCGTTACAATATGCTTTAAAAATTCACCTTTTTGTTTAACAAAATAAAGTCATACAGGTTTGGAATGACATGAGGGTGTGCCTTTTCACTTCTAAATCAAATGACTTGATGGAAATTTCTCGTCGTCTGCTATCCCGTTTCTGAAACCTAAGGTTTAACTGCGGTTCTGCCAATGGTTGCGCTGAGTCAAACCCATTTACTTACACATCAACACAATTTTTGTGTGAAGTGCTTCTTTTCCTGTTCGCACTCATATTCCTGTAATACGAACGCTGCGAGCAGTGTGGCATTAAATTGAGGGAGTCAGCATCCATAGCATTAGCAATCAAAATGTTCTTACTGATATACTTCAGGGAAAAACAAACATTTTGTCGTGTCTAAGCAAGCTGAGCTTTGTTTGTGCTGGTTTTTATATCCAACCCCTTTCCCTAATATTGATTTGGCTGAACAACACTGGAATCTATACTATATCAGATGTACCTTAAACTAAGAGCCTAGTTCTTTCCTGCTGGAGCAACCAGTCAAAAACAGGCTCACAGTGGTTTGGATGCTGCCCTGTAAATCTGTGGATTAGGATTTTATTTTTAATAGTGGTGCTTGTTTAAAGCTGCAGTAGGGAGGTTTGAGAAAACGTTGACTTAGCCTAAAAATTTGAACAAGTACAACTTCCAGGTCCCACCCCCTTGCTCTCTGCTGCGCTACAGCCCTCCCTCCACAGCTCGTCCTCCACAGCGGAGCCTGTCGTGAACGCGCAGGCTAGTAAACAGGCCCACCGATAACAGCGGATAAAAAGTTATATGACACATTCACTAATAGGGACTAAACGTCAATAATATGGTTTACATTGACTATGGCCTGCCCATACTTTGACTACAAACTTGGTCCTCAAATCATTATGTATTTTCCAATAGCCTACATGTAACTTTATAACGTTGCACTCTTTCTATAAGTTATAAATAGCTAGTAAGATAACGTTAATATAACGGTAACTAACGTTACAGTATGCAAGTAATTATTCTAGCGATATATAATGCTAGATAAGGTGTGCTAGTACATTATTTCAGCAACATGACAGCAGGTTTCAATTGTTGCTTAGCAGAGTGCGTGACATTTTATCTACATGTTAGTTTTGACACCGAGTCAATGGGCTCTGTGTAATTCTTTTTCGCTTGTTTATCGTCATCGGTCTTTTTCCTTTTACCTCTTTGTTTTATGAGCAGGTGTCACTCGAGAATTGGCAGTTTAGGTTGTTTCTCCGTCATAAGCACAGCTGCAGCACGCCGGCAATCTTGAGTTTGAACGACGGCTCGCGCTCCGGCGCTCGCGCTGTGCAAGAGAGGGGTGTGATCAGCGCGTACACGAGTGGGATTGACACTGCTAAGACACTCCTCTCGGCTCTGATTGGTTGTTTCTGACCGGGAGCGTGTATTTCTTGCAAATGGCAATAGGACCACTGGGAGGAGCCAGAGGAGCTTGATTTTTACACAGATTATCTATCTCATATTCTACTGTCAGGACATAATGACAGTTTTAACAAATACATGTTTTCAAAAGTTACCTACTGGAGCTTTAAGTTTTAAATGGTAGGTTTTCATTTTTTTTTAATTGTGTTGAGGAAAGGTGTGCTTTTAAAATGAGTCAAAAAAAATATATATTTTAAACATATATTGAATGAGCCATATCCAGAGACTATATTAGGGATATGGGGAGAGGTCTTTAGACTTGGACCAGTTGGCAACCACTGAACACCTTAGCAACCACATAGAAATAGCCTACCATGGCAGACACCCAGAACACCTTAGCATGGTCGCAGTAAGTTTTGCACAGGCGAGCTCCAGACACGTTTTCATCTAAGAAACTGAGTCCTGCAATCTAATGTCTCAAACCTTTCAGCCGCACAGACTAAAAAATGTTCCACGCAGAAGTAAGACTCAAAAAATGTGAGAGGTTTTTTTTTCTTTCAATCAGTGCTACAGGAACAGGCAGCGTTTCAACTGGAGTCCATCTGCATGTCCATTGATTTTCAGTACAAACGGAAGCTGTGAACAATCTTGTGCTGAAACACTGTGCAGATGAATTCACAAGGCATAAGACAACATACTAGAACAGAAGTTTATATTGAGGTACCAAACAGAAACTGAAATAAAAATATCCAAACATATAGAAGCATATGAAAGTAATATGTTATTACTTTTCTGTTACTACTTTTTTGAATGTATATGACCATGCAGAGGTTTTCTGGGTGGTTGCCATGGTATCGCTACGTGGTTTCTAAAGTTTTCGGAGTAATTGGCCAGAATGTGTGTGTGTGTGTGTGTTTGTTTACCATATATAAAATATATATGTGTGTATCATGTATGTAATGGCCACAAATTGATGTCTGTAGGGGATATTTGTTTTGAATGACTCTAACCTCCAAAGCAACTTGACTGCTCACTGGTGTTTATTGGAGGTGGGAAGGGAGACCTGATCTTTGGAAGTTCGTGTTCATTTATGTGAAGCCCTTCAAGAAAAGAAATGTCGTAATTTACTTGTGTACTTATAATGGTGTAGCAATCAGCATCTTTTTTATCATGTATTTTACATGTGTTTGTCATTTAGAAATGAGGGATGTTTTGAAATCAATTGTCTGAACATGACACTTTTGGGAAAAGATTTCATATGTGCATAGCAGATTTGCATTTCCTAATTAGTGCAAAGCTGCAAAAAATGCTGTTCATGTTTTAGATTTGTTTTAAACTCAAATATAGAGAAAGAGAGAGAGATTGATAGTGATTTGCGATATAGATGGATGAATACAAAAAGATAATACTATAATATAAAATTTGGTCTCAATTGTTAGCTTTAGTTAATGTATTACCTATGTATATTGTTCATTCTTAATAAATGTTAACTAATGTAGTTAACTAATGATAACAAATGAAACCTTATTAAAGTAATGTTACCAAAAAGCATTTTCCCCTAGCATTTGATGAAGTAATCTATTATAAACACAAATTCTATAAATAAATAACATTAAAATATTTTATTTAATGTAATGATTGTGTTATTGTGATATGTTTTTTTTAAAGTTTAAACATTTTAGCATGTCCATATAGCAAAACAACAACCATTAACAACAAAACTTTCCACATAGCCTACACACTAGATCAATAACATTTATATGTATGTATATAATTTTTTTATGTATTATTAATTACCTGTGTCGATAAGTTTTCTTACACCATTTATTCAATTTAAAATAATAGTGAACTGTCACTTTAAGAGGAAGAGGAAGTGACATCATGTGAATCTTCTGAGGAGCCATGTTTAAAAACTAGTCATTTCTAAATAATTCATATAAACTGCTGTTTATCATGCTTGGTAAGAGCATAGCATGTCTACCATTAACTGAGAACAGTGTTTGTTTTATTTTCAAGCCATATTTTGGACTCTTGCTTGCTAATGTTAGGAGGCCCTCATTTTGATAACGGGAAGTAGCAGCCATTTTGATTGAAAAAAAAAAGATGTATTGTGTCACAAATTCAGAGGTTCTCATGCATAAGTGCCACAGTGCGATGATGAAGTGCTAACCACTAGGTTAGGCCTTCAACCCTCATGTTTTTAATTAATTCTATACCTTTTTTCCACTGTACAAGTACATATCACTTAATTAGTTCAGATAAAGTACAGTAGCCTATGGTTGACAGGCCTATAGGTGCGATTTCCCCCCCAAAACCAGTTCAGCAGAAATCCTGCCCTGCAGCTAATTTCATTGGTTAAGGTTATCACGCGGTCTATAGCCTATTTTGAAATAAAGGTTGCTTTAAAAAAAACAACTACTTTTTAAGCTGCTGGCAAAATGTAAACGATGTAAATTTATAAACATGATTTGTACCCTAAACTATCATATATTATTATGAATTTCCTATTCCTGCAGATACATAGATTTTGTGGATTATTTTATGACAACATAAATACAAATGTTTGCTAAGTCTCTCTTTTTTTGGGACATTAGAGGACATTTTGAAAGCAGCTCACGTCTGACTCATGCATGCTATCTTTATGGACGGGGAAGCAGTTCTAACACACCAGCGAGCAATATTATTTCATGCTTGTTTTGTAAACCCGTCTCTCTAACACGCACAAATATCCTGACTGATATTCTTTTTAAAACCCCACAATGTAATAATAATTATAATAGTAATAAAATATACACACACACACACACACACAATAATATATTCATATTTTTTGTTTGTTTGTAAAAAAATAATCTCATTTGAAGGTCATGCTAAAATCATTTCTAAGTGGAATTGGTTGTGAATTGTTTGCTGAAGGCTAAAGGGATGAATTTGTATTTTTAAGCTCTTATGGGGAAAAAAACTATAAAAGCCTAAATCATAATGGAATCAGAAGAGAGGCTCAGACATTTATTATTATTATTTTCCAGAGACCTGCTGGCTCTCTAGCTGTCACTGTAAAGCTGCTGCCAATGTAAAACACATGCATTTGTTTTTGCATGTGGTCCTGTATGTGCTCTCTTGTCCGAGTTGATTTGTGTGGTGTAGTTACAGCTAAAATGCTTTTGAGCTGACTCTTTCATTGCTTTCCTGGAGTGATCGAGTACATGCTGGTGTCTTGGTTCAAGGCTTTGTGTTTCTTTGTGGCAGTGCTGGGGATCTGAAAAAATAGACATGTTTGATGCACTATAGATCACCATCAGAACATGCATTAGTTCCACACATCACATCTACACATTTCTTAACACTCTTTTAGCTGTTCCAGTGCAATGCCAATTGGAACGACTGAAAATAAGCATGTGTGTCTGCTCCATACATTGTTGTGATATGTCATGCTGCCTGTCACATGACCTCACACTGTAGGTTTACTTGCTCTATTTCAAATGTCATAGCTAGTTGGCTTTCAAGTGATTTAGATATTTTAAAAAAAAGGTGCTAGTCACCATCGTTCTTTTAATCGCTTTCAATTAAATTATGTTTTGAAAGAGGTTATTGCTGTCAAACTGAAAACGTACTGCTCTTTTATGGCTATTAGGATTGTCACAGTGCCTTATGTTTGTTTCCTAGGTCACATGTTGTATTGTTTCACTCTACTTTGCTTTAGATAAGTAGTCTAGTAATTTTTTTATTATGATTTGTATAGGCTAATACATATTGTTTGTTAAATACTAATTTGTCATACACAACCAGTCAAACATTTGGAATAAATAAGTTTTTTTTTTTTTTTTTTTTTTTTTTTTACTTTACATCAATACTTTACTCCAGTCTTCAGTCACATGATCCTTCAGAAATCATTCTAATATGCTGATTTTCTGCTCAAGAAACATTTCTTATTATCATCAATGTTGAAAATAACTGTGCTGCTGAATATTGTTGTGGAAACCGTGATACACTACCATTCAAAAGTTTGAGTTGAGAAAAAAAAAGAAAGAAACTAATACTTTTATTCATCAAGACTGGATTAAATTGATCAAAGGTGTAATTAATGACAGTTATGTTACAAAAGATTTATATTTTAGAATAAATGCTGTCCTTTTGAAGATTATATTCAAAGAATCCTGCCGTTTCCACAAAAATAAGCTGCAATTATATTTCAATATTGATAAAAAAAAAAGATTGGTAATAAACACGGATAATAATTGATAATAACTGAGCACCAAATCAGTATACTAGAATGATTTCTGAAGGATCATGTGACTGAGGACTGAAGTAATGATCCTGAAAATTCAGCTTGGCATCACAGAAATTAAATTAAATTTTTAAATATATTAAAATAGAAAACAGTTATTTTAAATTGTAGTAATCTTTCACAATATTGCTGTTTTTACTGTATTTTTATGATCAGTTGCAGCTTTGGTGAGCAGAAGAGACTTATTTAAAAAACACATTAAAACAATCTCAAATTGTTCCCAACGTTTGACCGGCAGTGTAATATAATTGTGAATGTACACACACACACACACACACACACGCGCTCATATTTATAAGCTGTTTACGAGGCCACCCACACAAGTCAAGTCATCTTCATTTATATAGCGCTTTTAACAAAGGATTGTTCCAAAGCGGCTTTACAGTGATAATAGGAAATTAAAGTAACAGGGATTGTTTTGGTTTTATAGCAGCCCTAGAATAAAGTTATTTTCCAGCTAAAGTTTTAATTGATTCACTTCCGTTGCAACGATCATTAGTTATTAACTTACGGGCTGCTAACACAACACCGTTTTAACAGAAAACTCTTAAGTTCTCTCTACGCAATGAGTAGGTATTGACACGTGTTGTCTAACTCCAATAGAGTTAAAAATGTCTTTAAATGCAATCCGGATGGATCTTTTTCATTATCTGCATGTAGGCTATATTAAAATCACCAACAATTAGGACTTTATCTGCAGCCAGTACTAACTCTGATAGAAAGTCAGCAAATTCTTTGATAAAGTCTGTATGGTGGCCTGTATACAGTAGCCAGCACAAATCGCAAACATGATTGATCATTTACACTAGATATTGTTACATTAAGCACCAACACTTCAAAAGAATTATATTTGAAACTAGACTTCTTAGTAATTTTTAAAGTATTTCTATAAATTGCAGCAACACCTCCCCCTTTGTCTTTCAGATGAGGTTCATGTTTATAACCGTAATCTTGGGGAGTGGACTCATTTAAAGGACAAGTTCGGTATTTTACAATCAAAGCTCTGTTTTAAGATCGTTTCTGATGAAATAGAATGGTTAAGATTGTTTTTTAGACAGATGCTGCCGTTTTGAGAATTTTAGGTTTCTGTGGTTGCCCCCCCCCCCCCCCCCCCCCCACCTCCACAATGGTAGCATAGGTGCACTTCACAACCACAGAAACCTAAAATTCTCAAAACAGCAGCATCTGTCTAAAAAACAATCTTAACCATTCTATTTCATCAGAAACGATCTTAAAACAGAGCTTTGATTGTAAAATACCGAACTTGTCCTTTAAAGTAATGTAATCGTAATCGTTTGGTTTTAGCAGGTTTCTGTCAAACACAGCACATCTAGGTTATAGTCTGTAATCATATCATTAACAATAAGTACTTTTGAAGTAAGGGATTGAATATTCAGCAACCCAAGCTTTATCATTTGCTCATTTGTATTATATATATTTTTTATTTGTTGAACATCAATTACATTTTTACCCTTAGAAGGGTTTGGAAGTTTTTTCCTAATTCGGAGAACAAACACAGTCTCTATGATGATATCTAGAGTCTCTATGTGATGGGATTTATCTGACCTCAGTGACGTGAGACAGCTGGCAGACGGTCGGTTTAGCCAGCCAGCCAGCCAGTCACACACACACACACGCACACACACACACACACACACACACACAATTATTGTATTTTATGTGTTATAAATCATTAATATCATTAATTCCACTGAATTTATCAACTCAAAAATATATTTTTTGTCTTTCTCCAGTTCTATAAGGTTTATCTTATCTCATGGTGTTGCATTAGCTTTGTATGGAAATTGTATCAATGATAACTACTGTACTACAGTACAATTGGCAGTATTTCGAAGCTTGTGTGCTGCTATTGTGACACTGGTGCACCACAAATTAGACCCAGAGACTAATTCGTATCTATTTCCTGGAATTCTTTCCTTCCCACGTTTCTAGTGCTAAATTATTCAAAGTGTTTTCCTGCCTTTACAATTAGATCAGACAGGCAGCAAGGAGATTAATCAAACACCCAGACAATGTTTCTGTGGACGTGCCACTCAAGGAATGTGCTCTGAATGAGTCCGTCTGTGTTAGCTGTCTGTTAAGGCCATTCCTCGGCCAGCTTTTATTTCCTGCCGAATTGAATCGGGAGATCTACAGTCAGCATGTTTGTGATTGATCTTTTGGCGACCCAGCTTTTGGCCACTGTAATTGTACGCACAAAATCAAAGTAAAACGTATTATTTTACCCTTATGCTTGGATAAGTCTCACTCCCCAATAGGACTGGAAATATTGTGATTTTCGTGTTTCTTGCTCGGCTCTCTGAATATATTAGTGCTAATATATACAGAGCAATATTAGGATTCAAAACGTTCAAGTTTATTAGCATTCCTTCAAGAGGCTGACATGAGCAAATCATTACAGCCTGCTGTTCACTCTGAAGCATGAGAGGAGCATTGAATAATCTCACTGTTCTTTAATCAGGGCTGAAACTTCACTGTTGGGTCACAACCTAAAAATGGTCTGTTCTGATAGGGAAAAACAACGCTAAAAGCAATCCTAAAATGCAGCCAACTATATAATCACACATTATTATGATAGCAAAATAAATAGGCTTTTAAAAGCGAGAAACCCATCCCAAATCGTGTGGACGTCAAAGACTGTGGCTTTGTTTTTTTATAGCTCAATATTACAGGTCTTTTTTCTATATGGTACTTTTTAATGTTTAACTTCATCTTAAAATACACTTATGATTATAATTAATTACAATTGTATTTTGTTAGTACAATTGTAGTCTATTGCAGATATAGATATTCATATTTACGTTTAACTACGGTTGATAAAAAATTTTTTATCAGACACCAAACTCTTTTCATCATTCCGACATAATGTGGTAAGCCTGGAAACTATGGTATTGTGACCATTTATATTTCTCATTAATCGTTTCTTTTCATTTAGCGCGCTTTGCAATCTACCCACTCAGAATGCTAGATTAGCCTGTTTATGCATATGTTTACACATATTAGACTCTTTTTTTTTTAACAGGCATTGAAGCATCGGTGAACAAGATTACTGATATAATGATTAAGAAAACTTTACAGCTCAAATAATAGCCATTTTGTTTGAAAGAATGACGTTTAAAAATGTTTATGATGCACATTTGTGCCTTTAAGCCCTCGGGATCATAGCTCGGGATGCTGGGGACAATTTCAATGATTTATTTTTAACCCTAAATGACGCAAGTGAAATTAGCCTATTCTTAGATAAATTATTCCTATTCATTATGCCAGAAATGCTGTCGATTAAACATAGCATGTATTGAACTCAACACACATCACTCCATTTTCCAGTGTGTATGTTGAAGGTTTATGCACATTTTCAAACCTCCATCTCTCTCCGTCTTCATTTCTCCCTTTCCTACAGCAACATCAACAGCAAAATATGCTACAATCACGTAATGTACTCGCCTGCCAGCACTTTACATATGAGCTTGAAATGTTTTCAATTGAGGGAAGGTTTATTTTTATTGGTGTTCTTTATGGGAACGGCTGGTGATGATTTTCAAATGCACTTGTGTGATTTGTGGCCAGTTTAGATCACAGCATGTGCCACTGTGTGTGTGTGTGTGTGTGTGTGTGTGTGTGTGTGTGTTTGTTTGTGTGTGGTTCAGGTATTCCTTGTTATGGGAAAAAAGTGTCAAGGAAAGCCATAACCCATGAGGAAAGCAGCTTATCAATAATATTAAATTTGATGGGTAGGTTTAGGGGTAGGGTTTGTGGAATATACAGTTTGTAGAGTATAAAAATCAGTATGTGAATGGAAAGTTCCCATAAAACATGGAAACTCATGTGTATGTGTAGAGAGATTTCTGGTGATGGAGAGCAGCTTTCCATGAGCACCTCTTGCCCTGGCCTGTATGGTACGGGAGCAACAGACACCTGGGATGTCAGCATGGAGCGGTTTTCGAAATACAGCGTCTGAACCGAAGGCTACATTTCCCTTCCCTGCATGCAAATGGAGAGAGTTGTGTCCCTCAGACGGCATCCATATCAACACATTTTAAAGGCATCTTTTGAAGGTAGGAATGCACACCTAATCTATCTTTCATTAGCATGCTATTTTTCAAAGTAAACTGCTGGTATCTTGTGATCTGTATATGAGGTCATTAAACATCTTTCAGGACCCAAGAGTTACAGCCTAATAAAAAGTCCATAAAGATTAGGTGCATTAGCATAGTAATATTCATCAAAAACTTCCCATTCTCACTCAAGCAGGGAAAACTATCCTGTGGTTCTGTGCCGGTCGTGTGCAAGTACCGCTAAAAATGTTTACGCAGGATTTTTTTTCCCATCCGAACACAAAAGGGGCTCTCTTTGAGGTCCTTAAACAAGACTATCTGCGTTCCGCTAAATTAAACACCTCTGTGTCGTTACTCATCGGGCTTGTATTAAAAGGACCGGATGTGTCCAATTCAGTTTTTTTTTGATAACCTGGAAAGAGTGAATTAATACAAAGAGTAACAAGTGCCCTTCAAGAGTGTGTGTGTGTGTGTGATGTTCAGGTATACCCTATGTTATGGGGACAAAATGGACATTTTTTGGTCCCCATGAGGAAAATAGCTTATAAATCATACTAAATTATGTTTGTTGAAAATGTAAAAATGCAGAAAGTTTTCTATGATGGGAAGGTTAAAGGGTAGGGGATTGAATATACAGTTTGTACAGTATAAAAATCATTATGTCTTTGGAAAGTCCCCATTGTCACGGCTGTGCACGGAGATGAACCCAAACGCAGACGGTGTACAATGAACTCAGGGTTTATTGGGACAAAACAGGAAAACAAAACCCACAAGGGGGCAAAACAGACGAAACAAGGGATATAAGACTGACAAGACTAGACTAGATAATGACTGAACAAGAAACAAACAACACTTTGTAAAATGCTGGGTACACACCTAAAGATAATCGGGCTGATTTCGGGCCGATTTTCCCCCTGCCGACAATCCTAGGTATGTCCCGATTATCTTGATGGTTCTACAGATTATCTTATCAGATTCTCCCTTGATGTGAGGTGTGTTAAGAGTGTCCGAACCTGCTCGGAAGAACATCGGAGCCGCTCGCGAATCGTAAATATTCAACATGTTGAATATTTACGATCAAAAATCCTGATGTGTGGGGGGAACCCCGAGGACAAACGCACGCACGCTCTGGAGATTATCACGTGAAACGAAACAATATCCAATCAGAAAGCGAGATGATGGAAGACGGAAGCATAACAAACGCAGTCATAGCGCAGTACAAAGTGAAATGGATGTGGTCAGCAGAGATGGAGGATCAGCTTGTTGATTTGTGGCTCAGAAAATGTATAAAAACCATTCCATATAAGGATAGGTGTGTGTGTGTGTGTGTGTGTGTGTGTGTGTGTGTGAGAGAGAGAGAGAGATGGAAAATTAACCATGGTTTTATTATAGGCGTATTGAACATTTGTATAACCAAATAAATACTATAGTTAGATTAGCGAAACTATGGTTAATTTGTGGTTATCATGGTGTAACTACAATATCCATGTTTTATTTTTTATTTGTAGTAAAACCATGGTAAATTTTCAAAAGAAGATAGAGACAGGGCCAGCGTGTGTGCATTACCACAACATTTATCAGAGAAGTTCACTAAATTCACGCCATCTCCACGACTTCACCCAAACCCTTTTCTTTTTTCCCCCGTGAATTTTCTGTGAAAATCATTCCAAACACTATCAAAGCAATTTATTCTTGCATTTTGTCGCCATGCTTATTCTGAAGTCTCGTTAGATTTTGCGAGATTTCCTGTATTCACAGTCTAGACTCTGGTTGAAAATCTTTTCGTGTGTGGTGTGCTGTCTTAGTCACATCATGGCACACCACACACTATAGGAGCAAAACGGTTAAATCTAGGATTTTTTCTCCTCATGTATGTGGTCTATCACATTTTAAAAATCTTATAAGATGTAAAAAATCCTTTGGTGTGTACCCAGCATAATACTAACAATGACTACTAACAACGACTTTCAATGACGAGACTTTCCACAGAATACTCACAGGTAACATTTGGCAATGAACCGACACAAGACAGCAAACACAAGGGGATTAAATAAGGAGACTAATCAAGACATAACAGGTGACACAGGTAAAGCAATAATGACTGAATCAGGATAACAAGGGGGCGGGTTTAAGAGACAAGACAACACAAGCACATGACCAAAACACAAGGCCATGTGCTTGCACACAGAACATGGGTCTGTCATGATCCTGCCGCAATACCAAGAGAATCACGGACATGATGGCAGAATCATGACACCCATAAAACACAAAAACCCAATGTGTGTGTGTGTATAGAGAAATAAAAGGAAAATGCACCCACACTACTGTGCCCAGTACTTATTTTACCTGACAGTGAAAGTGATTTAGCCTGATGTAGGATCAGTGCAGGTACATTGTTATCAATTTGTCAAGCTGCATATCAGGGCTGTAACAAACTAAAAGTAGCAACGGCACTAACTTGGGTAAAAAATGTTTAGTAGCTTGATTGTTTCAAAAACGACTTAGGCAAGCACCAAGATGTATCTAGATTTTCAGATAAAAAAAAAAAATTGTAGTCAAAAGTTGTTCATCATTAGTTTTAGACTGTTATATACACTCACCTAAAGGATTATTAGGAATACCTGTTCAATTTCTCATTAATGCAATTATTTAGTCAACCAATCACATGGCAGTTGCTTCAATGCATTTAGGGGTGTGGTCCTGGTCAAGACAATCTCCTGAACTCCAAACTGAATGTCAGAATGGGAAAGAAAGGTGATTTAAGTTTAAGGTGATAAATTTGACAAACACATATCAGCTGTCATCAGCTCTGGTTTCTACCAACTTCGTTTACTATCTAAAATCAAAGGCTTTCTTACTCTGATAACTTTGGAAATGGCGGTTCATGCATTCATCACGTGTAGGCTAGACTACTGCAATTCATTTTATTGTGGGATATCAGTTTCTCAAATTGCCCGTCTTCAGTTGGTCCAAAACGCCGCGGCTAGACTTATTCTCAACTGTCGCAAATATGACCATATCTCTCCAATTCTTAAATCATTACACTGGCTGCCAGTCCGGCAGAGAATAGGTTTTAAAATCGTCCTATTTGTTTTCAAATCTTTACATAACTTAGCTCCAGTCTATCTTTCCGAAATTATTCATCCCTATACTCCGTCCAGAAGCCTAAGGTCTCACGACCAGGCTCTGCTGGTAGTCCCTCTTGTCAGACTTAAGCATAGAGGGGAGTGTGCTTTTGCAGTGGCAGGGCCTCGTCTGTGGAACACCCTGCCCCTAGAGATCCGAACGGCCCCCACCCTTTCTATCTTTAAGTCTTTGGTAAAAACCTACCTGTTTTCTTTAGCATATTGATCTCTATTTTGTATTATTTTATTATTTTACAATTGAGTCTCTGCCAAGGCTACTCTTAGCTTTGCTGCTTTTTATGTGTATATGGGTGTTTTGCTGTTTTTAGTTTTCTTATTTGTGTGTTCTGTAAAGCACTTTGGTCTGTCTAAGCGGCTGTTTAAATGTGCTATATAAATAAATGAACTTGAACTTAAGCAATTTTGAGCGTGGTATGGTTGTTGGTGCCAGACGGGCCGGTCTGAGTATTTCACAATCTGCTCAGTTACTGGGATTTCCACGCACAACCATTTCTAGGGTTTACAAAGAATGGTGTGAAAAGGGAAAAACATCCAGTATGCGGCAGTCCTGTGGGCGAAAATGCCTTGTTGATGCTAGAGGTCAGAGGAGAATGGGCCGACTGATTCAAGCTGATAGAAGAGCAACTTTGACTGAAATAACCACTCGTTACAACCGAGGTATGCAGCAAAGCATTTGTGAAGCCACAACACGCACAACCTTGAGCCGGATGGGCTACAACAGCAGAAGATCCCACCGGGTACCACTCATCTCCACTAAAAATAGGAAAAAGAGGCTACAATTTGCAAGAGCTCACCAAAATTGGACAGTTGAAGAATGGAATAAGGTTGCCTGGTCTGATGAGTCTCGATTTCTGTTGAGACATTCAGATGGTAGAGTCAGAATTTGGAGTAAACAGAATGAGAACATGGATCCATCATGCCTTGTTACCACTGTGCAGGCTGGTGGTGGTGGTGTAATGGTGTGGGGGATGTTTTCTTGGCACACTTTAGGCTCCTTAGTGCCAATTGGGCATCATTTAAATGCCACGGCCTACCTGAGCATTGTTTCTGACCATGTACACCATCCCTTTATGGCCACCATGTACCCATCCTCTGATGACTACTTCCAGCAGGATAATGCACCATGTCACAAAGCTCGAATCATTTCAAATTGGTTTCTTGAACATGACAATGAGTTCACTGTACTAAAATGGCCCCCACAGTCACCAAATCTCAACCCAATAGAGCATCTTTGGGATGTGGTGGAACGGGAGCTTCGTGCCCTGGATGTGCATCCCACAAATCTCCATCAACTGCAAGATGCTATCCTGTCATTATGGGCCAACATTTCTAAAGAATGCTTTCAGCACCTTGTTGAATCAATGCCACGTAGAATTAAGGCAGTTCTGAAGGCGAAAGGGGGTCAAACACAGTATTAGTATGGTGTTCCTAATAATCCTTTAGGTGGGTGTATATATATATATATATATATATATATATATTTTTTTTTTTTTTTTTGCATTTAGCGTAAAAGCATTTAAGAAGATACAGCACAATACAGTACACTTCTCAAAAACTGTTCTGACTGCAAAAACTAAATTATATTTAGTTTTATATAATAATATATATCATTGGCCATTTATAATATAGCCTCCTTAAAATCTTCAATATTGATATTTTCTGTTTGTTGGTAGATTAGTTACGGTGGCTACATTTTTTAGATGAATAGATTGACTGTAATTGCACAATTTTGAATGAGTAGCTTGTATCTGGAGAAGCTACAGTTTCAAAGTAGCAGCTGCATATTAACGCAATCATGTGGGTTCAATCTAAATGAGGGTTCATAGTAAGTTTGACTGGGTACAATCAATGCACCGGCACATAAAAGTGAATGAGGACTGCTGGGGCTAAAATCTGCTGAGAACATCAACCCTTCATTAAAATGAGCTGTTGCCACACTTAATTAAAAGTGACATTTGGTAATTTGGGAACATGATGGATGCCATGAACCTAGCTCTTGTTTAATGACAGTCCAGTGGATTATGCCTCCTGACTTATCCCTGTCCTGCGGTATCTCTCTCTTTGAACGGCAGCACTACGGCATGCTGGGAAAAGCCTTTCAGTCGCCCAGGCTAAAAAGGAGGAAAAGAAGAAAAATAAAAGTTGCCGGAATTTCAGTTGTATTGATTTTGTCTGCTCTATAATAATGTCCTTCCTGGGGGCATTAAATCACTCTGATTGTTAGACTGTATATTTTATGAAGGCCACAAAGCCCCATCAGACCATAGGAAGGAGTGTGTGCACGTCTGAGTAGTTCAAGATATCACGCTATTCCCCCAGGTTGTCCTGAGCACATATAGGAGTCTCCAGTTCTGTAGACCTTTGAATATGAAGGGGAAGTTAGTTTCACTGTAAAGTCCTAATCCGGGAGGTGATTTCGGTTAAATTCTCTTCAAGATTAGCTCAATTTAGCAAAAAATATTCTAAGTAGTTGTCTAAGAAAGAGTTGCTTACATTATTCAGAGCACTATCTGCACTCGAAGGCTCATGAGCACAAATGTTTTTAACGTCTAAATCCGACGAGATATAAACAAAATTTATATGCATCATGTGAGTTTGGAGGGTACGTGAGCGAGCGTTGAGTAAACACTGCTCAACTTCCAGAAAATACCAAAGTGCAAAGTGTAATGAAGTAGAAGATCGTTTTTAAATGTACCGAACAGTTATTTGAATTTCTTGCTTTGCAGGCAATTGTGCTTATATCTGTGGATGGGAGAGGAAAACACGGATGCACATACTGTATCGCTAAATGCAATCGTAAATGATTGAATTTCAATGCTCAAAGTGAAACAAATTTAGAACTGAATTATTTGACGACACGTCCCACTAGCTTTGTTTCTGTTTGCTCTTCATAATCAGCTGGTGAACTCTTGTTCCCTGACATTCATGTGCCATTTGTTTTTCACACTATGATCTTTAGAAGTTTATTGGGGATTTTTGATTTCGTTCAGTTTCATAACATCATAGTAGCTGTTCTGGAGTAAACTATCGCATTCTCAAATCAGGGCATCTGTGAACAAACGGCAGTTCATTTTATCCCATTCCTTTAAACTTGTTGCTCTCATTGACAGAAATTGACTGCTGGGCCAGTATAGTTACTCAAACTCAAGCAATCATTCATTTATTCATTCCTTTGCCAGTCAACTCGCCTGACAGCAGTAAATAACTTCAGATAAGGCAAGAACGTGCCTGACCCGTAACAGTGCTGCTTTCCGAGAAAACGGGTATTTTCCGTTCTGGGAGGTCTAAATTAATCAGTCATTTTTTGTCAGTGTGTTTTGATGTGAAAGTGCACCATAAATCACGCTCCTGAGCAAGTTAGCAATTATCATTATAAACATTGTAACTGACGTAGAGCCTGATTTCACCAAGTGCAACATGTTCCTGGAACAACATTCAAATCAATCAATCAATCAATCAATCAGATTTGAGGGAAGTTTACAGTTCATGTCAAGTTTAAGCTTACAACCAGGGTTAGCTGCTTCTACATCAGTGTTATTCACATCATTTCCCTCTGATTTTAGGGATAACTTACGTGTAGGGATATGGTTATGATTACATTTTCAGATATGTTGACCTAAGAACACGTCTAAAGCGACAAAATCCAGACTTGCGTCACTTACCATAATATAGGCGAAGGACAGGGCGTTTACATGGAGTAAAATACATGACCAGTCTTTAGGGATGCACCAATATTAATCTTATGCTAATTCAAACACTAAATTAAGACTCACTCAAACAAATTAGTCATTATGTCAGTATGACATTTCATATTCATTTTGAGAAGAAAGAATAAATAAGTGTTTATATTTTAGACCTGACGAAATGGTTTTCGCAGGAAATTGTTGTACATCCGTCATTCGCCCGTGCGTGTCTAGTCATATCCGTAATAGAGAAAAGTTGCTCTGGCTACTTTGACACATAGGTTAGTTGTCACAACCAGTGAGAAAGGAGAATCACCCATTAAAAAAAAAAAACAGTGAACACAGGAGAATGCTGGCAAAAAGAAAACGCAAAAAAGTTCATAATAAAACAAGAATCAACAATGGTTTGGCTTTTCGAAGATGACGAAGAAAACTGGGTGATTTTTAAAATGTCAAGTCATTTGTAGCACTTTTTACAATATAGATTGTTTCAAAGCAGCTTTACAGTGATAATAAGAAATTGCAACAAAGATTGTTTTGGCTGTACAGCAGCTCTAGAAAAAAGTGCAAGTCCTCGAAAACAATACCACCACCATCCCCTTGCAAACCTCAAAAACATGAATCCACAAAAACAGCGACGGCATGGACATGCGCATTACATGCATAGTCTTTAGGTATGCGCGTTTTAATGTGTATGTGTGCGGGCGTGTAGTCTTTCTTTACAAAGTGACATTTACTTTTTTACAATTACTTGTCTGGCATGCACAATACAGTGTTTTTAGTCGTGTCGTTTCCGCACGATCAGAGGAATAAACTTTTGCCGTGAAAAAACAAAACAAAAAGGGGGATCTTCTAGTTAACACGGTCTCTGCTGCACTTCAGGGCTGCGTTGTGGTCGTGTCTAGGTGCAGATCCTTCATCTGATCTGGATATGGCCTGGATCCGGCTGACTATGGTAAACCTTTGGATAAATAGAAAGAATTAAATTAGCGTATATGCCATTCTCATGATGTAACGAGTACATCAGGTTTTATGGGAAGTGTTCCCAGTTCTGGCTGACCTAATTTATGCAGCCTAATAATCCTTTTGCATGATTTAAATTATAGAAATTGATAATGTGTTATGCCAGGTTAAAGATATGTGTTTTTCGTCTAGATTTAAACTGTCATAGTGTGTCTGCTTCCCGAACAATGCTAGGAAGACTGTTCCAGAGTTTAGGTGCTAAATAGGAAAAGGATCTACCGCCTGCAATTAATTAGGATATTCTAGGTATTATCAACTGGCCATAAAGCAATGCTTAGATGGTATGGGTGTCCGATCTCACGGCAATTCGTATGAATTTTACGAGGTGGCTAATTCGTATGAATTTTACGAGGTGGCTAATTCGTACAAATTCATACGACCACACTCGTGCGAATTCGTACGATTTTTGCTTAATCTTACATATTTTACGAGTTGCCCAATTCATATGAATTCGTACGAATGACCTACACCTGACCCCACCCCAAAACCTACACATCACGTGGGTTTAGACAAATCGTTTGAATTTGTACGAGTGAGGTCGTACGAATACATACGAATAAGCCACCTTTTACTCACTCGTACGAATTTGTACGAATTGGTCGTGAGATAGCGTTGGACATACCGGTATTGACGATAATCGTGATATTTAACAAAGTAAATATTGTTATGGTGTTAATTAGGGGTGTCCCAATGTACCGGTTTTGGCGATAACCATAATATTTAAAATGAATAGTACACATATGATAATATGACATGTAAATAATCCAGCACGAGGATCTGGTCAACATTCTAGCGCACAATAAGTGGCGGTATTGTACCTTAACGCTGGTTGCCGAATAACAGTGAGCGCAAAAGGTCAATACTACCAACCTGTTCACCCACCTCCATTATCTTGCATGCTAATTTGAACACTAAGTTAAGACACACACACAAACAAATCAGTATGAAAATTCATAGCGGCATGCTCTACTATTTGAGTTACAGTTTGGTTAAAAGCATCTGTCAATTTTAATATATTGTTCATTCTTAATAGAAGCTTAAAGGGTTAGTTCACCCAAAAATGAAAATTAAGTCATTAATTACTCACCCCCATGCTGTACCAACCCCGTAAGACCTTCGTTCGTCTTCGGAACACAAATAAAGATATTTTTGATTAAATTTGAGAGGTGGATGACTGCTACATAGGCTGCCTAAGGGAATGAAACTTGACGGCCCAGAAAGGGAAAGGGTCCAGAAAAGGGATAGTCGAATAAAGTCGTTATTTTTGTTTGTTTTTTTCACACAAAAAGTATTCTCGTCGCTTGATAAACTTATAGTTGAGCCACTGTTGTGACATGGAATATTTAAACATTTTCTTCATTGACTTTCTGGGCCGTCAGGTTTCATTCCCTTAGGCAGCCTATGGAGGAGTGATCCAGCTCTCACATTCAATCAAAAATATCTTAATTTGTGTTCCGAAGACGAACGAACCGTAAATGATTCCATGATTTCAGTTAGTATGGTGGTAACAGCAGCACTCTTTGCACTTGACTTTTAATTTATACAGTTTTGTGAAAAGTTGTAGATTTCAAAGCAATTTTAATTTGTAGCAGAAAATATGAAAATATTGTATCATATGGGAATATTATATCAAAGTTTGAGATATTCATGCAAAAATCCAGACATCAAAACTGTTTTGATGTCTTCCTGCTGTATGTAAAACGAGTTGGTACCAACTTGTACAGTTCCCTTATAACTATTTCCTTTCCTGTCATATTCTTGATCACCCCACCAACTGAACTGCTTTGAATATTACACAGCTATGGCAGCATGTTCTCGTTTAGTTAACTAGTTCTCTTTCTTGATACAGTAGCTGGACAACTTCAGGCAATATAAAGATCCATCAGTAAGCAGTGCAGTATAACCGAATGCCATATTTGTGTGATACCACAATGTATTGCATGTGATACATCATGTTTTTTAATCTATGCATTTCTGCAATATGGATTATAGATTCATATCCTGTACATGGTACGAAATAATAGATGGGAACATGAAGAATATCGACAGTACTTCTTATAGATTTTCTGACTGATTGATTCTCATGGCGGAATTAAGACTGATTTTCCCTTTGAGTCTCCAGACCTACTTACAGACTGAGTGAGTTTTCCCTGCTACCATCAACCTTGTGCTATAGCTCACTGGCATTGTGATAATTAATATTATGAAACATACTCTAACACTCTTTAAGGTGAGATGTCACAGGTGTCTAGTCACCTACTGTGATATTAGATGATCACTGAGGCTTTGATACCGAAGAAGTAATTTTGTGAAGACTTAATTTTAAGTACTTAAAACAAAGTATATAATTAAGTAAAGTACTTAATATTTAATATTTTGTCTTAAAGGTGGAGTTGAAGGACTTTAAGATGTATTTTTAGTGTCACACTTACCCGTTCAATTTCTCTTTAATGCAATTATTTAATCAACCAATCACATTGCAGTTGCTTCAATGCATTTAGGGGTGTGGTCCTGGTCAAGACAATCTCCTGAACTCCAAATTGAATGTCAAAATAGGAAATAAAGGTGATATAAGCAATTTTGAGCGTGGCATGGTTGTTGGTGCTAGACGGGCCGGTCTGAGTATTTCACAATCTGCTCAGTTACTGGGATTTTCACGCACAACCATTTCTAGGGTTTACAAAGAAACGGCAAAGTTTAGGGGCAGTCCTGTGGGCGAAAATGCCTTGTTGATGCTAGAGGTCAGAGGAGAATGGGCCGACTGATTCAAGCTGATAGAAGAGCAACTTTGAAATAACCACTCGTTACAACCGAGGTATCTCAGCAAAGCATTTGTGAAGCCATAACACAACTTTGAGGCGGATGGGCTACAACAGCAGAAGACCCCACCGGGTACCACTCATCTCCACTACAAACAGGAAAAAGAGGCTACAATTTGTAAGAGCTCACCAAAATTGGACCGTTGAAGACTGAAAAAATGTTGCCTGGTCTGATGAGTCTCGATTTCTGTTGAGACATTCAGATGGTAGAGTCAGAATTTGGCGTAAACAGAATGAGAACATGGATCCATCATGCCTTGTTACCACTGTGCAGGCTGGTGGTGGTGGTGTAATGGTGTGGGGGATGTTTTCTTGGCACACTTTAGGCCCCTTACTGCCAATTGGGCATCATTTAAATGCCACGGCCTACCTGAGCATTGTTTCTGACCATGTACACCATCCATTTATGGCCACCATGTACCCATCCTCTGATGGCTACTTCCAGCAGGATAATGCACCATGTCACAAAGCTCGAATCATTTCAAATTGGTTTCTTGAACATGACAATGAGTTCACTGTACTAAAATGCCCCCCACAGTCACCAAATCTCAACCCAATAGAGCATCTTTGGGATGTGGTGGAACGGGAGCTTCGTGCCCTGGATGTGCATCCCACAAATCTCCATCAACTGCAAGATGCTATCCAATTAATATGGGCCAACATTTCTAAAGAATGCTTTCAGCGCCTTGTTCAATCAATGCCACGTAGAATTAAGGCAGTTCTGAAGGCGAAAGGGGGTCAAACACACACTGTAAAAAATTTCCTGTAAAATTTACAGCAACTTACTGGCAATTTTGGTTGCCAGTAAGCCTGTAAATTTTACAAGATTACCGTAAATCATAAACTACAATTAACTGTAAAAAATACAGCACACCTGTAAAAGCAGAAAAACAAGAGCAGCTGTGAATTTACAGTTCTTTATTGTATTATTTACAGTATGATTATTTGAGGAAACCGATTATCTTAAATTGGTCAATTGACATTTCATATTTATGCTGTGATTTTATTTCATTTGAGTCCACTAAAAAAAAAAATTTAATTTAAACAAGTAAACAAACCATCTCTTTAACTCAATTCTCTTGCAGATAATTGTTAGTTAATAACAGCATACACCTGAATTGACGAACTTAACAAAAGGATCATCAATACATCAGCAACTACAGTCACTGCCTTTAAATAAAGCAACACACAGCATAACATCGGTGTTTCTCTGCTCATCCTGAACTGAAGCACAGGCTCTACTCTTCAACACAATGGTGACACACAAAACGCAACAGAAACACTTTAAATCCCAACAGATTAAACACTAACAGATCTCCACTATATCATTATGTGCAAAAACACATAATGTTCATTTGTTCATATATTCCAGCCACAGCCATATATTTAATCAACTGAAAAGAAATGAAGACAGTACATATCTAAAGATATCTCAGCAGAGGAGGAGTAAATAACTCATTACCAGCATCACTTGTCAAGGTCTTTTTGAGAATTAACTGAGGTTTAGATGTTGATGATTTATGGTTTAGTTTGTAGTCACCATGATGGTGATAAGTGTTGGCTTTAGTTGGGCTGTTACCCTTGACATTGCAACATTAGTTTTTCTCTGGCTGCTTTACCTGTGTGTTTATGAGGCACAACAGTTATAGCAATAAAGCCAAGAGAAAAGAACTCTGGTGACCCTGGCTGTGTATTGATGATGTCATCAAAAGAGCTTATAAATCAGTAGCACCTCATTTCACCCAGAGTTGAATATCATCTCAGTCATATGGTTCTTTCCATATAATTGATTAATATAGCGATTTTCCATAAGACAATTTAACAGCATTAACATTTGAGTGATTTTAAAAACAATATGACATAGATGGTTATAAAAAACATCATGTTATTAAGTCACACACAGACATCAACAACCAGCGTATGAATCTCAACAATGGTGACACTCAAATGAAACGCTTCATGTTGCAATGCATGCTGGGTATCACCTTAATACATAACTCCCAGCATGCATTGCAGCATGCATAAATTATGCAGCTGAATTGTCTTATTTTCTTTTCTTCTTACCATGTGCTTTTATTTTTGTTTTTGTTTTTTATGTGACTTTTTAGTAGCTTGATTTGTAATGTTCAGAGTTGATATATCTATATTATGTTTGTCACCATAGTTGAGGTTCATATGCTGATTCCTGATACACGTGTGTTCCAGTTGCTTGAAAGGTTTTGTGAATCTTATATATGTCAAACACAAATTACCTAATATAATCACAACTGAACATCATCATGGATGCTGTAGAATCACACAACTATATAAAATCAATAAGGAGAAATCTATTATAACCTCAATTTCATAATCAAAAAATTGTTCTGATCAAGATCAGCCACTAGATGCTGTCAAGGCTGTTATCAATAGACATCAACACCTGAACATCATTTTACTTTACTTTTATTGCCATAACAACTTTGTCTCATAAAGACATGGTTATAGTAGTCATAGTAAAACTAATGTTAAACTTATCAAGAGTCAAGAGACCAACTAAAGTAAACACTAATCACGATCATGGTAACTTCAAATTAAATATTTTCAATAAATTATCAACATCTAACCCTCAGCTATTTCTCAGTAAGTCTGATTATGACAGAAATAAAGTGAGTCTGGTTAGTAATAAGTGAAGCTGGTAATGCTGTTTGTGGAGTTGTTTAATCCTCCTCTGCTGAGATCTTCACAGATTTGATGTCTTATTTTCTCCTCAGTGGATTTCCTCTAAGGCTGTGGCTGAAGTCAGTTGTTTCCTGAAATATCTCACAGTCAAATATACTAAACAAAAAAGTAAAATTATGTGAATTACTTTATGTGATTTTATGTGTTTTTGCACATAATGATATAGTGGAGATCTGTTAGTGTTTAATCTGTTGGGATTTAAAGTGTTTCTGTTGAGTTTTGTGTGTCACCATTGTGTTGAAGAGTAGAGCCTGTGCTTCAGTTCAGGAGGAGCAGAGAAACACTGAGGTTAAGCTAAATGTTGCTTTATTTAAAGGAAGTGACTGTGTATTTGCTGATGCATTAAGGTTATTCTACTCATTCACGTGTGCTGTTGTTGTCTATTAGAATTTAGTTAAATGTATGTTTCTAGTTAACTCATAAAGTCTTTTTCTTAGTAGATTCAAATGTAATTTGCTCATGGTATAACTATTTAATGGCAAATTTCCTCAAATGAAATGAGTTGTGTCAGGTTTTAATTCAATGCATTATTAATAACAGTAACATATTGTAAATAATACAGTAAAGAACTGTAAATTCACAGCTGGTCTTGTTTGCTTTTTTTACAGGTGTGCTGTATTTTTTACAGTATAATTGTAGTTTATGATTTACAGTACTCTTGTAAAATGTACAGGCTTACTGGCAACCAAAATTGCCAGTAAGTTGCTGTAATTTTTACAGCAATTTGTGTATTAGTATTGTGTTCCTAATAATCCTTTAGGTGAGTGTATATGAAAATTTTGCCTTTACAGAATTTGCTTTAAGTTAAAAAGTTACTTTGAATTTCAATTCTGCTTTGATGCATTCAAATTTAAATTGGATTTCTGCATCCTGTTTGATACCTCATTTAAATTCAATTAAAATTAAGGAATCCAAGTGGAATGTAGAAAACATTTGTCAAATTATAATTGTTTTTACTGCCACTTTTGATTAATTTAATGCTTCCTTGCTCAATAAAATATGATTATTAAAAAAACTTTGCATCTTTAATTTTGTTAGTCATTCTGGCTGAAAATGATACATTCTCACTTACAATTTCCAGTTTAAAAAACACTCCAAGGCTGAATACAGAGCAGATTTGTGAACTGAACAGAGTGTTTGATATATATGGTGTTTGATATATTCTGAGGTCAGGGTCTAACAGTGTGCTCCGGTGGCCAAACTCTGCCAGCACTTTAATCTCGCCTCACATACCGAGTGCCCGACCCTCCCTGCTCCTAATTGGTGTTTTGCTCTTTGCCTCGGGCCAACAAATTGACTAACTGACCTGCAAAAAATTGTGGCCACTGGTCTCCAGTTTTCCCAAAAGCAGAAAGTTTCGGGGGCCAGACATTACGTTTATATGTGCAGACAGGAGAAACTCTTGGCCTATTTTCATTTTTCACCCCCGTCAACTCTAATAATATTCTTGGCCAGCCTTGACGGATGAACATAAGGTTTTCCGGGTATTTATTTAGTGCTTGTTTGTGATTGCCTTCAGATATTAAGTTTAGAGGACACTTTCTGCAATATCTTCTTAAACGGGATGTCAAAACTTGCATCCAGACGGAAGAAAGCAATTTTATGATCTCACTGCTAATATGAAATACATTTGATTTGCCTTACAGCCGCTTTCATCTCCATCTCAATGTCATGGAGGAGCTGTTTGTCCAACAATAACCACGTGCCTCAGTGTTTGCTGAGATTGGCTCTTTTTCCGTCTCTCTGCTATGACTTGACACTGATATATTGGTGGTTGCCAGAGGCAGAACCTGGCAGGCAAATATGCAGGCATGTGTATTTGTTGACCGACAACTATTAATTTTGTCTTGTCTTTTTTTTTTTTTTTGTCTAGTTTTTAAGAAAATGAATGTGTATGTCAGATCCCACTAATAACAATAAGTATTAAACAGACCATTTAGCATCTTTGGAAACTTCTTCATATGTGTGTGGAATCCTCAAATGAATGGATTCAGCAGCATTTCTTAAACGGGGGTCTGTTTCTGTCATCAATTATTACTCATCCTCATATCATTCCAAACCTGTACGACTTTCTTTGCAGAGCATAACAAAACATAAAATAACTTTTGAGAAATGTTTTATTCTTTGAGATGAATCACATTAGCAATTGAAATTTAAAAAAAAGCACAAGATCACAATTCGCATTATCAAATCACAATGCAATATAATGACTCACAGTGTATTGCTTGCCATGGTTTTGCAAATTTTTGCTCTCAATCAACTGACTCGGTAAATCAGAAGCTGACCCCAGTTTAAGGAATGCTGTGGAATCCTTTAATTTGAAGATTCTTATACAATAAGCTACACAGAATGTAAGGTCAGTTAAACTGATAAAGAGTGTAGGGTAACTGATTCGATAATGTTATTCACAATGCTTTATGGGGCTGTGAGCGCAGTTCGGGCTTAAAAAAAGGGGTCCTTAGTTCTAAAACGGTAAAGAAATTCTGCACAGGAAAATAGAGATCAATTCCCAGAAAGAAAGAAACCATGCAATATGTATGTTTTATTTTCCACAAAGAACTCTTCTTAATGCAGGATGCACATGTCAGATCTCTGGTATCCAATGGCTACCAGAATAAAAAATGGAAATCTATAGTTTGGTCTATTCTGGTCTTGAAACAGGATTATATCTGAAATGTAGTCCTGCCGGCCAGACTGAAAGTGCAGCTGCACAAACAGTTCATTACCGGTATTTCTTTTTTCCCTTTTCCTGACTGGTTACTCACCGGCTCCCACTGGACACCAATAGTGCTTATTCACACCCTCATGTAGCCACGCTAATTAGCCTCATCATAGAAACTATATCTTAGTGATAACGAACCACTCATTGAGAACTCCCACAAATTTACAATTCTCATGTTTCTTTTTTAGCTCCATTCTTTCTTCCCGGCATTGTAGGAGTTGATGTCTGCTGTTCATGAAAACCCAGCATCCCTCTGGGTGTTGTGAGAGAAAATGAACGAATAGTGAGCTTAACGAAGAGTGTGCTTGTATAACATGAAGACTCATGGAACAGTTTAAAAATGTTCTTTTATGCATGCATGTTTACAAATGAACCACTGTAATACACTGTGTTTTTGCTTAATTCTCAATTTAGGTATTCAGAAACATGCGCCTCTATAATCCTTCTTCACTGATTACGAGTAATTCCCAACTCAACTATTTCTGGCTTATTTCTTCTGAAATGTGTTGCATTGACATTCTAGCGAAATCTCTGAAGTGCACAATGCAAGAGAAGCTTGAATGAAGTTATTACTTCATCCAACACTGTGCTTGTCTCATGGCCGTACCCTTGACTGCTCTGCATCAAACAGCCCGGACACGGGAAACTAAATGCCTGTTATCTGCTCCCAATTTACTGCAGCCTTAGGAATAATTTGTGCACACAGAAAGATTTAAAATTATTTTAAAAAACGATTTCACTTTTACTTTGCTCACTAGAGACAACACTAGAGTGGCTCTTAAACTCTCAAACACCCAATGACCACCCCGTGTTTTTTCACAATGGTTTTGAAAGTAACTGTACTTTGAGTGTTACAAATGTTGTAGTATTACAAATGTAATAGTTATTCAATGACTGTTTTTCATGTAGATGTGGAAAAGTCTGGAACAAATATTGAATCCTAATGTCATTGTTGACATACAAATCTGTGAATTAAATACATTTTTATGTGAATTTTTTTTTTGTATAAATGAGTTTCTTTTGGTTTCTGAATGAAATAGGCTACTACCTTACTGAACACTACAGAATAACCACTTTATTTTACAGTGTTGAAGTAAGCTATTTTCTTTAAATGTGCGAGACTTCAGATTCATTAGCATAACTAGAAGAATAACAAAGTGCAGTAAATGTTAAAAGTAGTAGCGCAAACAAACCATTGTGTTTATTATTATGATAATGAAATTAAAATAATATGATAATTAAAAGTTTGCAATATAACGTAGAATAACCGACTATTTTTGTACAAGTAAAATAAGTAAAAAGCGAATGACAACGGAAGCCGGACACATTCAAGTTACAAATGGCTTTGCCTGCTTTTCATTAAAAATAAGGTGTATGTATACTATATATATATACACACACTATTTGTTAAAAGAAAAAAAGCAGGTTAGGTTAGGTTGTGCTTAGTTGTATACAGTGCATTTTGGCAGGTCTGGGTATTTCGTGCATACAGAAAATGTATTTTATTTCATTTTTTATCTTGTTCTTGTATTCCTCCTCATTACACTGTATTTATTTTGTATTACCTGGTTTAATACCTTAAAGGTGGGGTATGTGATTTGCAAAACGGCCGGCAGGTTTTAAAAATACACAACTCAAAACGTCCTACCTTCTTTCCTCCAACGCTGGCCCTGATTCGCTCGAGGGGGGTGGGGGGAGGGGGGGATGGTACGACCGTTTGATTGACGCACTTACTGTCCAATGATTCTAGGTGGTCTTGGAAATGATTGGCTGGAGTTTTTCGAGTCCTGCCCGTTCCACAGATGATTAAATTGCTTAATTTTCATTTCAGTGCTTCTAACTCAGTGGCTGTAAGTGGGTTAGGAATAGGATTTCAAGTGATTTTGAAAAAATGGTCAAAAAAGAAAATCACATACCCCACCTTTAAGCTTTGGAAATATTTTAAATGCTAACAAAGCTTTTTTTTTTTTTTTTGCCTCTGACTACACTGCAGAAATAAGAGTAGTATGTTAGTATGCTATTCCAAACATAGCCTTTGTTGCAGGTTATTAAGCTACAAAGACCAGGGCTGTCAAGGTTTGGCTGGTTATCATCAAGAAGGTCTATAATGCCTGGAGAAAACCATCCATTAGCATTCCCATTCACCTGCCACAGCCTATAATATTATACCTATAAGAATAAAATATGTGCGATTATAGGTTGCTTGCAAATATATATATTTTTTCATAATCCTCTGCTTTTTTTGAATGGTCGTCAATGTTGAAACAGGCTTTTTTCATTTGCAAAATGGTGCAGATACAGAATCAACAAGTAGTTGCCAATCCTGTCTCATCCACCAATGAGAGAGATTTTCTCATTTTTGCAATCATTGACTGGCAGCTGCACTGGTGTGGAGGCAAACCCACATGGATTGAGTAACTGCCGTTCTGATTGCTGCATTTCCCTCGTCCTCAATTTTTATTTCTTTTTATATTTTATAATTGCTGTTCTCCCTGTCTGCTCAGATGCTGCTGCTGCACGACGTGCGTTATGTAGCTCTGGGTGTTGTGCTGCTGTGACACCATAGACAAAGCTTAACTCTTTTTAATGAGCATTTATTTTCTTGTTTTTGTTCTTTTGTAGTGAACCACCACAGAGATTGCTATGCAGGTCATAATAAATGGCCATTTGAGGGTAAAACATGTCGAACTTTTAGTAGCACAAAGACTTCAGCTTGGTTCTTGCACTTTAAACTTTGAAAAATGTGTTTTTATGCCTAAGTTTAAGTCTAGGCTATTAGCATGGCTTCCAAGAAAACTGTGACAAAAAACAAGCTTATTTTCAGGAAAGATATATACTTTCCAATCTCAGATGTTAGTCAGATCACACTGGGCCAATATACCTCCATAATGGACACTGTGCTTTTATTCAATTCTTATTTAATGTGTCAGACAGGTCCATGTATTACTTCCAAAAGTAATTTCCAGAGGAATTGCTGTGGCTCTTTTGTCCTATTTTACATGGACACCAATTTTGAGCGCTGGATTTGAGGGATGTGTTAATACAAGCTTTTATCACTGCTCTCAAGGTTATTAAATCCAACAAACACTGTAGTCTGATTATTTGGCCATAACCCCCTGAAGCCACAATCACATCATTTGGGCATTACATATTCTTCATCTATTGTTGTCTAAATTGAATAGATTGGAAAAGCTGTCACAATCAGTGGATCCATTAGCGGCGTAATCAAAATTTCAAAGCCATAAAACGCAGTTTAAGGATGTGTGAATGACGGCTAACACTCTAGTCGTACTATTGTAGATGTTAAAAACGCCTATGTTTTTCCTGTCACCAGCAAAAAAATGAATAGTTCTGTTTTTGTCCAACCAGGTGTGAAATTACTGTTGTATTTGGCAGTGGTGTATGTGGGTTAATTTACTCTCTGTAGCTTTCAGACTCCCATAGGTCCCCTCTTACATGTGTTCAGCTGTGGAATAGATTTGCGGTGGTAGAGTTGCAACTTTAATAGCCTTATTGAATGCGAGGTGATGTTGTTTGCGGTGGGCCGAGGGTGCATAGTTGTGAAGGGAACGGAAAGCTTTTGGTGATGAATGCGTTCATTGGGTTCCAGCGTTACAGTACGGACATGCTGGCTCTGATATGAAAAGGCTAAAAATGCCATATCGAACCATTTCTCACAGAGCGCAAGTAATCTATTCCTTAAAGCAAGCTAGTCATTTAACATCCCGCTACAGTGCACCTCTTCTGGGAAGTAATCTCCCTCTGCCTCTCTCCGTACCCGAGACAATTTCAAGTGTTTGTTGCGAAGCCTTTGGTGCTGGCTTTGTGATGCGCCGTTGAGTTCTGGATCCCTTTTCATCTATAAATCATTTAGTCATCTGCAGGCTGCAGACTTTCGCAAGCACCAGGCTACCATGCAAGGGAAGTAATCAGTGCTAACAGGCACATTGCCATGGCTGTCTGTGATAATTATTTTATGAAATGTGACACTCCCCTTCTTTCTGACAGTCTCCTAAATGCCATCAGAAGAACGAAAAGTGGAAGCAGCTCAGGTACCTGGAGCCCTACCAAACACTTTGAATGACCTCTGCAGTCTTAAAGAGAGAGATATGGATAAAGGTTTAGCTATTAGCATGACCCATTAAAGGGGTAGGTCAGCCAAAAATTTGAATTCTGTCATCAATTATTCACTCTCATGTCAATCAAATCCCAAAAGAGTTTTGTTCATCTTCGGAACAAATGAAGATATTTTTGAATGAAATCTGACAGATTTCTGTCCCTCCATTTAAAGTTTATTCACATAAAATTCTGATGCTTCAAAACATTCATAGGGGTTATGAAAAAAAAAATTAAGCAGTTTATTTAGAAGACCCAGGCTCATGCCTTCCAAAATTAGTTAATCAACTCAAGGCGTTCGGTTTCTATTCAGGTTATTAGTTAAACTTAGCCAAAACACAGATCTTAACATTGAACTATCTACCATCCAAAAATAAACAACAAAAATACAATCTCAATTGGAATGCAACTACAATGAAATACCTTGGGGTTACCTTAACACGAGGAATGGATGATCTATATGAGACCAACTATGTTAAAGTGGATAAATCCATTAGAAATGATGTAGAGAGGTGGAATGTCCTTTCTCTGGACTTTAGTACCCGGATAGAGACTATAAAAATGAGCATCCTCCCTCGACTCCTCTACCTCTTCCAATCACTCCCTATTGAGATACCGGAGAATCACTTTAGAACGTGGGATAAAGTTATCTCTAGGTTTATATGGAATGGTCAAAGGCCAAGAATCAAATATGAAAATTTACAGCTTGGAAACCATGAAGGAGGTATGGCCCTCCCAAATCTTAAGGAATATTTTCATGCAGCACAACTTAGACCTTTAGTCTGCTGGTGTGCTAAGGATTACGAGGCTAAATGGAAAAACCTAGAGCAGTATGTACAAGGGAGGGAAATTCAAAGTCTTATTGGGCTAAGGAAGCTAAGGATTTATTTAAACAGATGGATGCTATCACCCAGTTTTTATTCAAATTGTGGTTCAGCATAGTACGACAATATAAATTAGAGGCAGATCTCCCTCTACTTAGATGGATAGCTTATGACAGACACTTCACCCCGAATACTCTTGACCAGAGATTCCAACAATGGATACTGAACGGAGTAACAGCACTGTGTACAGTAACGAAGGACGGGAATTTGATGAGTTTTCAAGAGTTGAAACAAAACTTTACATTATACAATCAGGATCATTTCAGATACTTACAATTAAGGGATTTTTATACGAAGGAAGTAAAACCAAAAGTAAATCTGGGGAAAAACGGTATAATTAGAACTATAATAGGAATATACAACTCAAGGAAGTACAGAATAATATCTAGGCTACATTATACCAGCAACTGATGGAGAGGAAGGGAAATACAGCGTCATATGTCAAGCAGAAGTGGGAAAAAGAGCTAGGTATGAATATTTCTGAAGAAGACTGGTTACATATATGGAATACACAACAATCTACCACATCGTCTCGTATATGGAGGGAATTCTGTTGGAAAAATGTAATACGATTTTTCATTACACCTAAAATTAAGAGCAAATTTTTGTCAGTACCACAACCATGTTGGAAACAGTGTGGAGCGGTAAATGTAAACCATTCGCATGTCTTTTGGCTCTGCCCTGTTATTACACAGTTTTGGGAGGATGTTCACTTGGTTATTGTTGGAATCCTGGGTTATGATATACCTAAGTCATGTTCAGTGCTGTATTTTGGTAGTATGAAAGGAAACATTGTGTCAAGAGAAGGCCGATACTTGTTTCAAACTTTGTTAGCAACATGTAAAAAGGCCATTACGAAAAGATGGTACAAGCCGGACCCCCCAACACGAGTTGAATGGCTGAAACTAGTGTCTGAAATAAGTGTAATGGAATGGTTGACTCTTAAGATAAGAGTTCAAGAGGATCAATGCGCAAATAATTGGGGGAAATGGACTGTATTTACATCTCAACGACTGGAAGAGGTCTGAAGTTGATGTATCTCATTCACCAAATTGTAATGTATATTGTATGTAAATCCAGATTGTTCATTGTTTTTTTTTTTGGTGGTTGGTTGGTTTGTGTGTTTGTTTGTTTTATTATTTATAATTTTTGTATATATGTGATGAAACTATAAAAAATTAAGTAAAAAAAAGACTTTTTTTTTAAATGATTAACAATTTTTGTACTGTATCGATCCCAAACTTTTGAATGGTAGTGTATACAGTATATAATTTAGTAAATGTCTTAATAATTAATAATAATAATAATTAAGCCTATTCAAAGTAGTTTAGTTTACTTTACTTTGGGGTGACAAAGTCTTGTATCATTTAAAGTTTAACGGAATTAAATATATCACCACAGTTTGGTGGTATTGCTGTCTAGTGGCATTTTCGTGTTTGAAAATTAATTTGTGGCCATGAATGCTAACGGATAGGTTTCTCCATGTATGATATACCCCAACTGTTTCATTCCAGTCAAACACTCGTCTTGCACAGTGCAATAAACGCAATAAATCAGAACTGCAGCAGGTTCAAAACCACATCCACCCATATCCTCAAATACTACAGCGGATAAAGGAAGTCCTGCTTCAGATCAGTAGCATGGTATTTGTTTTCTTCCTGAGTGTTGCCTTTGTGGTGCTTCTATTACGAATGCTTGACTGCACAAAATGCTCAGCATACTGTAAATGCCTCCAATATCAGTCTGTGTGGATTGTGTATTGAGATTTCCATTCGGTTGCGTGTTCCTACAGGCGGTATCCCCAGGGAGAGCAAGTCGATTGCAGGGGGTCCCTGGGGCATGAGCTCCAAGCCTCCGGCGCAAGAACAGATTAAGTCCAAGATGGAATTTCTGATTTGTTTACTCTGTCTTTTTTTCTGTTCCGCAAGTGCAAAAGTCCTAACTGCTGTTCCAGTCCCCAGCAGCGCTCCAGGCCATTTAATGCTGCAAAGTGCATTTCAGAACTTCTTATTGGGCATCATTTTCGTTTGTTTCATTTTTAGCAGTAAAAAAAGGTTGTTAAGTGTTGCTTATAAATATCAAAGCATCTGCACTTTTTCTGAATGCTCATTCACAGATGAGCTAAATGTTTTTATTTCAGAGATTAAAAGGTATGGGAAGCCATTCATATTTAACTAATATTTTAATCTGCAAAGTAAACCATCAAAAAAATCCAGTAAACATCTCTGAGATTTCAATTTGAGTACTTTCTCTGTTCTGAACTCTGGTGAGCTGCCAACACAGGCTGCATTTTAAGGCATCATAAGCACAATACCAACACCAAGCAGGCAACTTTAACGTTTCTGCCTTCTTTTGGCCAAATTCAAAGGCAGCGTCACATTAATTCTTAATTGAGAAGGGAGTCCCATAATGCACTGCAGCTGACTGAATGAAAGCATTCATCCGAGATGGTGGACGATTATACGTTATTCTATTAAAAAAAAGTTCAAATAGTAGTAGTCAAAAGTAGTCAAAGTAGTCAAATTTTAAACAAATAACTCTTTTACCCAATAAACTAGTTTTATGCTAGAGTATTGCATTGTTAGCTTCAGAGCGCTATTTGAGTATAGAGCGCTCCAAATCAGTTTAGTATCACTGAGATACTATTATAGTTTTTGTTCACTATTTTGAATTTAATTTTATTTAAAGTTTTAGTAATGTTGTGTGTTTTTGTGTTAAACTACATGAAAATGGGAAATGTTGCACTGACAACTAGCTGAAATAAAATAAGTTTAAAGGGTCATGAAACCCTAAACCAAATTTTCTGAGATTTTATCAGAGGTATGTGTGTTGAACACCATTGAAGACAATGTTAGCATCTGTTAGATTTAATAGTAGGGTGAAAATGGTTAAATTTTAGTTTCTTTCCGCTATTTTCGTCTTCCGGGTTTAAAATCTTCATCGCAGGCTGTGACGTGGCAGAGCACAGTATAGTGCGTTGATGACTCATCGGTGTCTCATAATTATTAATGAGACTGAGTTTTCATATCCTATGAGAAGACACTGTCTCTTAATTATTCATGACACCATGTGGATCTTTCCAGTGACAGACATGTCAAACTGTGATATCGCGTAGTAGATGAGAGAGGCAATCATGGGACGCACGCAAGTGTTTGTTTTCGTGGTGCAAAAGTCCAATTGGGTTGAATATGTTTCCCCGCGATGCTGCCCGGGCTAGACTCTGGCTCCGGGCGGTTGGTTTTCCATCATCCACGGACACATCTAAACGTGTGTGCCGCAAACATTTTTGAGCTTCGAGAATTGGAGAATGGTGGACTTCGCCTTGTTGACAGCAGGTGGCGTCTTGCGAGTGATGCGGTACCAAGTCCCGAGGACTTTTCTATTCCTTCAGAGGTGTGTGTGTGTCTAAAACAAGCGTGCCGCACAAGCCCTCAAAAGTGAAGCCAAAACATCTCGATCGCCCCCCAGAGGCCGGTCCTAGTATAGGTCATAAACCCCGCCTCCCCATGTTATTCAATGGGACGTGAGACCATCTAAACAATTCAATTACACTTCACATATCCTTTTCCCAAAGATAGTTTCTGTCATTTACTGTAGTTTCTATCACGTTGATGTAATTTCAAGTGTTTTTTTTTAGAATAAGTTTGTTTTTAGTTAGTTATTTGATGCTATAAAAACGGTGCTGTGACATCATGATTGACAGCTGTGATTGACAGGTTCTCTGTGCGAAGTCGTCACTGAAGCACCAACGGACTTTTTTTCATAATGTTGACTGTGGTTAGTAGCTGTATTTACCTTATTTTAACGAAGTACTGCAATCAGCAGACATCATTGGAGAGGAACGGAGCAGACAGAGCCACTTAAGAAAAGTGCAGGGGCGTGTGCTTGCGATTGATTCTGCTAGAGTAAGGAAGGGCAGGGCCTTGATTTCGCGGCTTTACTTCCTGCTCACGACTGCGCATGACTGGTCCCGAAAACGCAAGTGCGCAGACTCAAGTTCCAAGATGTCAGCGCCATATCGGGACTCTGGCGGCTTCAGTTCTCTCCGATGGAAAAGAGCGAAGGGGCGTCGTCCATCTTTTTTACAGTCTATGGTCTAAAATGAGAAGTCATCCACCTCCACAGAGCCCTCTTTATTATGGGGGTTCAGGGGGCGCGTAGATCTAGACATGCACGGAACGTTTTTTTTTAAGCGGAAATGTAATAATTTTCAAATATATGTAGTGTCTATAAACAACTATATATTTTATAATGACATTATAATCATACATGTAGCCTACATTAATATGTTCTCAATAACATTATTCAAGAACCGCTATAAAGCCAAAACAATCTCTGTTACCTTAAATTATATGTTTATCTCTGTAAAGCTGCTTTGAAACAATCCATTGTTAAAAGCGCTATATAAATGAAGATGACTTGACTTGACTCAGTAGAATTACGATTACTGTAGGCTTACTAGGCTAATATAGCAGGGCATTCAGTTACTTTTGAAAGGACAATAATAAAGTGTCGTATTCCATAAGACTTTAACTTTGCCAGCTATAAAAAAAAATCTAGCATTTCCTCACGTTTTACCACTGCTTTTAGTGACAATCGATATGCATGGGATACTGGCGATGACAGTGATGGCCTTACAACACCCCTTCTCACAGCCATCCACGCCCATTTAAGTTGCATTTTTCAAAAAGATTGTGAGCTAGACTTGAGCTGAAAGAGGGGGGTTTCATGACCCTTTAATAAGTTTTTGCACTTTTTTAATTTCAGTTCATGTTTATTTTATTTCAAGTAACGGATTTTTTTTTTTTTTTTTATGGTTTAAGATTTAGTTTCAGTTATAATCATAACCCTGCTCCATTTATGAGGTTCTATTTCAATTAGTATGTAGTAGACAGTAAGGCAGCTCACTAGGTTTTGGAACATAGCCATTGTTAGTGTGTACGCATCAAACCAGACACGCTAGTGCTTTACTTTGCATTATAGGGAAGTCTTAAGGGCGACATTTTGTTTGTGAGACAGACGGAGCAAGTGGATGGGATACGAATATATAATAAAATCTAAAAGTAGGCTACCTGCCGGGTAAGATGTGCTTAACGCTGTAATGTCCTTTAAAATGAATGGAACTGTCAAACGTAAGTTATGACTGCATTTATTTGTGCCTCTAGCCCTCAACTGGGAGAGAGTTGAGAGACAATGCGTAAATGGCAATGCTCCTGCAGCACGGACGCCAGACCGACAGAGGTACGCTTGTTTAATAGAGATACGTTCAGGCTGACAGGCAGTGGCTATCGTGAGGGCTTAGCAACACGTAATCATCTACTGGATAAACGTTCAGATTAAAGCACTCGGTAATTCTGTATCGAGCCTGTGTTATAATGTGATAAAGAGGATTTTGGCGGTAAATGCTTCAGTACAAATAGGTGTGGTAAATTAACCGTCTGTTTGTTGTGCCCCCCCCCCCCCCTCCTCTGGTTTAGCATCTTTTGAACACGGTGGGCGCCCTCGACTCAAGCGTTCGATTATTTTCCCGGCTCAAATTGACAGCCTGCAGGTGACAACCAATATGAAACTAACCCACTGTGTCATGCAGTTGCAGATTGTTAGTTGGGGCGGTATCAAATCGTTTATTTGATACATTTAATCTCTGTATTGGGTGTATTGAACAATTTCTCACAGAGCGGGAATAGAGTCGGGTGGCCATGGAAACATGGAGGTTCTGTGCCAGCATTACAATTGTGTGAGAGTGTCGAGTATGTGTGTAGTACTGCTAAAAAAAAAGGCCAGTGTGTCTTTTAATGAGGATAGGATGGGCAAGCATTTTTAGTCATTGTACAATGATAGCCTAATTTTAGTGTTCAAACTCTCATAAAAGAACTAGGATGCCTGTTCATGTCCAAAAGAAAATGAATGGGGGGTGTTTTATTTCCTCAATAAAATAGGCATCCTTGCACTGAATGTTTGTGGTCAGCTGAATTGCAAATGAGTTTGAATAAAACCACAGAGGAGGTGAAGGTCTGAGGCTATATAACCAAAATGAGTCACAAAGGCAGAAGTATCTCGGCGGCTTAGCCGGGAGTGATGTTGATGTGGTCAGAACTCGCAGGTTAATTGGATGGGACTGTGCACTAAATTAGGACCATTTACCTTCTAACTGCAATAGGCTATATGCACGCATAAGTTCCGCATTTGACGCAAGGCTGCTCTTCAGTTTCCGGTTGGGGAGATTTAAAGCGGAGGAAAACGGGATTATGGCAGAGTCTTCAAAATTTACTGTCCTCTCGTCTTTGAAGCGAAACTTTAATACGTTTAGATGTAATTTTATATATAATTATGTTTATTTAATATAATAAACAAAGAAGCATAAACAAAATGAGGGGTGTCTGTTTTTGTGACTAACGTTTCTTTAGTATAGCAATAGAGTATAAAAACCAATATAAATTCTTGGTATAGCATTGGACTCTACGATCGGCGGAAGTAATCCACCATCCTTAGACCTTCACCGGAAATACCGCCGTGCGTAGAGCCCATTGTCTCGGCACCTCTTCTTAAAATAAATCACATCAGGTGAAATTCATCATCATTGGAGGAAACCATGACTTAGGGAGAAAAAAAAAGCAAGGGCAGACCCCTGCAAAATGCAATTTTATGAGGGCTCTGCCAGATTCTCTAACTTTGTCACATTACAACTAAACTGATTCGGCTAAATCAGGAAGCAATCAGCACAGCAGGAAGAGAGCGAAGGCCTCACCGGCCCGGCCTGCCACCGAAAACCTGAGCGAACCAGCGGCCAAGTGTCGTCACGTGTGGAATTGGCATGGAAACCTCGGGTTTCGCTCTACACATCCATCATCATGAGGCTTCTCCGGTTCAGTGCTCCAGGGTCACATGTGCCTTTTCTAGTGCCCTGCGCCTGCTTTGACATATTGACTGTGACATTGCAACCTTTTGTGCAGAAATTTCCAGATAAACTTTTAGGGGTCTGGAGGGGTGGATGGGAAAAGGTAATCGGCTTAGATATTGGACTGAAAACAGGACACATCAGCTTTGATTCTTCACTCTTGGAGGTGTTTGTGCCACCGAAAACACTATTACACACTACATTCACACAAAAGCACAATATACTTGTCAGTCCTGTTTGATAAATGCAACTCTGTTGTTCACACACAGTTCTGTTATAAACAAGAGCAACAACCATATTGTATAACCAGAGTGGATTTTACATTTTCAGGGCTTGCAGCTGAATTAAGTTTGGTTTGCCTTTTCTGAGTGAGCCACACAGACGACATGTTAGCTGTCATGTCATACAGTGCGATAGTGAGAACTGCGCTTTTTTATGTGTGGTTTTATTTTATTTTAAAATTTTAAATGTTACAAATTCTGCATACAAATCTGCTGTTGATTAATTAAAATCCACACTACACTCTTAGAAGAAACTTGCATATTTAGTTTGAATTCATTTTTACTTGTACTTAAATTTTATTAATTAAATAGCTCATAAACATACTTTATCATTATTAGAAAAAAAAAAATAACCTGTTAAATATGAAAGTATTATGCAATAATTTAAGACATTTCTCCTAACATTTTTGACATAAAGAACGCTTTAAAACAAAAGTTGCGTCCCATATTAGGCACTATACTCTATGCACTTTGTTCTAATCCGTGTAGTGAATGAACTTTATAAGGCTATTTTGTCATTGAACATCAGAGTCTGATAGCCTCTCCCCCTCCACTACATCATTAAAGTTGCGACAGTTGAGTGCATGAAGTGTCCAACATTCCACTCTTCCTTTTTTCCCCGTTAATTTAGTGCATCATCCAGGTTTTTGAAGTGCAATTTTTCTTTTGGGCGTTTTTTAGTGTGAACACACTACTCGCACTATTTATACTTAAAAACGTCACAGAATAGTGCATGAGTATATTGGGACACACTTAAAGTCCCTTTAAGGCAAGTCATTTCACTCGGCGGCCATCTTTGTAACGCATCTCTCGGGCAGCTATTTCAGTCATGCAAGTATAGCTCCTATCTCTTTGAATGTGGAAACATAAAATTCTCCAAAGCTGTTCACCAAGCTTACGATTAAATCTTATATTTGAAATCAACAATGAAATCTGACAACAAATGTCTCATATACGTTGTTTCTAAACCTCAAATCATGACAAAAAAAACGTCATTTTTCAGGCTGGACCAGCCAATGCGCATGCACAGTCATAAGCGAGCGTCTCAGAAGTTTCTATAGCAACCGGAGCTTCTAACTGCAGTGATGCAATGACTTTACCAATTGGTGATTGGCTCTTTTATTTAGAAGGCAGGACTTATTCCGCCATATTGCACATTCTCATATTCATAGTAATATGAGTCCATCGTATTTATATAGCCTATCTAAAATCTTCGGGCAAGAACCCAAGGGTTCTATATTGAACCCTGGGTTTCTTTTTTCTTTGAGTGAACTAGTTGTCAATTGTCAGTTTATATACAGTGCTATCATGAGTGATACATTTTTAATTTTATTTTAAAATGTAAAATAAGTTACAAATAATGCATTGGTGTTGATAAATAAAGATCCACAGTTGTCTGTCAAGTCATGCAGTGCGAGGGGTGTGTTTTTTCATGTGTGATTTATATAACGTTTTTGTTTTATTTTATTATTTTTGTAATTTTCAAATTAGAAATTAGAAATTGTGCATTCAAAGCAGATGTTGATTGATACAGATCTACACTAGACAACGGTTGTCTGTCAATCACAAGTTTATTTATTAATTTATTCAAAAATAAAACATTCAGAGCTGCTGCTGATTAAGAAAATGTAACTGATGAACTTGCAGCTCAAATAAACTATTAAAATATGTTGTGCAAATGTGTTAAGACTTTCCAGTGTTCATGGAAGTCGCCATATTTGATATTTACTGGTATTTAGACATGTATTAAGACATTGTTTGAGTTGCTCCTGTAAGCTGGTGTACAATAGCACAATTTAATTGTCACTCCTGTTAGTAAACATTGTGGCCAATCAGAGAAACTTTTAACACTTTTCAGTCTTGACCTCATTTGCCAACCATTAAATGCAGTGTTTTACCTTCATCTTTTACATAGTTCCGTTTTTCTCTGAATAATAACAGCTGAAGGTTATTATTTCCTCATTGAATATTCCACTGTTGAACAACAATTACAAATTCTAACATTGAACTTATGACCAGGTTTTAATTGTGGATTCATGCTGATATCTCATGACATGAATTGACGGCCTCCAACTTCTTCTGTCAAATGCATTTAATTTACTGGCAAAGATTTAATTTTAGATTGAAAGTTCAGGTGGATTCATCCTCCAAAAGTGTCTGTTCTGCCAAGTCCCTTGCGTGAGGGCAAATACAGCAAAAGGGGATTGTGTTTTCATGGGAGTTAGTTACTTAAAGATCAAGACCCCCACAGGCACAGAGATCCCGCATGGATGTATGTGCTTTTGGACAGGTGGCTAACTCCTAGCGCAGATTTGTTCCATTAGAGAACATTGTGTACTCAACAGTGCTATTCCATGGAGATCGCAGACAGCCTATGGGTGGCCTACGTGTTCCTGGACGGCAGTGAATGAGAGCGAGTTTGCTGTGGGCACAGAAAGCCAATTCACCCCAGTGGAGTCTAAATGCCTCATCACACTCTTTAATTACACTTTGTGCCATTAGTCTGTTTTTCTATCAAAGAATTAGCCTCTAAGAGAAACACTCAGCACTGTGTAAACACTGAATGATAATGAGGAAAAGCTTTTAATGATGTCGGAAGTGCGTCTGTGGTTTTAACGTCCATATTGCGTACTCAATCTTCCATGGTGTGTTCCTTCTGACCAAGAAACTGCGCGCCATTGAAGTCATGTGCTTTTGTTAGTATATTCTAATAGTAGGCCTACTGTAGCTTGTCTGTCTTAACCATTTCAGTGTAAACCATTTGTTCATTTTTCATCTCTTGTTTTGCTCTAGAGTTTCAAATAGTATTCTTTCCATTTTCTGAAAACGTTGATGATTGTTCAGACTCAGAGTAGGTAACATGTAGTTCGGTGATGGGACAGCTGTAGTTTCTCTCCAAAAACGCACACATTGTTGGGTCTTCTAAAGAACGGATCAGTGGTTTAACCTGGTTGATTTTTGCACCCATTACTGTAAGCATAACTGGTAACATGTAGCATTATTTTTTTATACATTTTAACAAGTTTAAAGTATTAATTTTTTTTTAATAATTAACGATAATCATATAAAATGATCCCTTTGCTATAATGTATTGACATTGGCCACTAGAAGAAACCATTAAAAAATGGTTTAATTGATAACAAACAGCAGTATCCATGTACACCACCATTCAAAAGTTTGTGGTCGGTTAGATTTTTTGGTAACACTTTAGAGTAATGGACCGTCATTAATAGGTAAACATGCAGGAAGAAATACAGAACAAATGAGTTCTACATTATCCAGCCCATTATCACTTCAGCTACTATTACCTAATATGGAGACAAGATGAACTAATCACTAAGTACAAGCAAATATAGGACTGAGATAGTTTCTTATTAGGCAATCAATAATTACTGAATGTGATTGGCCATAAATCACGTTCATAAAATGGTCATATGGTCATAAAATGCTTCACTAATTGAGTGTTGTCACTCTGCAGAAACTTCTAGTGATCCAGACCATTATTTTAAAGTGAAGAAATGATGGTGAAGATCACTAGTAGTTGTTGGAGATTAATTCGGTAATTAGGCAAATGAGTAATTAGGGATGCATTTTATGACCATATTCAGAGTAAAAAAAAAAACAATTTATTATGTCTCAGACACATTAATGTTGTGATTAGTAATGAATTGGTAATGCTTTATATAATTTGTCGTAGTTAGTTATTAGATCTTCATGAGGCCAATCACATTCAGTAATTATTGATTAATAAGGAACTATCTCAGTCCTAAATTTGCTATTACTTGCTTATTAGTTAATCTTGTTTCCATATTAGTTAATAGTTGAAGTGTTAATGTAGTGCCAATCATTTGTCCTGCATCTCTTCCTCCATACCTATTAATGATGGTCCATTATTCTAAATTGTTTAAGTTTTGAAAGAAGTATTTTATGCTCACAAAGACTGGATTTATTTGATCAATTATTCCTGTTATGAAAAGCTGCATTTTCATCTGCCCTCCAGTCTTCAGTCACATGACCCTTAAGAAATCATTCTAATATGTTGATTTGGTGTTCAAAAAAACATTTCTTATCTTTAATGTTAAAAACAGTTCTACCAGAGGGGAGAGCCCGTCTGGAGGTGATGGGAAGGATGGAGGGGAGGACCCAGCATAGAAATGTTAGAGAGATGAAGGAAAGTCCCGTCTGGTGGTGGATGGGGAGGATGGAGGTGGTTGAAGCGACAACATCTGAGAACTCAGACGTGAGTAAGTACCGCCCTTTAAAGGGTTAGTTCACCCAAAAACGAAAATTCTGTCAGTAATTACTCACCCTCATGTTGTTCCAACCCCGTAAGACCTTCGTTCATCTTCGGAACACGAATTAAGATATTTTTGATGAAATCTGAGAGCTGGATCACTCCTCCATACTAGTCCATAGGCTTCTTCAGGGATTGAACTTGCCGGCCTCGAAAAGTTATTAAAGACATCGTTAAAACAGTCCAAGTGACTACAGTGGCTCAATCTTAAGTTTATCAAGCGACGAGAATACTTTTTGTGCGCAAAAACAAACAAAAATAACGACTTTATTTCAACTATTCATTTCCTTCTCTTTGGGCCAGTCAGTTAAACTAGTGTAATTGTGTAGAGCTACGTCACACGTAGGCTCACTATTGGCCGACGCTGGTCATGTGCGTGATGCGTGTGACGTACAACAACAGAAGCGTACGCTATTACACTAGTGAACTGACTCGAGGCCCACATCCAGCTCTCAGATTTCATCAAAAATGTCTTAATTCGTGTTCCGAAGATGAACGAAGGTCTTACGGGGTTGGAACAACATGAGGGTGAGTAATTACTGACAGAATTTTCATTTTTGGGTGAACTAACCCTTTAATACTGGCTATTAGGATGTGATTGGATAAATGAGAAGGTAATACATGACGTGAACAATTGAGTTGTCCTTGTAGAACTTGCGCTAAGCTTAATTTCTGCTGCTTAATAGTGTTTGTGGATATATGTGATACTTTTTTTCCAGGATTCTTTGATGAATAGAAAGTTTATTTGAGACAGAAATCTTTTCTAACATCGTAAATGTCTTTTGATCAATTTAATGTGTCCTTGATGAATAAAATAATAATCTTACTGACCCCACACCTTTGAACGGTATTGCAATGGGTTCTTGAGGGGAGATGGTAGAGATTTCCTTGCTACGACACTGTAATCACTGCAACCAATTCAATCTTGAGTTCAGTTCAACCTCGAGTGACTTTTGCTTGTGCAGCTCAGGTCATTATCATTGTGCTTGGATTAGGGGGTTTCAAACTGTCAGTTCGTTTCATCTATCTTGGTCTCTAGTGTGTTAAAAAAAAGTGACATGCATTACGCTCTCAACGACTCGCTGTAAAAAATGGTGAATCCTCAAGGCCCAATTAACAAAAATTCAGAGGAAAATACTTATTTTAATGATTATGGCTTATTTCAGGTTTCCAACGGCAGAGCTTCCGTAATTCCCTCTTGCATAACTTTGATGTGCAGTGCTGTAAAATAAATTCCAGCAGGCATTTAATCTAAACTTTTGAAAGGGTTTTGTTTTCATGTAGGAACAGGGAAGTGAAATGAATGTATTGAAAATACATTGGCGTACACACTGTTGAATAATTGTTTGGACTTGTGGGTGTCTTTTCTTCGACTGGCCGAGCAGAATAATAATTAGCCTAGATGTTGTTGTTTCCACTGTTCCACAGTAAAACTGCAGCGCGACGAGAAAGGCATCAAGCCTGGCATGTTTTCCGCAGAGAATCTTGCATTTCATATATTCATCTTTTAACATGGCTATTTCCTCTTGAGACCAGAGAACACAACAGCATCTAAGTGGTTCAATGTCGTGTTTCACACCTAACAAGCCCAATTTGAAATTAAAACAGTGTCCTTGAGCTTCTCTAACAACAGATTTTTTTTTTTGATCAGGTACATTTTGCAATTCTATAGAAAAGTTCATCATGCCAGGAAATATTTTACGCTGTGATGTAGGTTTCACAAATTCAGTCCATTTTTATTTCATTCAGAGTAATGTGCATGTTTTGCTACAAATCAGATATTTGAGTGACTCATTTATTGCGACTTGAATCTTTGAGGGAGAGCTGCACCCACTCCGTCTACAACGTCACCGAGGCTCGCCCCAATTGGCCTGATAGTGGCGCTACAGCGATCAAAAGTATGTAATGGCTCATAACTCCTCATGGCTCATAAAAAAACCCGACTCATGTGTCTTATATCATTAGAATCATTGGCTCAAGGCGGACAATGGTGAACTTTTCCAAAAAAAACTTGCAAACTAGTCCAGTGCAGAAAGATTCTCTGGAGTCTGATTGTCAGTATTTTTCCAAATTTCGAGCAACGTCCGCGACGGAACACCAAGTTATTCCCATTTATGGAATGTGATAATTTTACCAAACTCGGTACACCTATATATGGGCTCGGCCTGTGGTCGCGTGAGCAAAGATGAGACGACTGGCCACTGTGATGGATTTTCTGTCCTCAAACCTAACTATTTTAGATTTGTCTCCCTAAGACTAACTATTCTAGTATAACACTTACTCCAATACTCTGATCTGATCAGCCAAGTCCTACTTTTTACCCTCAGCGCATCTACTCATCGACGTCCGCCGGGTTCTAACTCTATACCCTATACCCTCAGCGCATCTACTCATCGACGTCCGCCGGGTTCTAACTCTATACCCTATACCCTCAGCGCATCTACTCATCGACGTCCGCCGGGTTCTAACTCTATACCCTATACCCTCAGCGCGTCTACTCATCGACGTCTGAAAGGGTTCTAATAATTCTAACTAACTTGTTCTTGCTGCGCAGCCTAAACGACAGACAGACTTGAGTAATTGTCCTTTAAATGTTCTTTATTACGGCCAGGAGTTCTCGAGCATTTCTCAGAGAATCTCCCAAGAATAAACAAGGCCGGAGGATCTCAGACAATTTCCATTGAGAATCCCACCGAAAACATGTAAACAACAGTTTTTATACGGGAGGTATGGCATAATGACATTAATTTGATTGGTTATTCATTTACAGTCTCTTCTGTTACTGGGTAGAGAAGAATTTGTTTTAACGATTACTTCATTGATCACAAGTTCTAACTTAGTCATCTGTCTAGTCTCATTTCCCATATTTGTTATATTTACACACAGTCAGGGGTTTGACACACACACACACACACACATTCATCTAAAGTACAGAATGTCTTACAACATTGTTTCAGAGATTTAGCATGTTAAATAAGGTCAAATGTTAAAACATGTTTAGCTTAATATTCAGTTTAAATTTTCCACCACACCACTTGGTGGCGCTATAAAATGAAAAAACATGAAAACGGCCAGCTATGCAACAGTCAGTCCGATTGATTTGAAAACTGACATGTGGTGTCTGTGTCCAAGGTGTCGCGATTGTCTATGAGGATAGTTGCGTGTTTCGAAAAACAAGGCCGCTGTCGCCCAATGAATTTCGAGCAGCTGTCAGACAAGGTTTTGGTGACCAATGATAACGAAACTTGGTCGGCCTGTTTGACTCACGACCCTAGAGGGCTGTGAGAAATTTGCACATGCCCACGACATTCATACCATGTGGTCGAACTGCTCATTCTGAACAGCTATGCCTCTTGGACCAGGTCAATCGAATCGTTCGTTAAATATTGAGATTATTATAAGTTTTTGGCTCTACCTCGATAACTATTAAAAAACTTTAAAAACATATATTTCCTTAGTAAATTGCATGTTTTAGCTGTAAATGGTCTTTTCCATACAGTATGATCTAGATCAGGGGTGCCCAATCCTGTTCCTGGAGGTCTACCTTCCTGCTGATCTATACCTTCCTGCTAAGTTCAGCTCCAACCTTGATTGATTAGAGATAGATAATATAGATTATAGATTATATTCTGTTTTTAAATGTAATTCAATAAATTCTTTTTTTTCTGTCATATTATTTAAATCCAAGTTCAGCTTTTTGTGGGCTGTGGCCAGATCAATTCAAATTCCAATTCATGAATTGACTTTTTAATGCATTTGTTACTAGTCACGTGTTTTTGTTTTCCTGAAGGAACGGACTTCCCAAAGACATTTCATGCTGCGGCTACCACAAACAACATACAACAAGACAGACTAGCACATAGCACAACTGTGAGAAATGTAATGAAGCCCTCTGGTCCATTTGTCCTTGTGAGCCTGACGTCAATCAAGTGAAAACATCTTGTGTGTTTTACCTGCGGCTGTCTCTGCGGCCCTCCCTCACGTCCAGACGCAGTGAGTGAGTGAGTGAGTGTGTGTGTGTGTGTGGTGCCAGTGGTAATTGGAATGCAGCATGTGACTCTGGGCTACAGAGAGAGCTGTCTGATGAGCCCATTTGTCTCCGAGCGCATAGCAGCTCCACTCCTCCCCCCTGCCACTAATTGCAGTGTTCGTCTGCGTGCATTATCTGCAAATGGAGAGCCGGGACGCCACACTTCACTTTCTCTATCGCATTGATCCTGTAGTAAGAGACAGCTTCTTTCACACTGACTGTTTGATCAATCTCATATTTGTATGGGACATTCAAACACAGAGAACAAGGAGGAAGATCAAGAGAGACAATACTACCTTTAAAGTAAGGCATCATTTAAAATTGTAACTGCTTGCACTCATATTGATGTCATGGTCTTAGGTGGTATAAAAATGACACCATATAGGTGACTGACATTTAAACAGAGAAATGTAAAGAGATTGTCCCACCCAGGATAGTCTGTAATACTTTGAGAGCAATCTGTTAGCATTTCCATTAATTTCTGGCAGTTGGCAACCTGCATGCTGCTTTATTTGCTAATAGGCATTCCGTTCAGGAGGCCAATCATCTAAGCCGTGAATGGCATCAGTTAGGGGTCAAGGTTTGGCTGGTTAGCTCCTGCTGGTAGATACCATTACTAATGATGCTACAAGAACATAGACAATCCCAGACCTCTCATAACCATGCTGAGATGTGAAAATAGCAGACAGGGAAAAATATAAGTTTGATGTAAAACAGGTGAAACTCGAAAAATTTGAATATCCTGCAAAAGTACATTTATTTCAGTAATTCAACTTAAAAGGTGAATATATATTATATAGACTCATTACACGCAAAGTGAGATATTTCAAGCCTTTATTTGTAATAATTTTCATGATTATGGCTTACAGCTTATGAAATCCCCAAATTCAAAATCTCATAAAATTAGAATATTGCATGAAATCAATAAAATAAAATAAAAGGATTTTAAATACCGAAATGTCGACCCTCTGAAAAGTATAATCATGCATATGTACTCAGTACTTGGTTTGGGCCCCTTTTGAATGAATTACTGCCTCAATGCGGCGTGGCATGGATGCGATCAGCCTGTGGCACTGCTGAGGTGTTATGAAGACCAGGATGCTTCAATAGCGGCCTTTAGCTCTTCTGCATTGTTCGGTCTCATGTCTCTCATCTCTCTCTTGGCAATGCCCCATAGATTCATAGGTCAGGCGAGTTTTCTGGCTATTCAAGCACAGTAATCCCATGGTCATTGAACCAGGTTTTGGTACTTTTGTCAGTGTGGGCAGGTGCCAAGTCCTGCTGGAAAATGAAGTCAGCATCTCCATAAAGCTTGAAGCATAGAGTGCTCTAAAATGTCCTGGTAGACGGATGCGTTGACTCTGGACTTAATAAAGCACAGTGGACCAACACCAGCCATGACATGGCTCCCCAAACCACACTGGACTTCAAGCATCTTGGATTGTGTACCTCTCCATTCTTCCTCCAGACTCTGGGACCTTGGTTTCCAAATGAGATGCAAAATTTGCTCTCATCAGAAAAGAGGACTTTAGACCGCTGAGCAACAGACTAGTTTTTTTTTCTTTAGCCCAGGTAAGATGCTTCTAACGTTTGTTGTTCAGAAGCGGCTTGACGAGGAATGTCCAGGATCCGTCTGTGTGTGGTGGCTCTTGATGCAGTAACTCCAGCCTCAGTCCACTCCTTGTGAAGCTCCCCCACACATTAGAATGGCCTTTTCCTGACAATCCTCTCCAGGCTGCAGTCATCCCTGCTGCTTGTGCACCTTTTTCTTCCACACTTTTCCCTTCCACTTAACTTTCTATTAATGTGCTTTGATACAGCACTTTGAGAACATCCAACTTATTTTGCAATTACCTTTTCCCTCCTTGTGGAGGGTGTCAGTGATGGTTTTCTGCACAACTGTCAGGTCAGCAGTCTTCCCCATGATTGTGAATCCAACTGAACCAGACTGAGAGACCATTTAAAGGCTCAGGAACCCTTTGCAGGTGTTTTGGTTTAATTAGCTGATTAGAATGTGACACTTTGAGCCTATACAATACTGAACCTTTTCACAATATTCTAATTTTCTGAGATTTTGAATTTGGGGATTTCATAAGCTGTAAGCCATGATCATCAAAGTTATAACAAATAAAGGCTTGACATATCTTACTTTGCATGTAATGAGTCTATATAATATATTAGTTTCACTTTTAAAGTTGAATTACTGAAATAAATGAACTTTTGCTCGATATTCAAATTTTTCGAGTTTCACCAAATAATCTCAATTTTGGGGGCCAGTTAGATTTTTTTTAATGACATTAATATACTTAATTTAGCAAGGATGCAGTAAATTACAAATGTCTGTCACTTTTGATCAATGTTACAAAATATTTCAAAAGGCTATTCTTTTGAACTTTGGGTAACACTTTATAATAATATACAGTAATAAAGTAATTACAAATCATTTTTAAACTATTAGTTAATTCATAGTTTATATATTGTAGTCTCTACATTGTTATTAGGCCTATATTAATAGGCTATACAAACATAGTTCTTCATTCACTGTCTCTGTAATTTACAACATTTTAATTGTTTTATTAGCTCATATGTGAAGAGTTAGATAATGTTTTTAATGCTTTGGTAGGTTTATGCCATGGGAAATGGGAAAAAAGTAATTCATTAAGTGCTTTAAACCAAACTTTATTCAACAATAATTGCATTCATATTAAGTGTTCCTTAAAATGTTTACAAATACACACACACACGCACCACACTGAAGACTGGAGTATGATGCTGAAAATTCAGCTTTGACATCACAGGAAAAAATTATTATACATAAATTGAAAACAGTTTATGATCAAATAAATGCAGATTTGGTGAATTTAACAGACTTATTTCAAACACATTATATTAGATAAAAAAAAAAAATGCCATTTAGATTATGGGTTAAAATACTACAGAAAATTATATTTATTATGATTCAGAATATGACAGTTTGTCTTTTTTTTTTAATTAAACTGTCATGGTTGGTGATGCATCATTCTGTTAAAATTAAAAGACATTTTTTATGTTGATTCTCATTTTGCAAAAAAACAAGATTGTCATTCTTGAGTTTTAACAATCCCTAACAAAAATACATGATTTTTGTAAGATTTATTTTCCTATTAGGTTCTCAGGTCTACAGCAGTTTGTTACAACCAAGAAGTCAGCAATCATTTTTTTGTGTGTGCTAATCATGTGTTTTCATATTCTTGTGACCTCGTAAAGAAAATTACGGAAGTTACATTTTAAGGCAATCACAAATAACTAAAACCAAGATAAAACAAGACAGACTGGCACATAGAACACTGTGTGAAATGTATTTAAACATTGTTCGGACAAACCGGTAGTCTTGGCCCAAGTTTACAACACTGGCTGAATCAGATGTTAGCATGTTATTATTATTTTTTAAATAATATGATAGTTCATTTTGGTTTCATATTGTTCTCGACTGAACATAAAACTGTAATGGTTGGTGACTCATTCTTGAAACAAAAAGAGACAATGACACTTTACGCTTTACAATTAAACCCTTGATTAAGTATAAAGTATAAAGTATTAAGTAGGAAAGGTGTGGATTATTTTTATAGCATGCATGATGTCGACACCTCTTAAGTTAATTATTTTATAATTTTTTTTGTAACTGTCATAAACACATTTTGGTCATTATTTCCCAATGTCACACAAATGGATTTGCATCACACCCTCGGCAAATAACAGAAACAGTTTATTTATTATAAGAATGATATCCAAAAAGCATAACACAAGGAAAGCTGCAACACATTGGTCATTTCAATAAATCTTCAGTCTCTCTCGCTTCTCCACGCATATCACCTGCCAACATGAATTATGAACATGGGCAATTTATTATTTGAAACTCGGAAATTTGATTTGATTGCGGCAGGTAATGTTAGCTGGGTGAACTATAATTAATCATGGTTTGGAATAATGCCTAATGATGTGGTTTTATTGTTCCAAGTCCATTACTAATCTCCTTTGTTTGTGTATGTGTGTGATTTTCATTTATACAACACACACATAATTGAAATTACTTGAGCATTGAAAAGCAACATGTTAAACTGTTATTTCTCTAAGGCCAGACTATATCAGAGACCCAATCTTAATATCTTAAAATTGATTTCTTCTGCACCATGCTCTGAGGAACATGCATTTATTGGATGCTGAATAATGCTATATGCAGTGGCACATGTTTTAAAGCTGTGTATTTGTACAAAACACCAGAGACCCTGTAATACAGTTCGGCATCTATTATTGCTTTATTTGCTCATTGATGAGGAAAATAAGTTTCCATTTCAACTCCCTTTTTTTTTTTTTTGTAAAAGTTTCTCAGAAGTCTTCCGAAGAACACAGCATTTTGTGTATTTCTTTATATCCTGTCAGAAGTAATTTTTCAACTGCAAGCAACTGGGAAAAGTTAGTCAACACGCAATATAAAAAAAAGGGAAAGTAAATTGAGCCATTTTTTCTTTGCAAAATAAATTTGTTACGATGATAAGCCGTGATTTACATGTTAAGACAGAATTAATGAAGTGTGACCTTGTATTTGAAGTTGTATTCCTGTTGGGAACTGTGTAATCGTTATTGTTTTTTTTAATTTTTATTATTATTATCGAATCACCGATTAGCAGCTTGCAACAGCCACTCATTGAGTATGTGTACACACACAAGTTTATGCTTAAACCTCCATGTCAATGCATAAGGTCATTTAAACGCCTTAAAGGGATAGTTCACCTAAAACTGAACATTCTGGGTAACACTTTATATTTCGATTAGGGATGCACAATGATATCGGGACAACATCGGTATCGGCCGATAAAAACTTAAAATCGGCATCGGCCGATATGAATATTTCTGCCGATGAGCCGATAGGGTGGCGTGTTTCCTATGCGCACGTGACGACCGCGAACGAAGCATGAGCGCCAACAACTTAAACTTCCAACTAGGGGTGTGCGTCTCACGGTTTTTGATCGTGGACGATAAAATGTCTCCACGATCTGCTTTTAAAGAAAAATTATAGTATCGTGCATTCTATCAGTTCAATTCTGGCGCCTTCATCTCAACATACTGTACAACGCGACGTACAATCACATCACATCACATGTAAACGCAGAGGTAGAGTTACACTCACGGGACACCGCAATTCACAAAAGTTCATTATTTGCATATGCGTCAAAGTCTTGCTAGATAAACATGTCATTCACGTGCTGATGCGCTGTTCTAACATCCGCTTTTCTGAGCGCGTACAACCGACGCTCACAGGAACTAAAAGCCTGTCACAGCGCCTGCATACTGGACTAATCTTTCGAGTCTTATTGCGCTGATACTGTCAAATACACACAAGGTTTACATAAACAAAGTTGGTTATGTCTAAAGTGAAAGCAAACAGAGAAAATCTGCTTGTCAAATGCGTGTATATTAGACGCGTCGCGTGCAGTTCTTAAAGAGACAGTAATAATATGCTGCCGCTTGTCCTTAAAGAGATACTACACCCAGAAATAAAAATTCTGTCATTATTTACTCACTCTAATGTTGTTCCAAACCTGTATTCATTTCTTTCTTGTGCTTAAATATACTATGGAAGTCACTGGAGTACAGCAACTGTTTGGTTAGCCACATTCTTCCAAATAACTTTTATGATTTCAACAGAAGAAAGAAACTTGAGAGAGTAAATGATGACAATTTAAATTTTTGGGAGAACTATCCCTTTAATGTTAATAAAACAACAAAACAAAGAGGAAATCACTCACTGCTCTTGACTGAGAACTTTAATAGAAGCTTTAGTAAGCTTTTTTTGCACTTAAAAAAATACAAATATATCGGTATCGGCATCGGGCAAAATTAGTTTGAAAATATCTGAATATCGAATATCGGCCAAAATCCTATATCGTGCATCCCTAATTTCGATAGTAAACTTTAGACATTCTACTTACCATAAGTAACTTTGCAACTACATGTGAACTACCAGTCATTAGACTGTCTGCTTAATATCTGCTCACACTTTATTTTGATGCTCCCCCAACAGACGTTCTACTGACTATAAGTAACTCTACAAGTAGCTATGTCATCTTATTCTACTAACCCGAACACTTAGCCTAACAGTCTTCTAATACTCTGAGAGCAGTAGATGAAGTACACAAATCAAGTACTTGGGTCAAAAAAGTAGATACCCATATAATATAGTAAAAGTGTTAATTTTACTTGAGAAAAAGTACAGAAGAACTACATTTTTAATGTACTTAGGTATTAAAAGCAAAAGGTACTGATTGACGAATGTTTATTTTGCAATTTTATATACTCCATCCTTCTGTTTAGAATATGTGTGGGGGGAGGGGGTATATACTGTATATATACTAGACAAACAGATAAGGCTTAAATAGGTTACAGCTCTCTGACATCATTATGAATTGACCTATGGCTAAGCCACGCCCCCTCCACTCACTCGGACAAATAGTCAACATTCGGTGACAGGCGCTGTCAGAGTAGGAGACATTTCACAGGAGGCAATTGATGATTTTTGGAGACAGAAAGATTATATATCATCTCGAAGTCACCAAAAGGGCCTTAACTATTCATTGGGGGGTTACCGGTATATTAATAATTTTATTGTTGAGAAGGTCGATGAAAAGCTTCAGCTCCAGGCAAAAATGTACAGGTCACAGTGTAAACGTGATAAACTGCATCTCGTTGCCATCACCATCTCAGACAACAAGATAGAGGATCAGCATTGTTCATGCACTGCAGTATTTACATGAATCATTCAGCACAACATTACTATCATTTGTTATCTCGGTTATTTAAAGATACGTTAATGAAGCTAAGTGACATCATGTACAACGCAGCTAGAAGCTAACGTCAACGTTTTCTAATGTTAGCCTAACGTTACGTTAGTGATGTTAAAGATAACGTTCAAATACGTTGTTGACTTAAAACAGATGTAGACATCCTTGTTTAATTCTTGTTTAATTTATCCACGTTTAGTTGGTGTTGTGATCTAAGTTACCGCATAACTTTATCCAGAGCAGACACTTATCTCGGTTGAGATGTTTGGGAAAGGGTCAAAAATACACACCGTCGCCCAGCCTCTCGGGATACCTAGTGTCGGAGTTGGATGTACCCCATGTCAAGTCAAGTCATCTTCATTTATATAGCGCTTTTAACAATGGATTGTTTCAAAGCAGCTTTACAGAGATAAACATATAATTTAAGGTAACATTGTTTTGGCGTTATAGCGGTTCTTGAATAATGTTATTTCCAGCTAAAGTTAACTTTGATTGATTCACCTCCGTCGAAATGATCAGACTTTAAACGCGAACCTGTGATTAACGCTGACGGCGTTCACATGCACATTCAGAATTGATTCTATAGTTATGTGCTTTTGAAAATATGTGCGCAGGTTTGTAATTCATACAACCCAGCCTAAACAAACTACTTGTCTTGCCTATAAATTTTGATAAAGAATTTTGTTTTATTTTATCACTTCAGGGTACGCGAGCCAGAATTCACAACGCTTTATCTGTAGAGTGGGAAAGGGATCCTCCATAGGGAGAGGATAGTGGATACTTCAGCACTGCATTGTCATCGGGTCCAGGCGGATCTCCTTCGTCAGATCTGGACACGGCCTAGATCCGGCAGGCTGCGGGAAAACCTCGGGATAAACAAAGACACTAATATTAGCGTAGATGCCATTCTTCTTATGATGTAGCGAGTACATCAAGATTTAATGGAAGTGTTCCCAGTTCCGGCTGACCTAATCTATGCAGCCTAACATTGAATTATAGAAGTCTATAATGTATTATGTGTATGCTAGGTCAAAGAGATGTGTCTGCTTCCCGGACAATGGTAGGAAGACTGTTCCAAAGTTTTGGTGCTAAATAGGAAAAGGATCTACCGCCAGCAGTCGATTTAGATATTCTAGGTATTATCAACTGGCCGGAATTTTGAGATCGCAATAGACGTGAAGGAATATAATGTGTTAAGAGCTCGCTCAAGTACTGCGGAGCTAAACCATTTAGTGCTTAAATGCACACCGTTTGACCATTTTAAACTTAAAATGACAAGAAAAAACATAAAAACGAATGAATGAAAACTGACTAACTGCAATGCATTTCAATGGACATGGTAGCAGAGAATGTCCGAGGGGACTGGGTTATCTATGTGCACTGTGATTGGCTCATCACGTTTGGGGGCGTGGCTTAGCCATAGGTCAATTGTAGACAGCACCGGTCAATAAGGAAGATTATGCAGACACTTACTATGCATTGATCTGCAAGTAAGAAAATGTGCAAACATACTAGTTTCATCATTTGAAACGGCTACGGCAGCAGGGGAGATGCATGAGCCTTAAATTGCATTATTACATGGCTCTGTGGAATACTTGATTCTGATTGGTCAATCACACCATCCAGCAGTATGTTATCCCCGATAACCACAGGTAAAAAAGAATAACACGGGCTCATCGGGGTTACTGAATTCGGCACTTTGCGCTTGCTAGGAATGTTTTTTCCTCATGGTTTGTGTTTGGTGAGCGAATAAAATATTAAAACTCAAATCAATATTTTGTGTACAGTTATTTTAATTGTCATCTGGTATAGCAGACTTGTTTCGTACAAACGCAGCTGCTGCCATTTTGCGACGATTATTTTTGTACACTGTAATGGATTATAAGATAAAAAAAACAGGTACCATTTAAAACAGTTTGATCTCAAATCAACATCTCTTATTCTTATAATTATTTCTGTGGTGAAATGCCATTTAATAAGTGGTATGACTGTACTGTATCCCTTAAATGTCCATCAAGTTTGAACTTGCCGCTTGCTTGCACCTGCTATCTCTGTGCAAGCACTGCGCTTAAAGAGCTAATAAAATATTTCGACTCAGATCAATATTTCATGTCTAATTATTTACTTATGTGGCAAGTAGCCGTGTAATAAGTGGGATAATGTACATCCAGAAGGATATCATCGCAGAATAAACACTGTCGGGGTTTGTGCACCTTCCTCGACCATTTTTTGATCAGGAGATTCAGTACTCTTTTAGAAGATGCATAACAGCGCCCCCTACTGAAAAACAGTGAAAACACGGAAAGCCGGAAAATTTCCGTCAAAGGCGGGGAAGAGTTTTCTCAGAAATTACGTAAATTTCCGTCAATGGCGGGGAAAGAGTTAATGCGAGTTAGTTGACATGTAGTTGCACAATTAATTATAGTTAGTGAAATGTCTAAAGGGGACAATCAAATTTAAGTGTAACCAAGTTCTATCATCATTTACTCACCCGCTGGTGGTTCCAAACCTGTGTGACTTTCTTTCTTCCGTGAAACACAAAAATATCTTTATCGCACCCCAGTGTTCCTTTCAATATCATCTTTTGTTTTCCAAAGAAAGAGCAAAGTCATACAGGTTTGGAATTACTTGAGGGTGACTGTACACCTTTTTAAAAGAAGACTGTGTTGTATGTCCATCCATTCCCAGGTGCATGTGCCTTGCAGGGCCATAATCTGTCCTTGCACTGAGGTAATACCAAACCCATTTCTTTCTATTTTAATGGACTGAATGAAAGTGAGCAGGGCTCCCAACAAATCCCAGTGGAGATGCTCGGCTCAGACGTGAAATTTCACAGTAACTTAAAGTTCAGTGACTGACGATAATCAAAAAGATGCATTTAAATGCTGAATGCATACTACGACCAGACTTAGATATTTTCAACCATTTTAAAGCAACAAGTCAATCTCAAATTCTCTGATGGAAGAGCATATGCTTTTAAAACATTTTAAAGGCTGCTGTTTCCATCCAGGGATTGACGGGGACGGCAACACTGTTGGGTTAAAAGGTCAAAGAGCCGAATCTAGGACAGTTGCCTTCTTGAAATAAGAGAGAAGATAGTTCTTCTGTGTGAATTACCCCTTATCATCCTTCCAGTCTGTCCCCAGGCTCTTTGGACGGAGCTTTAAGAGCTGAGAATCCATTCAGATAGGGGATGTGCGAGTTTGTTAACCCAGGGAAGTGACCTCTATTTCAGCGACTATATGTTTATGTTGCTGGATGCTCCAGAGATTGTTTTTCTGCCCCAGCAAAACTTTGCTACCCCTGTCGTAGCAGAGTTTTTATTTTCTCTGCTCCTCGAAAGTGGAGAGTTTGACACTGGCTGATTCCTCCCTGCTGTGGAGACTGCATGAAAAAGTCTTCTAGATTTAGTCTTGGGCATTTATCATTTGTGCTTGCTCAAATTTTGAAGGTAAAATCGAATAAGCATCGATCACGATAGAAACTATACATTATATGTACATATACATGACTGGAGAGAGATAGGGTGGGATTGGGCGGGAAACGACCGCGGGTCACATACGAGCCTGGGTTTCTTGTGAGCACTTGTGAGACTTGCCAGTAGCGATTTTGCAACTGTTTATTATGTCTTGTCCAAAGCGGCAGACTTAGAGGTTTTTTGCACAAATATCACACATGGAAATACAAGTGAATTGACTAAAGTGCCATTTTTGAAAATAAGGCATTTCAATAACTACTAACCTTTTCATTTCCATTAAAGTAAAATTACTGAGCCTAAACATAGCAGCCTGATTAAAAAAATGCATTTTTTTAAAAAAAAGTCTGAAGTCTTCAAATACAGTGGTTTGCAAAAGTATTCGTACCCCTTATTTTCCCCCCACATTTTGTTATGTTGCTGCCTCATATTACTACTTTAATTGAATTTTTATTTCACATCACTCTACACTCCATACACCATAATGACAAAGCAAACAACAGATTTGTGACATTTACAAAAATGAGTTTCATGGTAATCTCATGTTTTATCTTATTCTTGCCATTTTGGGACCTATGCATTTTATAACTGTCGATAATATTCTCTTATCTCGAATGAAGCTGAAAAGGACATATTTTCATATAGCATTACAAACAGACTGTGATGAATCTGTCAGACCTAAACTCAAGCCAATTTTAAAGGTGAGCTCAGTAATTTTCCCTCATTAGTAAATTTCCCTCTTTTTTCACATTAATGAAAAATATTTGAAATGATGCACACCCACCTAAGCCATTTCAGCAACCTAATAAAAGCTGTATTATTTTACCACCACATTGCCATCATTTGACCAGCTGAATACTGTTTATTTTATTTCAGTAAGCCCTTATTTTTGGAAACATAACCAATAAATGATTCATAGCTGGTATCAGGATTTAGCTGCAGATCCATGCCAGCACAACATAAAATTACTGAGTGCACCATTATTAAATCATATTTTTTCAGGGTTTTTACACAGAAACAAAGTGAGGTTTTAAGGTTTTTTACAAAAACTTGATTGGATTTGTGTGCATGCCAGGACTCTGGAGTCTAAAAAACAACTTCAAATTATAAAGTATTAACAACCTTTTTTTTTGAAGACTGTTTCCCCACATAAACAGCTTATATGTCCTACTCCACTGGAATTTAGCCTGAAAACCAAAAATCCCAATGACAGTGACACTGTAATCTTGACCTTTACTTTGGCAAACATTGTCTGATGATGGAGAAGATCGATCTGAATGGGGATTTGAGAGCTCTCCACTGCCCTTTCATGCGAGTCTCCAGAAATCTCATTGTAGTTTTTTTTTGGCTCCTCCTTTCATGAGTTCATTCTTTATGCCAGTCATGCCAGGCAGCAACATCATGCTTTAGTGAGGACACTGTGCTTCTCTATGGGCTGGAGATGATGGATTGGACTCAACGTTTGTCTATAATAGAAATGGGCTTGGACTGGGCTCTTGGCCATTGCGTCCCACAAGCATCGGGTCTATTTTAAGCATCTTGTTTGTGTACAAACAATTCACATGCATTATAAAACTTCCAAATGTTCTGACACATCACAGGGATCTCTCTGCAATGTATTGCGGGTGAGAAAAATGCTCTAAAGATTTCATCATCCAGACAAAAATATACTGCCCAATTTTGGGATTTCCATTCCAATTTCCCCTCCACCGAAACACTTAACAGGAGTTTTGTCTCACTTGAACACACAATGCCTGCCATTTTTCATGAGCTGAGAGAGGTTGACAGTCTGTTAGAAATGTATATTCTTTATCTCAGCTGAGTGAAAAGCCTTGCTTGCACATTCCATTCCATGTAAGTCAAACATCTGGTATTCATTAATGGAGGATGGAGTCTTCTCCCTCCTCCTTTCTCTTTTTCTGTCTATATTTTATACATTGAGGGGCCTTCTCGGATGTCCAGGAGCTAGAGGAGATCTGAGCGGATACTGACCATTAGAATTGTTATACAATGTATATCTGATATGAGATGATGTCATTTATGATCTTATTGGTTGAATAATGAGAAACTCCCCTTAAACGTTACCTATATATGTCATAGACAAAGAATATCGGGCTGAGCTCTTTGTCTCCTCGGCGCTGATCTTTCTTCTCTTTGTTTTATTCATTCATTACGCTCAATAAAAGGACGGAGAGAAAAGGCACTTCGTGTTGGAAGACTTTATTTCTAACACAGTCCTAACATGATTGATAGTGATTGACAGCCAAAAATACCGCATGAAACGCGCTCTTCTGTCATACATATATCCTTAACGTGACAGACAACTTGTTGACTGCTGTTCCGTTTATACAATGCACATCAAGCATAATGGCTCGCAGAATTCACTTCGGTTATTGAATGCATTTGTCAGTCTCTTTTACAACTGAACAGTGTGTGAACAGTATTCAGCAGTGCAGACAGGACTTACAACTGTACTATTATGTTTGCTGATAACGTAACATTTTTTATGTTGGATTTATTCAGCAATTCTGTATCTTGCTACCTTAATTTATGCTACCATGAAAAAGGAAACCGGTATCAGCGATGTAATCAATTTGTCTTCATAATTGTTTTGTTTTTCTGTAATAATAACCAAGGACAGGCAGTACTTTGTTCCATTGTTTTTTTGTTTTTTTTCATTAAATCATTAACACTGTAAAAAAATGTTACTGCTATTTACTTAAAAAAATTATGGTAACAATATTACACATGATATTTTTGAGTAGTTAATGCTTGATTTCTTTCATGGAATCTACCTGAACAAATCATGTAAAATCCCCTAATTTATTTAGTCTATGACACAATGAATTTTATATTTTTAGTGAAATATGCTTTTTTATTTTAAGTTGACTGTCAAAATTGTGTGAATTCGAGTGAATGGGTATGACCTGTTTATATTTGACTGAGTTATATTGTATAATTAAAAGACTGCATGTCGTTAGCACAGAAACAAACTTGTCACTGCACTGGCATTAGCAAAGTTATTGCTCAATGAACAAAGCAACATGCTTCAGAGTATTAATACATGCAGTGTAGGTTTTATTCATAAACCTTAACCTTATTCATAAGCCCTACTGTTCTGCACAATGGTAACGATGAAAACTTCAACATAATAGAAACTCTTTCAAATGCCAAACATAACTGAACATTAAACATTAACAGATGTTTCCATTTACTCAAAAACACCTTAAATAACACTTCATTTCAATATTTACTCTCCATTTCCAGCCATGTGCAAAGCATGCTGGAAAATAACAATGGTGTCTCTAAATAAAACCGACTAATTGAGCTAATTCTCTTAAAATAAATAGTTAGCCCTTTTCCCTAATTTCATCAGCTTTGTTGGTTCCTCAATTCAAGCCTCAAAACTGTGTATGTTTCCTTAAAAAAATTAGGAAAATGTATCTCTTGGTTTTATTAGTTAAATGTTCTCAATATTTTCTAAACAACACTGAACCACAATTTTCTAAATAAAATATACATAATATTTTGAATTATCACCCTAATCATTATCATCATTTTTTAAAGGAAAATTACAAGACCGGTGAATGCATTAGTGGATGAAAAGTTACTTATTTCATACAATAATTTAAGTGTTTTTTTCCTATATCAAAGGTTGTAATATTGTGATTCAGCTAGTTGGTTTGGTTCATAACTTCTTTGATCTCCATATAGAATAAATGGTAACACTTTACAATAAGGTTCCATTTGTTAACATTGGTTCTTTGCGTGAGAACGCAAATGTTTTGCGAGGGAATGCAAAACTTTTGAGAGAGAATGCATCTCATGTATTTTCCAACGGCATGTCCCTTTAGGGGCTCCATAGTGTTACCAATAAAATAAATGGTAAAAATACTCTCAAAGATGCTCTCAAGTTTCTTTCTGTACGAGTGCTCTTAACTGTATATGTCAGTAGTTCTTTAACACTCACTCTATAAACAAAAAGAAGTCATTAATTATTGCAGATTTCCAGAAACAAATTAATCCTCAACCGTTTAAGAGATGATTCATCTTCCATCTTGGAGAATTTAATCTAGGCTGAGTCTCTGAATCACAATACACTGAATCTATGTGTGTGTGTGGGTGTTCATGTGTATGCAGGTGCTGTCTGCAAGCATAACTGATATGGATGCAACAGACAATATGTATAATGTCAAATTTTACGCTGGCTTAATAACAGTGTTTGATCCACGATTAGTTCCGTCATCCCTCTTTATGTGGCTCTTGGTATTTAACACCCAGCAAATCAGTGGAAATGAAATAGCTACACAAAATGTGCGTAACGAAGAGCTTGGAAGCAAGAATGCGTATTTTATCTCATCCTCTGATTATAGATTTACTGATGTGCTGAATGGGGACACAAAATGAGGACAGGGTTACGCTGTTGATATACAGGACTGATATTTTAAAAATGGCCACTGACTCATCAGTCAGATGGTTTTCTCAGAAGCAGTAAATCACATGCTCTTATCGTATTCATGTTCATATGAATATTATCCCCGTTGTGCAATTCTCTGCTGCCACCTTACAGAGCATAAGAATTATATACCTCTTAAATGATAGCAGTTAGTCATTTAAAAATGTTTGTTTTGCCAGAGTATTTTACAGTCAAAAGCAAAACACCTTATTATAACTCATCCTTACAGTAAAAAAAAAAACAGTAAATATCTCCAGGATACAAATAATTTTGCTGTCAGCCTGGTTACTGACAGCAAAGTTTCAAAACAGGCTTCTGAACTCACAAATGTCAATGTTCAGAGGTTTCATATGTTTAGCGTGATGATTTTTCATATTTTCTAAAAAAATAAATAAATCTGTTTTTCCTTCATTCACTCTGTCAAATATAATGAATCCCACCAATCAGTTTTGGTCAGAAATAATATTAAACAACTTTAATATGACTGACAGCTTGAATCTACGACTCATACAATACAAAATCCTCCATAGAACTTATTATACAGGACAAAGGATGTTCAAGATGGGTTTTAATCAATCAAATATTTGCACGCAGTGCACAAGTAATACAGCAGACGATTACATGCATGCCTGGTGGCTTTGTACACCAGTCCAAAGATTCTGGACTAAGGTTTGTGAGGACTTATCAATATCAATATGAATACGCATTAAATTCAAGGCACTGACGTTTGCCTACAGAACAACCACTGGCACTGCTCCCTCTTACCTAAACTCATTACTTCAGACTTATGTGCCATTCAGAAACCTGCGCTCTGCTAGCGAATGTCGTCTTGTGGTACCATCTCAAAGAGGCACAAAATCTCTTTCTCGGACCTTTACAATGGCTGTTCCCTGTTGGTGGAATGATCTGCCTAACTCAACCAGAGCTTCTGAGTCAGTAGCCACTTTCAAGAAACTGCTGAAGACATATCTTTTTCGGCAGCACTTGATTCAGTAGAATTAACACTTTCTCTTCTCTTCTATTCTATAAAAAAAAACAAAAAAAACAAAAAACAAAACTGCACTAAAATTAAACTGAGAGGGGTTATAGCACTTACGTATTGTTGTCCTACTGTTAGTTTAACTGCTTCTATTGTTCTCATTTGTAAGTCGCTTTGGATAAAAGCGTCTGCTAAATGAATAAATGTAAATGTAAATGTAAATATGGCTTAAGTGTAATATACCTACTTGCCCAAAACTATGCATATTAGGGGATTTAAATGATATCAATATGGAGATCGACAAAGCACACATGGTCCTCACCACATTATCTGTTGCAAAGAAAACTATTCTTTTGAATTGGAAAACTAAAAACAATCTTAGCATTAACCAGTATAGAAATCTCCTGTCGGATCATATCAGTTTGGAGTCCATGCTTGCTTTTAACAATCTTCGATCGGGTGACTTCGATTCTCTCTGGGCCCCGCTGATTAATTATGTCACTTAGTGGGAGGGAAGGGATATGTGTTCTGCCCTGCTGGGGGATACGGGGATCTGCGGTACGATACCACTCCGACATGCGGTACGGTACCAGTCCGACATCCAACATCCAACTTAAGCCAGCTCACAATCAGTGGGCCAGTCTGGTATCCAAAAACCAGCCCAAGTCAGCCCACAGTTTGTGGAACTGTTAGATAGCCTGCTGTCAGCCCAAGCCAGACCACAGTCTGTGGACCAGTCTGGTATCCAACAACCAGCCCAAGTCAGCTCACATTCTGTGGACCAGTCTGGTATCCAGCAATCAGCCCAGTCCTGCTCACAATCTGTGGACTGGCTGGGCATCTAACAACCAGCCCAAGTCAGCACACAACCTGTGGACCTATCTGGCATTCAACAACTAGCACAAACCAGCTCACAGTCTGTGGATCAGTCGGGATCAGTCGGGCATTTAACAACCAGGCTAAGCCACCTCACAATCTGTGAGCTAGTCTGGCATCCAACAACTAGCTCAAGCTAGCTCATAATCTGTGGACTAATCCGACATCCAACAACCAACCCAAGCCGGCTCACAATCTGTGGACCAGTCGGGCATCCAACAACCAACCTAAGTCAGCTCACGGTCTGTGGACCAGTCTTGCATTCAACAAACAGCCCATGACAGCTCACAATCGGTAGACCAGTCTGGCATCTAACAACCAGCCCAAGTTAGCTCACAGTATGTGGATTAGTCTGGCATCCAATAACCATCTCAAGCCAGCCCACAGTCTGTGGACTAGTCTGGCATTCAACAACCAGCCTAAGTAAGCTCATAACCTGTAGACCAGTCTGGTATCCAATAACCAGCCCAAGTCAGCTCATAGTCTGTGGACCAGTCTAGCATCCAACAACCAGTCCAAATCAGCTCACAATTTGTGGACCAGCCCGGCATCCAACAGCCAGCCAAAGTCAGCTCACAGCTGGCGGACCAGTCTGGCACCTAAACAACCAGCCCAAGTCAGCTCGCCATCTGTGGACCAGTCTGGCATTTAACAACCAGCCCAAGTCAGCTCGCCATCTGTGGACCAGTCTGGCATTCAACAACCAGCTTAAGCCAGCTCACAGTATGTGGATCAGTATGGCATCCAACAACCAGCCTAAGCCAGCTCACAATCTGTGGACTAGTTCGGCATCTAACAACTAGTCCAAGCTAGCTCAAAATCTGCGGACCAGCCTGGCATCCAACAACCAGCCAAGACGAGCTCACAATCTGTGGTCCAGTATGGCATTCAACAACTAGCCCAAGTCTGTTCACAATCTGTGGATTGGGATGGCATTCAACAACCAGCCCAAGGCAGTTTACGGTCTGTGGACCAATCTGGCATTTAACAACCATCATATACCAGCTTACAATCGGCAGACCAGTCTAGTATCCAATAAACCAGCCCAAGTCAGCTCATAATCTGCGGTCCAATCCGGCATCCAAGAACTAGCCCAAGCCAGCTTACAAACTGTGGACCAGTCTGGCATTCAACAACCAGCTTAAGCCACCTCACAGTTTGTGGACTAGATCTCAGTGCTCTGCGTGTAGCACAAACTGGCTACTAGTCTGTGGACCATCCTAGTGGCCTGCAGTCAGCATAAACCAGCTCTCAGTCTGTGGCCCAGCCCAGCAGTTTGCATTCAGCACATTCCCGTTACCAGTCTGTAGACCAGCTCAGTGGAAACTCATTATCAGTTACCAGTCTAAAGTTTTAAAACAAAAATAAAAAATAAAAAAATAAATAAAGTTGCCCTCCGAAGAGGTGGAGGTAAAAAAAAAAAAAAAAAAAAAAAAAAAACTCTGTCAAATATAAAAATCTGAAAATAATTTCAATTGATGCATGCTTTAAGACAACCAGATGGTTTCAAACTGATTTGCCCATTATATTGCTTGCTATTAATAAGAAGTAATATATATATAAAAGCACAATTACCACAATTTAATGTTTTATACAGGTAGATTTAAGGATAGTTAGTGATGCTGTAATAATTGTGATAAAAAAAGAGAAAATCAAATGAAATGGCACATTTGGTACATTCTGGTCATCTGTAATTTTAATGGGAAAATGTTGTTATTTTGTAATGTTAAAGGTAGAGAAGGCCATTTCGGAGAGGCTAGCATTAGCAAGCTAGTTTTGAAAGCATAAGGTTCCACCCTCCCTTCAGAGTGTCTCCAAAGCCACGCCTCCTTCAAAACACATGAACACGCACAGCAGAGTCTGCAAAAAGACTGCGTTAAATTACTTCAAAGCACATAACATTACAATAATAATGAACATGAACAACTTACAGAGCTCTTTTTTTTTTTTTTTTATTTTTTTTAAGTATTGTTGATTACCTACAAAGCACTAAATGGTTTAGCTCCGCAGTACTTGAGCGAGCTCTTAACACATTATATTCCTTCACGTCTATTGCGATCTCAAAATTCCGACCAGTTGATAATACCTAGAATATCTAAATCGACTGCTGGCGGTAGATCCTTTTCCTATTTAGCACCAAAACTTTGGAACAGTCTTCCTACCATTGTCCGGGAAGCAGACACATCTCTTTGACCTAGCATACACATAATACATTATAGACGTCTATAAATTCAATGTTAGGCTGCATAGATTAGGTCAGCCGGAACTGGGAACACTTCCCTTAAATCTTGATGTACTCGCTACATCATAAGAAGAATGGCATCTAGGCTAATCTTAGTGTCTTTGTTTATCCCGAGGTTTTCCCGCAGCCTGCCGGATCCAGGCCGTGTCCAGATCTGATGAAGGAGATCCGCCTGGACCCGATGACAATGCAGTGCTGAAGTATCCACTATCCTCTCCCTATGGAGGATCCCTTTCCCACTCTACAGATAAAGCGTTGTGAATTCCGGCTCGCGTACCCCGAAGTGATAAAATAAAACAAAATTCTTTATCAAAATTTATAGGCAAGACAAGTAGTTTGTTTAGGCTGGGTTGTATGAATTACAAACCTGCGCACATATTTTAAAAGCACATAACTATAGAATCAATTCTGAATGTGCATGTGAACGCCGTCAGCGTTAATCACAGGTTCGCGTTTAAAGTCTGATCATTTCAATGGAGGTGAATCAATCAAAGTTAACTTTAGCTGGAAGTAACATTATTCAAGAACCGCTATAAAGCCAAAACAATCTGTTACCTTAAACTATATGTTTATCTCTGTAAAGCTACTTTGAAACAATCCATTGTTAAAAGCGCTATATAAATGAAGATGACTTGACTTGACTAGTTGTACCACCTGACTGCTGCAGATCCATTTCGCCGTTGATAGTGTTGACAAAGAAACGCATAAATTTGAGTCTGAGGGTGTGAACAGCTCCGGGTAGAACATCAAGGGGTTTTCATCTAGTAATTATAGTTACGACATGGTGTGAACGCAGTATAAGCTCATTGCTTTGGTACAGGAGGAACTGTAAAATGCACCTGCTGTTTGTTTGTGGCGCTCTGTGACTGTCTGTCTACAACTCTGCATAGCCTTATGGAACGCGCTGATGAGCGAATGCAATGATTGGAAGAACATTTTTTGGTCCTGAGGCTTCCAGAGAATATATATGTCCATTGTTTAATTTTAAGACCACTTCTATTATTGATTGCTATCAGGATGTGAAGAGAGTTTCAACCACTATAACAAAACTGATGGGAGATGAAATTGTGGGTATGTTTTGTCTCATGTCTCAGGAATCAGTGTTCGGTTCCCACATCTTAAAGCATACTCAGCAGACGTGGGTGTAATGCGCCATAATAGAAAATGCATTTAAAATGGGTCTACAGGAGCTCATTTTATGAATCATTAATAATGAATTGGTGCAATCTATCCTAATGATGACAGCTCCTGCTTCTGTCTGGCTTTGGGAACATTTGGCTTCAATAGACCCCTTGCTTTTCTTTACATTCAATAGACATAAGGCTTCCTGGGGATATTGTCAACTCACAGGGTTTTACGTGTACAAGATGTGTAGCAGGTCGTGCTCCTGCCGCTGTCGTCTCTTTCTGCACCAGATTTTCAGAGAGTACCTAAAGTATATAATTTATTTGTGCACTCTAAAGTTAGCAAGCGGTCAAACACTGGTCTTCATAACTGCACAAACCACTGTTTCTCTCTATAGTGGTGTTTACACCACACACACACACACACACACACACACACACACACACACACACACACACACACACACACGCACACACACACACACACACACACACACACACACACACTATATACTTTAGTCAAAACATTTCTAGGTAGGGAAATGGCAACCATCTGGAAGTGGTGTCTGCCTATACGGTTACGAATCAGGCTGCTAACAGTAAAGTCAGAGGTTTAATCCCAAGCAAGGGTGACCAGGAAGTGATAATGAAAACTCATCCTGTCCCTATCACTGTCCTCTTGAGTAGTGTACAGTAGTTCTAGACACTCCATGGGGATTATGTGGCTGTGTACTCTGTTATATCTTTTTGAATTAGTTTAGACTATAACAGTTTAACCACCTATAGCTAAAGGCTGAGACTGAAACCTCTGCATTTCTGTTCAGGGAGTTTATTAACTGCTTGCCCTAAAAAAATGGCCACATTTTGCAGACACACAGCAGTGGAGATGTATGAATTTCCTCTGGTGAATGGAAAAGGTAGGCTATCATTATAAGTGAACCTGCTGTCTGCCTCAGAGGTGAGCTAGAGATAAAAAGACCAGACAGCAAGGTTTTTATTACCTTAACCCCTTTTAATGGTCTATTTAATAACATCTCTTCCTCCCTTTTCATTAATTCTCTTTCAGTAGTGTTATTACTGTACAATGTGCAATTTTTAAACCATGTTGAATTTGTTATCTATCTATTTATAAATTACAGGAACGTCTGTCTGTCTGTCTGTGTGTCTGTCTGTCTGTTAATCAAATATCTCTCGAACCGTTAGTCCGATGGATTTTAAACTTGTCAGGGGTCTTGCTACAGGCACGAGTAAGTGCAGTGCCGAGTTTGACATTGTTTGGATTAGAAATGCAAAAGATGAATGCAGCTTCACTGGTTACTTCTGAAGTAAAAAAGTAGCGATTCTTTTCGAGAAATGTAGCGATTCTTTTCAAGGTTGTTATTATACATTTATTACAATGTAATTATACATTTATTACAGTGTTATTATACATTACATTATTATTATTATACGTTACATTATTATTTTGTTACATTATTGTTTTTGAAAAAAGTAGCGATTTTTTAAAAATAGTGATTTTTGAAAAAGTAGCGATTTTTGAAAAAAGTGGCGATTCTTTTTGAAAAAAGTAGCGATTCTTTTTGAAAAAGTAGCGATTATTTTTGAAAAAGTAGTAAAAAATGTTATTATACATTTGCTACAGTCTTATACATTTATTACAATGTAATTATACGTTTATTACAATGTAATTATACATTTAATAAAGTGTTATTATACATTTGTTACATTATTATCTTGTTAAATTATTCTTTTTGAAAAATGATTGATTCATTTTTAAAAAGTAGCGATTCTTAATGAAAAAGTAGCGATTCTTTTTGAAAAAAGTAGTGTAAATGTAATTATACATTTGTCACTGTCTTATTATATATTACAATGTAATTATACGTTTATTACAATGTAATTATACGTTTATTACAATGTAATTATACATGGATTACAATGTAATTATACATTACAGTGTTATTATACATTTGTTACATTATTATTATTATACATTTGCAGTGGTGGAAAGAGTACTGAAAAAGCATACTCAAGTAAAAGTACTGTTACTTGTCAAAAAATGTAGTGAGAGTAGAGTAAAAGTACCGGTCCTAAAAACTACTCAAAGTAGGAGTAAAAAGTAGCCCTTTTAAAAGTACTCAAGAGTAGTGAGTAGTGAGTATTATGCTATGAATGTTAGTCCACCTTATACCCTGCAAATTGAAAATGTAGCTTACTCTTTTATCACAGATTCATAGAAAAAAAGAAACAGTATTTCAATATTTCTCCAACAGTTTTATTTTTGACTGCTAGCACTAAAAATACAGCGTTTCCCCTACCATTGTTTTGGACGACCCCCGCCCCCCCTAAAATGCTGACAAAATCCAGTCATAAAAAAGGAATTTATAACTCGGAATTTCACGGAATTTGTAAATTTTTTGAGGAAAAATAGAAAGCAGTTCAGTACACTTGAAATCAAATCGCGATATAGTGTGAATATTAAACCACAAAGACAATTTAAATACGAATCCTGCATGTTCTGTGTGAATGAATGGTGCAGCCGACGCGCAGTTTCATTTAACACACACACACACACACACACACTGAAGCACGTGTGAGGTGTGACGCTTGCGCTGTTTTTTTGCCTATATGAAGACACAAATGCATGAACTTCCTCCAGGCTCAAGATCCACTCCGAAAGTCACTTCGTGAACAAAATAAATTGGCGCCAGGTGTCTCGAAGTCTGTTGATGCTGGTTTGATGCAAAGTTTTCCGAGCGCGATTTGATTTGATGGGAATCACGCATGGAGTCACATGATGACTTATTATAAAAATAAATATTAATATAAATGTAGCGACGGCAGGTTCAGGGAAAATAGCGCAGTAAAAGTACCGATACAGCACTTAAAATGTACTCAAGTAAAAGTAAAAGTACACTGTTTTTAAACTACTTAAAAAAGTACAATTCCTAAAAAAAACTACTCAATTACAGTAACGAGAGTATTTGTAATTCGTTACTTTACACCACTGTACATTTGTTACATTATTATTTTGTTACAATATTCTTTTTGAAAAAGTTGCGATTCTTTTTGAAAAAGTAGTGATTCTTTTTGAAAAAAGTAGCGATTCTTTTTGAAAAAAGTAGCGATTTAAAAAAAAGTAGCGATTCGTCTTGAAAAAGTAGCGATACTTAAAAAAGTAACGATTCTTTTTTAAAAAGTAGTGATTCTTTTTTAAAAAGTAGCGATTTTTTAAAAGTAGCAATTCTTTTTTAAAAAGTAGCGATTGTTTTTTAAAAAGTAGCGATTCTTTTTGAAAATAGTGATTTTCAAAAAAGTAGCGATTCTTTTTGAAAATAGTGATTTTTAAAAATCAAGTAGTGTAAAAAATGTAATTATACAGTTGTCAGTCTTATATATTTATTATAATGTAATTATACGTTTATTACAATGTAATTATACATTACAGTGTTATACGTTTAGTACAATGTGATTATACATAACAGTGTTATTATACATTTGTTACATTATTAATATACATTTGTTACATTATTATTTTGTTACATTATTCTTTTGGAAAAAGTAGCGATTCTTTTTGAAAAAGTATCGATTTTTCCAAATTTGTTTATACCGTCTTTATATATCAATGCATAATTAAAATCTTAGTACTCTGGAAAAGAAATTATATAAATCGAGTGTCTGTAGTGCTCTCAGGGCTGTAATAAACACAGCTCATTATTCCATTCACTCCCACCCCCTCCCTTCTCGGCTCCTTACAAAGCCACGCCCCCTAAAACACATGAACGGGCGCTGCCGACCGCTCGCTCAGCTGGAGGACGCGCTTACCAGCGCCGAGCGGAGAGGAGCGCCGTGCATGTAGTGACATCATGTCAGAATCACAAGTAATAAAATAACTAAACTTTATCATTATGAATATAAACAACTAACATGGCTGTTAGTACTCACTATCAAGCTCGCATATCGATACTGGTAAAGTTTAAAATATATTGAGTTTGATTCGGTAACGAGCTAGTAAAATAAGGCAAAGCTATAAAAGCTTCATTGATACACGTTTTCCGTTTTCATCACTTACACTGATGTAGGTGAATTTCGCGTAAGATTCATAACATATACGGTGTTTTGCATGTAAGAGGTTCCACAATGAAAGCACCGTTGGCTCTGATGAGGACTACACTCCGGAGACTTTTTGGTCATAGCCTTTTCGAATACTGTCTTCCTTTTTTTTTACTTGTTTGACTTCGCTGCCTGTATATGCAGGTACTGAGAATTGTGACTGTTCTTTCTCTGCCATAATTGTTATTTCTAGCTTGAGCTTCCGTGCCTCTTCAAACGGGTTCGTGCATGTGGGCAGCTCTTTTGCAGCAGGGGGTGGAGCCATGGTAGCGAGGGAGATTGACAGTCGCCCCAGCCAATCACTTCATTCGTCCCGGATGGAATAATGAGCTGTGTTTATTACAGCCCTGAGACCACTACAGACACTCGATTTATATAATTTATTTTCCAGAGCACCTAGATTTTAATTATGCATTGATATATAAAGAGAGTATAAACAAATTTGGAAAAAAGTTTTTGGGGAAATTTCTACCTACCCTACCTTTAACTGAATCTAAAAGTCAGCTACACTGTTTAATTCTGAATATTATATTTTATTCTGCTGCGCTTAACGTTATCGTTTTCTCAGAGTTTAGGCTCCTGTGTAATAGTAGCCTAGGCTATTAAGCAACTCAAACATACCAAACCAACAATTACTAAAAACACACAAAAACTGATTTTGCATGGGAATTGCACTAGTTACATAAATATAAAATATTGTTAAGCCCAGAGTATGCTTTGTTTTCTACATTCGAGCTACGCTCGCATTTCTACGCTCTGTCTCAGCCCTGATCATGTTGATCACCATGAGCGGATGGACACATGGTTTTATTCTATGACATAAAATATATCAAGTGTAGCGTCAGTTCTGGCAGGTCACGTTAGTCAAGCTCTCATCAGCTGACTCTCAGCTGATCCACATCTACCTATAGGAATACGACGCCTATCACTGTATACATATATTAAGCTCCTTCAGTATTATCAGCAGCTATTGTGTTTCTCAGGAGCAAATTACCCTCCTCCATCCCCAGCTCCTCCTGTCGTCATTGCTGCTCTCCCTGCTCTTATCCATGCTAGGCTGCATGGATGCGCAGGGAGTTCTTGCCCAGAACAGAACCATACCGCCAATCCTAACTGTATGCTAAATGTTAATCGTATTTGACGATAGTGGTCCTGACAGAAATCAAATTTTTCTTGCTTTGAAAAAGGCAGTTACTAACAAGTAGCAACATGGGACTACAGAGGCTGTCAAGGACATTAAACGTCATCTTGCCGAACAGGAAAACTCATCTACTCACCAGCCTCATTGTGTATTTGTGCTCCTGCAAACTATTCTAACTCAAACTTTCAGAGAAAATGTTAGTTAAATAAAAGAGGAAAGAGTTTTTGAAAGTTGAAAGGTGCAGTAAGCGATCTCCCAGAATTGTTGATGAACACTGTTTATATTTGAAATCAACCCAAACAAATCCACCCCCTCTCTTCATTGCTCCACCTCCAAAATTCACGAGCACTTTACAGCCCGGACCTAACCGCCTCGCTCTGAGCTGGTCTCAAACCCCGATCCAGCGTTCTAACAAGGACGCTAAACACCGCATTCGTCACTAGCTATCCTCCGTTATACACAAGCAGTGCAAGAGTGGATGTCTATTTATCATAGCAGAAGCGAAGCAAAATAATGCTTCACAAAAAATAAAGCAAAGATGATGAACGAACGACAAGGAAGCACAAAAAATGAACATACAGTACACAAGAGTGAATACAAGCAAGAGTTGGTTATTAGTCGCCAGCAGCACAGAAGCTCCAGACAAACAATGACACTCAAAACTGTAACTATGGCTAACAACTGCATTTCTTGGTTCTGTGAAACTGCAAACCACCATTTTCTTTACTCCCAAAAACATGCAAAATGCCGCTTAAAAGCTTTGGTGAGCAAGATCTACAGATTCAGCATTAATCCAAGACTTCTAATCAAAAAACTAGACATGCAAATGAAATCAGGGCATTTTCTCATTAGGCACACTCGAAACTATAAAATTCCACAGCAATCTCTTTTTAACGTGCACTGCACACTGATGAATACAGTATTGCAGAGGGCATAATGAAAATGATGAACTTTATTTCCTTTAAAGTTTACAACGGATTGTAAAGACACAAACTAAATGGGGGACGGAATACCAGACAAATAGTCGACAGGAGAGGAAAACATATCTAGACGGATGGACAGACAAGAAAATAGACTGACAGAGCTCCATCAGTGAAATGAATTACCCAAGTTAGCCAAGCAAAAGCTGGTTTCTACAAGTAAGAGTCATGCCGTTTTGCCATCAACACACTCTAAATTTGACATGAACCCATTTTCAATCCACTTCATTTGACAGCTAGCTCAGTGTTTTCTGAAAGTGTAAAAAAATAGCGTAAGAGAATAAAATCACATTTGCCCCAGATTTGAAACTGTATAAATATCCAGTGGCTGTGTTTCGTTAACTGGTTTTGCATCAGAATTCAGATTTTACATCAATTGGTGGTCCAACACAGAATCAAAGCAAGTTAACAGATAGAAAAGTACATCAAATATATAAGTATTTTATTATAAATATATAATATGACACAAACCATGTTTATCCTTCTTGCAAGTGACTGTCTAGTTGCCTGGGTCATGTATAGCATCACACTTGCATAGCTCTGTGTTTTTGTGAGTTCATGTTTTTTTCTGTGTTTTTGTAAGAATCATTAGGGTATGTTGCACAACGCTTGATTTCTACAAAGTGACACATGAATTTGCACCAAAATAGCGTGGAGTTTTAATGCATGCACAGCTTTTAAAATCAATATAAGGGAACACATTTAAAAAGGCAATTTCCTTTGCTATCCTAACACGATTATATGGTTGGATGCTTTTTATTATTTGCAAATATGTGTGTAGGCCTATGGTGGCTTTGTAAAATGTCAAATGTTCCCCATTCCCTCCATGTCTGTTTTCTTTTGTAAGTGTTGTTACAAAAGTTACTCTATGTTGTAATGGTTTAGTCCTTTTAGAGATAATGTTCATTATGTTTCACTGAGGGAAATGTGTCTTTATTGAATCATTATACTTAATTTTTACACAAACAATTTTCTGCCCAATTAAGTTATTTACTTTTAAGAGACCAATAACTTTTAATTACACACTAATTCAGCAGCATTTTAATTACCCTCTAGTTTGTGATTTACACACGTTTATAGTCATGATGTTTTCCTTCCTCCCTTTCATGTTCTGTCTGGAGAAACATCATGTCATCTCAATGGCTTCACATAGTTCCCAATTTAAAGCCTTTTTTTGTTGGTTTTTATTTGTGTATTGACTATTTCACCTTTCCCTCTGGATTAGTAAAGTACATGTTGCATTTTATGGGCAACATAAAGAAGCCTAATGAAGGGAAAAAATACTCTGTTTATTCATTTTGAAAGGTCCTTCAGAACAATAAGGGATATAAAAAATAGATTATTATCTTTCTGCACTAGTACTTGTTTTGAAGTTTTATAGTTACTGCTTTTCTTGGACAAACAAGAAAAAATAGGCATCTGCATGGGCATCAGTGCCAACTGCAGAAATACCAACCAATACAATTCAACTTAAATAAAAAACTGAATATTCATTCAGTACAGAATTCCTATTTTTGATACTGAGTTCCAACCACACTTTATTTTTTAGAGTTGGTGCACATTTTATTGAGGACATTTTATAGTGAGAGTAATTAAAGGTGCAAAGGCACAAATCTTAAATGTCATGAAAATATCAACCTTTTACCTGCAGTAACTTTCTATGCATTTTAAAACCTCTCCACCACAGCACATCCTGAATATGAAATATCATCTTCTTCATTATGCAAACACCTGTGGCTATTTTGCTAATGAAAACCAGCTGTTCTTTGTAAGTTGTAGAGTAAAACGTTGACTCATTTAAGAAGGCAATATTGAATTTACCAATATATGATCTGATTTTGCAAAAGAGCAATAATAATCCGCCTAGCAAACATGCTCTTATCCAAACACAAATAAATGAATCATGGCTCCCCAGACTAGGCGGTGCTCTGCCACACACATCTGTAGCATAAATTACCACGCTGCAATAGAGTCCTGCCTTTCTTCAAATAAACAGGAGTACTTCATGGCTCCTAGTTTGAAAGAAATGTTGAGTAATGAATAATAAAAGCATGTTTGCTGACATGCAATTCACAGGAATGTTGGCAAATTATTTGAATCCGGATTTCTTCTCATTTTGATCTTTCTGGATGTTGTGGAGTCTCTGTGGACAGTAGTGGTCTCCATAGTCCAACTGGACTGACCTCAAGTCTGAGGCAGCAATAATGAGGGAACATGTTCATATAAAGTATAAAATCAATGTGCTCTAGCTGCTTTTAATCTGAACCTTCTTTGTAATTTTTTTTTTCATTGAGAGGACCTTGATGAAAGATTTTGATGGTGTTTGATAAGAGTAATTATGATTCATTAGTGCTCCATGATAGAGAAAAACACATTTGAGCAACCATAAAGTAATATGCGCTTTCAAGCATGGCAGCCGAAGAAGTCATGTCTTAATGTGAGCAAATTTTTATTGTTGTCCATTTCATTAGTTACAGAAATCTCTCTTGAAAGTGGAAGTAGTAATTGCATGAAATTGGTTGTTAGTGGGACTAAAACATGAAGGTCAACAGACCGTTATGAGGCACCTAAATGGTTCCTTTCACGTTTTCAAATGTTACTGCACAAGCGGGATTTTAGTAATCACTGAAATTGTACAATGTTTTGCTTTTCACCTCTAAAAACATGGATCATGACGCAAGATCTCTGTGCTCTCAAGTGTCTTGAGTGTATGTTGGATAATGTCAGTCCTATTATCCCAAAATAAACCCTTTCACGTTTTGTGTCAGGATTTGATCACTTCTTATGTTGTCATAATATTCCACTGACAGGTGAGAGCACATTATTACATTTCAAGTCTATTTAAGTTGTGACAAAAACGATACTATAGGTATACTATTTCCCCCCTGCTTCATGTTCTCCAAGGGAAATGTAATGCACGCTTACCTTAAAAATCCAAAATTTCTATTTGTGACATTACAATTGCTGTACACCAAAAGAAGACATTTTGTACTTAGAGGTTCATCGTGAAATAAAAATACACTCCTCCAGTTTCACAGACTAGTTCCAGACTAAAATGCATGTTTGATCTATTTTAACTGAAAGCTACTTGTACTGACATATCTTAAAATATGTCAGTGCCATTGTTTTGTCTCGAGATGCACACCAGTAATGTTTTTTTCTAAGGCACATGTATAGAAGCTACTTAAATGTCCTCATTGAACTAAGGTCTAATCCTGGCTTAATCTAAGCCCTGTCTGTGTCCAGGCATCTATTTACTTTCCTAATGCACGTTCCTGGTCTTACTGGGGACAGTTCATCTGTGCATGACATCTTATTCCAAAGAAAAACGTTTACCTTCCTAATCTTTCATCAAAATGTTCATGTTCTATCTCTGAAACCACTTTACTTTTCGCCTGATGTCACCAATCGACATTTGTCAGTCTCTTCTCTGTAAACCTGGCTCAGAGGAATATACCAACTCACCTTTTTGCCCACAGAATGGTGGTTACAACATCTACGAGTAGAAGCCAACTGCTTCATGCTAAAGTTTAGATATACAAAAGTGGTGCACTCATATAACTTACGAATGGGAGAAAGTGCAATGCGCAATATATGGCGTAACAAGTCCCATCTTCTAAATAATTGGTAAAGTCATTGTGCCACTGCTGCCATTAGAAGCTCTGGTTGCTATAGAAGCACTATGGGTACACTATGCACGTACACTAGGTCGTGAACTTCCCTAAGCACTTCCCCTTGGGGGAAAGCCCATCGCCATTTTGAAGTGCGTTCATCAAGTGGACCAGGGCAGTATATTTGGACAGACCCTCGACCCCATAGGGAGTAGGGGTGTAACGGTACATGTATTCGTATTGAACCGTTTCGGTTCGAGGCTGCCGGTTCGGTACGCATACAAACCGAACGATTCCTTGGACCATTTTTCCTGCCGACAAAATTCGCGCTGGCGCGACCACCACAACGTTGCGCAACATCAAATGGCAAGCGTAATGAAAGCGGAACGAAACTGCGCTACTCATTATGTGCTTCACGGATCGTTTATCAGTTCGGGCCAGCAACATCTGTGCAGCGCGAGCCGATCTCGATCAAGCGACACTGTTACAACACAGCGCTAAGCGATCCAGTAAAGAAAACATTTGAATTCGCCACTAAAGTAATAACATTGCTGCGAGATCTAGTGAGACGCATTCACATTTCTCCGTTATTAACCGTAGATCCCTATTAGATCAAACAGCGCTGACGTGGAAACCAGGAGAAACTTTGTGCCGTGAATGAACTAATACTTTACGTCCACAGACCAGCAACATTCACCATGGATTTAATATAGTAACACTAACTGTAACCAGTTTGGCTGGAATAGTGAAATGCTTTCAAGTACTTCACACATCTTTTTCCAGCACTTCAAAACTCATATAATATATAAATAAATTTATATATTTAAATGTTATTTTTAATGTGATGACCAAAACATTATTTGTTCATCCTTCAAAGATGACCCCCATTTATAAACCTGAAAGTTTCAAGATGTAGGAAAACTCAGTTATTTACAAATATTTTTTCTTTTAACAAATAGGACATTTCTCTGGCATTTTTTCTTTTTGCTGTATCGAAAACGTACCGAACCGTGACTTTAAAACCGAGGTACGTACCGAACCGTGATTTTTGTGTACCGTTACACCCCTAATAGGGAGTAAGTCTACTCATATGTCTATGTAAATTCATGACTTTCTAAAACATTCAGGTAATAAAATGTTCAAACAAACTCTTAATTAAAATCACTGGACTAAGAGTTGATGAGACGTTTTGATGTTCATCCAAACACCATCCTCAGTTGTAAAAACACAGGAAGTAACTCTGGCAAATTTACACCTAATAAAGTCACATGATCAGCACACATGTAGAAGTCACATGACTGCTACGGTAAGTTAACCTCATAGTATGCTTGCCAGACTAGATGGTATTCCTCGACGCTTACGGTGGTGCCCCTCCTCCCAGTTTTTTTCTGTGTTTTTACAACTGAGGATGTTGTTTAGATGAACATCTTGTCGGGTGCTTCTCAATACTCAAATTGATGCTTCCTCGTTTCCTCGCTTCTCCATTCTCTAATATGGTGGCGCAGTGGCTTCACTTTTTTATGATGTCTTGAGCAATCCAGTCATTTATATACTGTAGATCAGTGACTTGAACACATCCTCGTTTTTTTTTTCAAGTTAATTGAGTTCATTATCAGGGTACACTATTGTGTACTATTTCTTTCAGTGTGAACACATTACTCACACTATTTATACAAAACAGCATTAAATATTGCACAAGTAGGCTTACACAAATTGGGATGTACCTTTAGCGTCCTGAGACACACTTTTAGGATTGCACATGCACACTGGCTGGCACAGCCTGAAATATAAGCTTTTAAATGCTATTTGAATAGAATAAAAAACTTTTATGGGACAGGTCATGTCAGATTTAATAATTTTTTTAACTATAATTTGTAATAATTGTATGTGCTATCAAAGCATTGTGTTGCAATTAACAAGTTAACATTTACTGAATTAGCTAGTTAAAGCTAGCTATGTTTCCACTATTTAATTTCTGCAATCCAATTAATTCAAGCCAATGTTTGAATCTGCTGTTATATATTATTATATTAAAATACAAGTAAAATACAGCAGTGTTGTGAAGTTTCTGTTAACTTGAAAGGTTGCTTTATACAACAACAAATGGAAACGTGGGGTCATAGCAGATGTGATATCTCTATTCCTGGGATGTCCACCCTCTCTTACTGTCAGACGGCCTCTCCTCCACCTCTCTGCCGGCTCAGAGCATGGAAGTAGGTCAGTGACTGTCCCATCCTCCAGCATGGGGGCGGCAAGCTTATTTGCTCAGGGCTTGGTAAAATAATGTACTGGCAAAGACGGCATTCAAAAACATCCATTCCATGCTAAATTTCAAGGACAAAAATACCAGTGATGGAACACAGAAACTAAGAGAGGTCTTTAGCCTTGAGCAGAGTCCTTATTTACTGCTTGCACAGATGGGCAAATTGTGAGCTGGAGAGAGAGACACAGGGCCGGGCAAATTCACTAAACATTTGTGGCAATTTTACTCATGCTATTTCAGTGCAAAAACTTGCATCTTATTCACCAACAGCCCAGAATCCGGTTTAACCATTTGTGTTGAAATAAATGTTAAAGTATTTTAATCATTTTCATAATTGACTTACAGTGCAAACACGCCTTCTGTCATTAGAAATAGATATTAAAACCATATGAGTTAGATCTATGTTACGTAAATAGTACAGCCCCTGTAAAGTACGGCAGATTGTGAGACACCAGCAAGATCAGGAACTGCAGCATGCAAATTACATACAGAGATTCTTCGGGGGGTTTATTTGCGTCGTTACTCGATGTGCATATAGATCTTTTAATGAATCGGATGCTAAAATAATGCAGTTCAGCCAAAGGTAATCTTTTAGTGACAAAGTTACTGATGGAAATGTTTGTAACGATCATTTAACTTTTATACATTTCATCAACGATAATGAAGAGGAGAGACAATTTGACATCAATGCCAGACATACTGCAGTGTGGATAATTGAGACTAGAGGTAATATTCATAGTCCAGCTAGTATCACTTGCTATTATGAAGGAATGTCACAGGTGGTAGAATAGGGCACCTAAATGCTCAAAACAAGTGAAGTGCACTACACTTATTATCATCCGTCTACTTTATTATCTGCTGTGACACACCAGAAGCTAATGAAAAAGCCGTGTCAAGCCTTCTGACAGACTGGAATTAAAATAGTCTTTTTCTTCATCTTCCCTCACAGATGTTCGATTTACTGACATATTTGCCATGATTTGGATTTCCAGTGTTGGCTTGGAAGGACTGTGATTGTGTTGGATTGTAGCGTATCAGTCTCAGAATCAGGCACCGGCAGGGCTGACAGAATACTCCCAGCTGGATTCTACATAGAGGTTGTTATGAAGTCTAGCCAACCATGGATGTGTTGCCAAGATCGGATCGGGAAGCATGAGCAATGCAGCACAACCCCCCCCCCCATAAAAAAAACCCTCCAGGTTCCCCCCTCCTCCTCCTCAACAAATTCATCAACACAGTCATCAGCCATTGTCAAACAGCTCAGCTGAACCTGAGGGCTGCCTGGGAACAGAACAAAACCGCCACAAGAATCATCTTGTGTACGTACAGTGCCTGTGATAAAGACCCTCCTCTGTTGTTTGTGTGCATCCATTGCATTTAGCATATCAATTTCACGCATTTCAATGAATTGACGCCTGATGAGAAAGAATGCTGTACTGTACATGATGTTAATTTTCACCTAGATTGCAATAAAAGAGCTTAGATTGCATCAGACCAAATTGTAAAGATTCATCAACGACAAGCTTCGTTTTAAACAAAAGGCTGTAGTGAATGATCTGCTTGTGTGTGGTGCACTCTTAATAGATTACTCAGAGCGGACTGTAATGAGAAGGAACAAAATATTATTAGCGCATGGCGGTGCTTGCTAAGTGTTTCATTTAATATCCTTTAGCTCTGAAAAATGATGACAGGAATAATCAAATTTGAATATTGTTAAATTCCTGACAATTTAGTTCTGTGATTCGTAGACACTGACTTGAATGCTAACTCTTATTAATTTCAGGGCTTATAGGTACAAAACAGAATTGAAGGTTGGGAACGCAAGTTTTAACGTTGGTTTACCCCAGTGTGCTTTTATTATGTACATCTGAAAAGGGATTTTTGCATATAAGTAGAATATTATGCATGAGCAGCAACATCAGCCCATCACAATCATTTAATAATCATTTGTGGTGTTTTTTTGTGCAATAATTAGCACTCCTGCTAGTTTCCTCTTGCTTATATAAATAAGGTATACATAGCACTCATTAATCTATGACATCCGTTTGAGAATGGCAAGGGAGATTGAATTTGTATCTGAGAAAGGTGAAGTATATACTTACAGCACCATTACGGTATTCTACTCGGATTGTTTGAGCAGCCTAACTGGGCCTGACATAACAACACTGGCTCAACCAATGGTGTAAGTTTGGGATGGGCTTCCTCTTTGGACAAACAATGCAAGACGATGTAGTGTGTCTACTGTGTAAATCATAGTTTTCATTGTTATGTAAGAATTTGTGAGCAGTGTTGATAGTAGGCTGTGTCATGCCCTTTCCATAAAATGAATAATAGTGAGTATTAGTTACATAATAAGTGTTTGCATCACTTTTTTGCTGTCTGGAGAACTAAATCGGCATTTCTGCTTCTTGCAACAAAAAAACAATCGAAAAATACTTGCATTCATTATTCAGCGTGTGTTTATGAAACACTACAGATCAGTGATTTCATAAGTATGAATTCATCTCTGTAAATCTCATGTGGGAGGTCTCAGAGATGTGTTGAGAGCTGAGAGTAGTTGTGATAGCTAGGTTTATCAGAATGAAATTGTATTGCAATTTAACACCACTTGATTCATGCTACACAATCCCATTATTGATGCAGACAGTAACAATCAATGTGATTAGATATAACAACGATGAACTATATGGACTATAAATCTCTATAACACACATAAAAACAGCAACATCTTCAGCCAACATTGAATAAAACAGTTCTTTTATAGTTCTAGTGAGTAATTAGATAAAACCCACTCTCATTTGACTCCGACCTGCAAAGAATGCTGAGTAACCAACAGTGCCACAGTACATTCGAATTCCTATTCCACAAAACAGCAGTATTCTACAGTAGAACGTTGTAACCAAGTAATAAGGTTTGAACTTTTAAAGTGTCCATAGCAGGGTTGGTCAGAATTATGATTCTGTAACACTATTTGGATGTTTAAGTTATTAACACCTGGACGTCTGTGATTTCATGTACTAATTTGAACGGGATTGGAATGTCTGTAGGTTGTAGGTTCTACTAAGGTACGTCTGCCTACTGTCTGGATGTGGCCGTTATGTGGTCTAAAGGTGTCCATGTAATGGTCTAAAGGTGTGCATCACTAATTCCAATGAAATAAACAAGAGTAAAAATTAAGGGAAGGAATGAATTAAGATGAGGATCATACCTGATGCTCCTGCTAAAATACATTCTTACAAATAAAGGGCTCAACCATTTTTGTTTTTTTCAAAGAACATTTCAGTGAACAGTTTTAAAGAGAACCATTCGAAGAACATTTTAAACATCTAGAAAATGTTTCATTCCACTATAAAGAACATTTTGTGTAATGGAAAGGTTCCATGGATGTTAAAGGTTCTTCATGGAATCCATAGATGGCAATAAAGAACCTTTATCTTCAAGAATGTAGCAGCTCTGAGCTATTTGTGATTATACTCTCATGAATTAATTTTTTTAAGATTTCCGGTATAGTATATGAACCCCCAACTGTTATTTGACTGACCCAGCAAGAAATAGCTGTCATTTAGGTTAAGACCCAATATAGTAAAACTATGAGTAACCCACTTCTAGCCAAAATAACCTTGAATTTGGTTACGTCATTTTTGCCTAAATAACTTGTGAGATGTGTGATATTCCAGCCCGTTCTCATCCTTTGGCGTCATACATGTGACGCTTTTTACATTTCGTCGAAATCTTACGCACATGGCATCCTTTAGCATCAATATGAGACGCAGAACCCAAGGCGTCATACAGGTGATGCTCGTCTAAATCCGACGCACATGGCATCGTTTAGCGTGAATATGAGACGCAGATCCCAAGGCGTCATAACCGTACCCTACCCCAGACCTAAACCTACCCAAACAGTGCGTGTTATATTGACGCTAAAGGATGCCATGTGCGTAAGATTTCAACGAAATGTCATATGGCGTCACCTATATGACGCCAAAGGATGAGAATGCGTTGGATATTCCATCATGTAAGCAAAACCAACAGTGGTTACAAGGTGTTTGGTTTCATTTCTTTGACATGTTCTATGCGCAGCCTGTGCATCTATTCATGGGCTATGGTTAGACGTCAATTAAAATTTCACTGCCAGCTCAAATTTTGCCTAGTTTTTGCCTTTAGCCTAGACATCAGGGCTGTGTTTGGACGGCTATTAGACGTCTTTTAAACTCAAAATTGCTTGCTGGATCAGACGGTTGGACGTTAGACGGTTGGTAAAAAGGTCTAAATAAATTCGCCAGGTAGCATAACAAGAAATATAGTTTTAGTTATTTATTTTGACCTTCGCTGGATACCATAAGGAGAACTGTTGTAAAAAATAAAATGCCACAATAACAAACATTCCGATTAGGATGGGATTAGATTTCTCAGAGGACATTTGAGCTGGAAACCACTTGGCAATTTTCTCCATCATTTTTATCAAGGTTGGACACGTAAGAAAAAATAAACAGGCATGTTTGATTCAGATGGGATTAAAAATAAAAAAAATATGTCTGTGAAACACTTTTTTCCGACGCCTTAAGGGAAAACCAGTCCCATCTGAAAAGGGCTTGTGTGTGGACAGTTTAACTTAAAGAAACACATACAAAATGAAGATAATTCATTCAGCCTTCATGACTTTCTCAGAGCATAATTAATTTAATGAAAGCACTGAAATTAATTTGAATTTCAATGTCCCCTTTGAAGGCTCCCCTAACATATGACTAATTGATACCTCTGGAACCAGTGTGCATTCAAACATTTGTTTCTGCTCTGATGGCCGAAACAGACAAAGAGAAAGAGAGCGAGACACCTAGTTAACGCTCAACGTGTCATGATTTATTTAATAGATGTAGTATTGCATAAAGGTGGTGTTTTGCATGAGAAAGAGGTGTAATTGTATAAGAGGTAAACAATCAGATATCTCAGACTCAATAAAGGTAAACTGTTAACTGCTACAGGTGCTGTAGGGATATTCGTGCTTCTCACTGAAGTACAGAGCACAGTTCTCTCTCTGTAAGGCTGACATCTCTTTGGAAAGGTTAGCTCTGTGACCTTTATGTCTTATACTGTATTATGTAGGCAAAGAGTGTGCAATTTGATAGTTCAGAAAAGTACACTGAAGCTTCTTTCTCTGACAAAATCAGGTAGATCTTTACTGAAATCCGTCTCTGACAAAAGGATAAATACGGATTCCCATAGATAGTTCCCATGAAAATGCTGATTCTATTCGTGATTGAATCCTACAGATAACTTCGAAGAAAGGGTGCTAACAGAATAACAGAAAAGCCAAGAAGTCTGAAATACCTGGAGAAAGCTAGCTGTTACTATTCCTATTCATCTTAATGGCAGTTCCTTGGCTGGTCCAATCACTTGAGCAGTAAATGCCATGTGACTAATCACATTGTGGAAGCAGATATGGAAAGAAATATGCATTAAAAAAAGAATCAGGCACTTGAAACATATCTACTATAATAGAATTAAACAGTGTTGATTGCACCATTTTTATTTTTCTCAGAATACACAGAAAAATCTAAATGGCTGTCAATGTATAGAATATTTTATTTTGTTTATTTTCTACATCAGATGGTGTAGTTACATCATCTAACAAGCAGGGACAAATGGTGCCGTGGTAATCCGCCCAACCTTTGGTTTGATCTAGTTCCATGGTTCTCAAATGGTTTAGCTTTATCAGGAACCAGAGTTGGACATCAAGCGGTGACCCAACACTGCACCAAAACCATTAGAAAAACAGTGGTTGATAAGATATTTTTAATGTTTTGAAAGAAGTCTCAAGGTTGAATTTATTTGATTCTATCATGGCAAAGCTGAAATTTCAGCATCATTACTTCCGTCATTAGTGTCACATGATCCTTCAGAAATCATTCTAATATGTTGGTTTGATCCTCAAGAAACATTTGTCAGTATCATCAATGCTTAATATTTGTGAAAACCATGATACTGGGTTTTTTTCTGGATTATTTGACGATGATTTTTTACAAATATAAATTTTTGTATTGTTTAATATCATGTGTCTTTTGTAATGTGTCTCATCTATCATAAATATCTTGACTATTACTTTTGATCAATTTAATGCATCCTTGCTGAATAAAAGAATTCATTTCCCTAAACATTTGAACGGTATAGTGTATAAAAAAGTCATTAAAATGGAACATTATATTTTATTAGCATTATCATGAACTGGATAGGCCCAACAGTATGCAAAATTATTTAAAATGGCATAAGCTATATGACAAATTCAAAATGTCTTGCATTTCAATGTCTTTAAGCCAATGCACAAAACATATTTTGGTTGACACACGTTTATGTTTACTGCAAGTGAACCCATTTGCTTTGTATTTTCTTTTTCCTTATGTAGTTCTGATTTGTTTTTGAGGATAATAGGATGTCATGCATGTTGGCATCTGTCTAGCTTCTAGCTTCTACCAAGTGAATGAATCTGCAGAAAAAATACCATAGCATTTGATTGGACGCGCAGCCTTTGATGTCAACAGAAGATATGAGAGGCATTTTTTTCCCCCTTTTAAAAGTTGGAAATCATAACTATGTACGATTATACGGTTGCATCATATTATTTGGACTTTTCATTTTTTTTTCCCACTTGCTTTCAGAACAGACCTGAGTGAAATTTTATTTTCTGCCATAGTCCAGCAGGATCCATTCAGCCGTCCTATTTTTGTCACATACGACTTTTATTGTCATTACCTAAAACAAACAAGCTTAATCAATCATTCCATCATGCACTCCTCCAAACCTGTGCGATGTACATTTGAATTTCTATTTGTTTTTAATTAAAAAGACATTTTAAATTCCAAAGATGAACCAAAAAAAAATGACTTCCTAAATGACAAGCAAACATTCTCCAAGCTTGAATCTGAAGACACGCGTTTTATGTCCAATGAATAAAAGATTGTTACAATTGAACGACCAACACAGCATTTATTTTGAATTGTCCGTGTATGGCTTCACATATTTGCTCAAGGTCTCCTCACGACAGGCGGTACAACCTTTACACAACAAGGTCACATTCACGATTTTGTGTCCGATAGGTCAGTGTTGACTGCTGCACAGAATACACAAAAAATCCTCACGTTTCACCGTCTTCCTATGGGAGATAAGCTGAGGGATCTGTGAATACAGGTAACGCAGCATGCAAGCGGAAATCAGCACGGCGGTCACAATGGCTGTGTATCCAGGGACATGAATGCACTGGAGTGGAAAGATCATGCAGAAAGCTGTTTACCCTTGATTTGTTTGAATCAATAGATGCAGTGCTTTGGTTTTTCTCAATGATTTGTAATTTGTCCCTGTTTGGCAGCTCTTAAGCCCCCAAGATCCAACACAACACTGAGCCTCATAAAGAAAGGCAAATCCAGACTTTATAGGATTACTAGCATAAAAAGAGAAAGTCAGCGCTCTCCTCTGAGAATATTTAATTTATGGGATTTAGTCTAATATGACCCCAGGATCCATCTGTAAATCTGATTACTATAGGCAACTTATGACATGCATATTTCATAACAAAACATTAAATAATTGGTTCTGAATTAGAATTTGAATCATCATGGGGAATTGCAAATAGTCTTGAGAATATGACATTACAGTGAGTCAAGCTAATACATCCTTGTACTGTCTTCACATGTGAACCTTTGTAGGGCCCATTTAATTATCTCAATTTGAAACACTGCGACTTTCATTTTGTGTGTAATTTGTGGGGGACATCTGATAATCTCACTTTTTTGGGGGCCTTTTGAAGAGACAATAATGGAGAGCTGACGGGGAACAGGAACTACTGGGAAATGTCAAAAGCCACATTTGAACCACATGAGCATTACTAACCACTCAGCTTCAGACTACCGTGTCCCTTTTGAAGTCGACTTAAATGTACACGGGGTCTAAAGGTGGTGACGCTACCACAAAGTCTCATACAAAGATTAGAGATTGGCTCCTTTGCACACAGTTTCAAAGAGCGCTCATGTGTTAAGGCATTAAAGCATTGGCTGTAAACCCAGGAAATCTTCCTTCTTCCTGTTTCTGTCTCTGTCTGTGCAGTGGGCTCTGGTAAAGGTATTGGCAGGCCTCTGACACTAGAAAATGATTGATTGGAGTGTATTGATTGCGTTGTAATGAAAGAAACCATGCTCACTGTCACTATGTGACGGATACATACGCTCCGCTGAGGGCATTGTGTATTTTCCTTTGATTGAGCTGAGATAAATGTAGCAGAATGAACATCACTATCGAAGGCAGCCTTAACACTGCACTCAGGAAACACAATCACTACAGTGGAACTAAATTGCATGCTTTCTTGTCTTAAACAGGGCTGAAATGTTAGTCATAATGATGTTTATACTTCCAAGAAAGCAAATTTGAACATTTTTCTGGCACTGCTTGGACAGTTTAAGTGATCAGTGCCTAACATCCTCTGAGATTTTGTTTTGGTCACCATGGCCTTGATGGTTCCACGACGTTCCATGACATTCTGTGAGGATAAACAAAATCATTTATAAATTCTCACATGTTTCTTTGTGCTTGCCCTGATGTTGTACGGCAAAAAAATTACCAGCTTCTTTAATTCTTTTCTTGAATCTACACCAGGCAACGTGCAGACTCGCAATGACCCACATCTTGTCTAAGTCTGGAATCACTGGCAGGCGTAATAGCTTCTAATGGTGAGTAATATGAGCCGCAGAAATAATTTCTCTTCCTGTGAAAAGTTAAATGAGGCTTAATTAAAAAAGACACAGGACAGCCATGATTTCTCATTCTCATTCAGATGGTAGAGCAGCCTGGTGTGAGAGGCCTCTGATAATAGAGGTAATTCTCATCTATATAGCTGTTCATGCTGCAGAAAAAAGAAAAGAAAAAAAAAGTAGTGCAGCACAGCACTGAAGGAAACCAGCCAGCATATAACACCGAACCATTCTGTTTTAATGTTTAATTACACTGAAAAATTAATACCTCAAAAATTGCATGCAGCTCTGCCAGAATACAGTAATCCCAAATCATCATGTCCATTTAAATGAATTTACGGGGGTGTATACGAAGCATGAAAAATACAATTTCCCTCGATTTTTTTTATGAGTTTGATGTATTAAAACTTTTATAACTTTCTCCCTATCAAAAAGGCCATCTATTGAAATTAAGGACTTACACAACAATGACGTCTATTATGTGTTCAGATAGAGTTAGGTAATGACATTGTTTAGACTAATCAGTGCAAGGTATTGAAAAGGTAGCATAGATACTATTCTAAACACCAGAAAGAGACACTTAAAGGGATAGTTCACCACTATCATCACTTACTCAAGTTGTTCCAAATCTGTATGAATTTCTTTCTTCTGTTGAACAAAAGAAGACATTTAGAAGAATATGGGTAACCAAAGTACCAAACCCATTTTTTACTATTTATGTCAATGGAGCCCATCAACTGTTTGGTTACCCGTCGATCTTCAAAATATCATATTTTGTATGCAAAAGAAGAAATTCATACAGGTTTGGAACAACTTGAGAGTACATGACAGAATTTTTTTATTTTTTGGGGTGAACTACCCCTTTAACCTCAATCAACTGCATTTGTGACAATGTTGATTACAAAAAAATTATAATAAAAAATTATAATTTCAACTTTTATATATTTTTAAAGCAATATATAATTATATTTAAAATATATAAAATAAATAAACAAAAAAATATAAAAGCAATATATATATATATATATATATATATATATTTCTGTTTAAAACTTTTTATTGAGCTAAAAAGCAAATTTTTGACAGTTGTTTTAGTGTTTATAGCATTGCGTTGTAATTGGATATAACGTTTCACTGAAAAGGTTCAAAACAAATTCACACTAAAATCATGTTAAAATCAATACGCAAAAATTGTCTTGTGGTTAAACTATTGAAACAGTGAGTATTTTAACATTTACATATTGACCCTTATTCACTTCCACTGAAAGTGTCACACTGTCACTCCAAGAAATGGAGGCACAAATGGAATTTTTTTTATTATATAGTAGCTTGCTTGTATATCAACATTATTCAACAAATGCGGTCGATTAAGCTTATCCTGTATTGAATCCATAAATATTCCTCTAATTTTGGTTCCTGGACATTTCAGTCTGACATAGCTACCCCAATTACAGAAATGCTGGATAAAAAGCACCACTGCCTCTTGATGAGTGTGATAGAGAAAGAAAGCGATGGATGCGCTGCGTCTCACTTATGTTGGTTGCATAGATGGAGCCAGCAGGATTTTGATGAATAGCACAGAAACACCACTGACCTAGTTGCCTATTTTGGTTCAGCCGCACTGATTCACAGCACCAAACACAAAAGATTGAGCTAAGCACTTCAGGGCGACTGTGTTCGATGACTTTGTGCAATGCATTACCGCACACACAGTGTTTCTTGCATGTTCAGCACAGTCGTTCATTTTACCCCATGGACATATACAGGGCGGCCAAAAGCTTGCCACTAGTGAAAATGCTTTCTAAATTAAAACCGGTTTAATTTTTACATTTATTATTAGGCTACATAATTCGACTAACAGGTAGCACTGAAAGATTTACATGAAATTTTGTTTTGTTTATTTGATTAGATTAGTTAAATACAGTAGGCCTATATTACATATTTCATTGTCATTTAACTTTTCTTTGTTTAAAGAAACGTTAAATCCTAAAATGTGTTTATTTTCAGGTTTAAATGGGATTATCCCAGATTGTTTATGTGATCTCAGATCTTATTCCACTAGAATAACAAAAAAAATACATTTACTAAATTCCAAATTGCGTTAGACATAAACATATCTTGAATTAAGTTTATTTTCTTTTAAGTACATTTTGCAATATATTAATGCTAAGAAACTGTTGCCAATGAGTTAAGAAAAATTATATATATATTCTTTAATAATTCTCTAAATATTGTTTAGATATTTCCTTGGAAAGAAAAGAGACTAAAATACTGATTTAGAAAGAGCAGATGAATAGATCTTTAAATACAAACTGTGAAAGAGAAGAGAAGATGACTTTATGGAAAGAGGGGTGAGAATCAACATAAGGTGAGATCTAGACGTTGCGTACTGATATTGTATTTTCAAACAAGGTTGCCATCATTCATCCACATGGATCCCTCCTGAGATCCGTGAAAGGTTGATGTGCCCATTCAGTATTGATGGAGAGCGTCGGAAACCGAATCGTTTGGGAGGTAGAAACGGCAACATCTGTTTCATGTCTGCTATGACGGTGGTGATGAGACAGAGGAACGACTAGGAGACGTTAAATACTGACGATTTAAAATCTGGGAGGGAACAGTTGGGCATGTTTATGGAGAAGAAACATATATCACACCTGCATGCTGCTGTGTAAAGAGGTATATACGGCTGTTCAGTATTCCCAGACCTCCTCCAAGGGGAAGAAAGACTTACAGCTATTCCCAGTGTATTAATTAACCCTGCCACTGGAAGAGATGCAGAAAGACAGTGAGGAGAGACAGGTGATGCTGTAAAATGCAGCCACTCAGCCATAGAGGTTCAAATCCAGACACACACCTACAGTTTATTTATTGAAGTTGCACCAGTGGGGCTCTGGGCTCAATGATGGACAAAACTACGGGGCCAAAGACCCCCAGTGGACTGGGGGGTTCGCAGGGTTTTTCTCAGTATGCACCTTGCATAATGAGATCAAATAAAAAAAATTGTGACTTTTTATCTCACAATTTTGAGTTTATATCTGTCAATAAATTTGGACTTTATAACTCGCAATTGTGTGTTTGCGTATCTCACAACTTTATTACTCCGGGTTTATATCTGGCGATTCTGACTTTTTCCCACCTGAGAAACAAGCTTCCATAGGATCATAATAATCCAAAAGTTTGAATACCTAGATGAGATAAAAACAAAACATGTAAAAAACATGGCTATAAATAATCTAATAATTTATACTGAGCTATGACAATACAAAACTTGTGCTTACACAGCAATGACTCTTAATTGATTAACATGACCTTTTTCCAAATATTATTTCATTTTGTACTATAATTTTCCACAATCTATCATGACACTTCACCAACCTACAGCAAGTGTGTGAAAAGATGAAGTTATCTGAGTGGAGGTTAAACGCCCACACAACATATACCTGAATGGCGACAGTACAGTATGTCATTCTCTCGCTGTTATAAATGGAACACAGGTTAAAGGAAGACTTGTGAGAATTACATGCAAGTGCACTCACTTCGGTCTGAATTTAGTGTAAGTGCAAAAGGATTCGATTAATATAAAACAATGTCCTCCTTATCACCATGCAGCATATTTTTCTTCAAGCAGAGCCCTGAATGCCTGTAAGATGCATCACACAGCTCAAGTTCTTCCTGACAATGACCTTCAATATCCTTTCATATAAATCTACATTCCTGGCCATTCTTCTTACTGTCTTTCAAGGTACTGCTTTTAAATGGTGCCCCAAAGGCAAAAAAAAAAAGATTGTAAACTGTACAAATTAATAAAAAGAGGGTGTTAAGAGAGGTCTGACGGCCGTAATTAAGATTTGAACTCTACCAAAGTAAATCTAAAAAAAAACATGAGGGAGTCCTAAATGTACATACTATTTTTATATATAATGCAATACAAAATTTTAACTAACCACATACATCTGGCTACAATTTAATCTACATATTTTCACCTGCATTATATAGATGCATTTTTCTGAGGTAACCATTGCAAAAATATGATGCATTGTTTTTACATGATGGAACATGGTAAAAAACATAAATGTTGTTATTATTTATAGATTTATTAGACATTTACTAAAACTGTTAAAGGGTTAGTTCACCCAAAAATGAAAAGTCATTAATTACTCACCCCCATGCTGTACCAACCCCGTAAGACCTTCGTTCGTCTTCGGAACACAAATGAAGATATTTTTGATTAAATGTGAGAGCTGGATCACTCCTCCATAGGCTCCCTAAGGGAATGAATCCTGACGGCCCAGAAAGTCAATGAAGAAAATGTTTAAATATTCCATGTCACAACAGTGGCTCAACTATAAGTTTATCAAGCGACGAGAATACTTTTTGTGCGGAAATAAAACAAAAATAACGACTTTATTCGACTATTCCTTTTCTTCCCCTGAAACGAGACTTCAAGAGATTTCCACGACGCATGCGCGAGAATTGCGATCTCCTTCAACTACTTCAGTTAAGTTCTCGCGCGTGCGTCGTGGAAATCTCTTGAAGTCTCGTTTCAGGCCTACAAGGAAGAAAAGGAATAGTCGAATAAAGTCGTTATTTTTGTCATTGACTTTCTGGGCCGTCAGGATTCATTCCCTTAGGGAGCCTATGTAGGAGTGATCCAGCTGTCACATTTAATCAAAAATATCTTCATTTGTGTTCCGAAGATGAACGAAGGTCTTACGGGGTTGGTACAGCATGGGGGTGAGTAATTAATGACTTAATTTTCATTTTTGGGTGAACTAACCCTTTAACATTAATGTGCCAGCGCAAGTGTCACACTAAGTCATCAGCACAGTATTCATTTATCAGTAAATGATTGAATTTTTGTTTTTAGATTTTTGGATTTTGCTTAAATCAAATCCAAAAAGGCATTTGACACAAGTAAAATAATATGCAGGCTTTGTATAATGAAACTGGAAACGCTTTATATTAAGGTTCCGTTTGTTAACATTATTGGTAACACTTTACAATAAGGTTCATTAGGTAACATTAGTTAACTACTGTACATTAGTTAACATTAACTAATAATGAACTGCATGTGCAGCATTTTTTAATCTTTGTTAATGTTAATTTCAACATTTACTAATACTTTATTAAAATCTTGTTTACATGAGTTAATGCACTGTGAACTAACATGAACTAACAATTTTTATTAACGTTAAAAAAAATAAACAAATACAGTAACAAATGGATTGCTCATGGTTTTCATGTTAGTTAATACATTATAATGAAACTTATCGTAAAGTGTAACCACATTATGAACTAAAAATGAAAAAAAAATAATAACTTGGTACCACTTTCTTTTGATGGTCCACTTTAACATTCTTTTGACTACAAGTAAGGCTGCACCTACATTAACTAACTCTCATTAATAGTAGTGTTAGTGGAGTATGAATAGACTTAATATCTGAGCGGCAGTGGCTCAGTGGTTCATGTAGGTTGTCTACAAACCGGAAGGTTGGTGGTTCAATCCTCGCCGTCGGTGTATGAATGAGTGAGTGAATGGGTGAATGTAAGGCAAATTGTAAAGCGCTTTGGTGGCCATTGGGTCTGTGAAAGTGCTATATAAATGCAGTCCATTTACCATTTACCATAATATCTGCTGACACTTTATTTTGATGGTCAGCAGACTTTTTACTGACTATAAGTAACTTTGAAAGTACATGTAAACCTATTCTACTTACCTGAACCCCTTATTCTACTAACTCTAACCCTAACAGTCTACCCACTAATACTCTAATGAGAGTTAGTTGACATGTATGTGCAACGTTACTTATAGTCAACAGAATGTCTAAAGCGGACTCAAAAAATAGTGTAGCCAATAATTCAACCAAAAAAGTATTTATTACATTTACTGACACATATTTAAAATCAAAAGTTGTATCTATAAATATTATTTAACGGACCTGAGTTGACATGACCTAAAAATGAATAGTTGTATTTATCATTGTAACAGATAAATAAATTCTGTTACAATGATAAATACAACTATTCATTTTTAGGTCATGTCAACTCAGGTCCGTTAAATAATATTTATAAATACAACTTTTGATTTTAAATATGTGTCAGTAAATGTAATAAATACTTTTTTGGTTGAATTATTGGCTACACTATTTTTTGAGTCCGCTTTAGACATTCTGTTGACTATAAGTAACGTTGCACCTACATGTCAACTAACTCTCATTAGTTGTCATGAAACTCTAGATGGCGCAGGCTAATAGGTCTTTAAATCACCTTGCTTGCAATCACATCATCTCTATAGGGTACAGCTGATTGTTTCCTGCTGTATCAGTAGCCTGGCAAGCCAGACCTACATCAAGATGTTAGGTCTGGGAACTCACAATTGGCATACCTCAATCTGAGGGGCGGGATAAACGGTTGTCTTTCAATATCCCTCCGCACGCCAAAGGATAGCGCTAACCAACCAGAGCAACGAATGGCTGTGGCTGAGTGAGTCCCATGCGTTTTCCCACCAGCGGAGCTATTGATATATTAAACTTTTGCCGTATCCGGTCATCAAAACTCCGAACACATCTTCCTTTTTTAAGAATGACTTAAGTGACGTTCTCTTAACTCCAAGTCATCCAGAGTCGCGGCCAAAGCCGAATCGAAAGACCGCTGTTCTCCAGCAGCATCTTGTTTGTTTTTAAGTAGCAGGGAAATCACCTGTGGAAATCACGGTGCAGAACAGTCACAACTCTGCCGTCATTGTGTTAAGCCCGCCCACCAACTCTATACACGATGTGATTGGCCTGACCAGAGTTTGTTTTTTCCACTTTGAAAGCCAACGGAGAGTTGCAAGACCACACTGGCTGCAAAATCATTTTTGCTGCCGCTAGGGTGCGTCGAGATTTCTAGGCTAGTAGCCAATGAGCTCGCTGCTCAACCTTCAAACGCTTGCATTAACATTTGCCTTAGGAGTGCAATGCAAGCACACTTTCAGAAACCCTCCACCTGTATAGATCTGCTACGGGTAATTCAACGCTATATTGTACAGCAGCAGCATGTCTTCCATGATCACAGCAGCGTGTTGTGCATGTATTGGCAGAAGCAAGTCCCGTATTTGCTCTGCAGCAGCAATAACCAACGGCAGCAGCGTAGCAGATCTATTCCGCCAAGACCAAACATATCAACATTGTCATACCCATTACTATGCCAAACACTCCGAGAGTTGTCATGAGAGTTGAAATGAATTACTTATTGTTGGTTAATTTGAACTAACTTTACTTCTTATAGAACTTTATTGTAAAGTGTTGCAGTGAAATTTAATTTTCAGTAAAGCAAGTGAAAGTGAATATCACACACGGTATGCTATCATTCAAATTTTGAAAATTGAATTGTCATGTTTATTTTGTTGACATTCCTTAAAAAGGGGCTGCATATTAAATGAATATAAACATTATGATTTGCATACCAGAAATATATAGCAAAGGTTTTTGTGTGTTTTCAAAATGATTGCGGGCACTCAGCCTACTCAGAATGTTATCCTATAATTTGCACACTGAATAAGACATACATTTTTCTGTTTTCAGGCAGTCTGTTAATGGAACCAATCTCTGCTGAGGCCAAAATATCAATGTGTTGCCAGAACATGAGACATTGTTCCACTTGTGTGATTTCTAACTAAAGGGGAAAGGGAGCCGTACCCAGTTAGAGGAGAACAAGGTTATTACCTTCACAATGTTCTCTGTGACAATCTGCAATCTGCTGGCATTTCTCCGGGACATCTGTTTCAGCCAAAATAAATGAAACATTATTATGCATGGTAGAAACACTCACGTTGCCACTGATTTGCCACTGATTGGGACGAAGGGCCTTTGACAGATTGCATTCTGGGTGTGGAAGAAGACTCTGTTGATCTAGACAGAGAGTGAGAGAGGTTCTCTCTGAAGCCCTTCATTTTGTTAACTAAATACTGCTGTGGGGAAGAACCAGTCATCACGGGTCATAGCGGGGCAGCTCCTCGGGGACTGGAGAGTGGACTTGACCACTTTTGGCCACTCTATACATGACTGAACTGTTCAAATCTGAACTGGTTTTGACCCTTGCTGAGATGGGTCAAATTTGCTGAGCAAACCGTCAGGCTTGCTCAGATGACTAATTGACTTGTCATCTGACACAATGACTGAGACTTTGGTCTCGCTGCTTATCTGGCACTCACAAATAATGTGGCATCTTTGTGTTGATTCACTGACCTCATCATCAGCTGCTCATTTCCCCGACGCTTGAAAGTCTACAACTGTTTGGATAGACAAATGAAGGTTAGTGATGACTGGCAGCCATTTAATGCACCGGGCGCAACAGGGCCACCTTAGCCACACGAAAAACCTTCCACGTTGTATGGTATCAATTTAGGTAGCTGTCAGTCTTAAAGCTGTTGTCATGGTGACAATCATACACTCTCATGCAATGTAATAATGGTTCATTATGATTCTATGATGCTGTGATAAAGACCAGGTGTGTCCTATTGTAGCTTTTTTCCAGTTATCTGAGCAATGAAATATGATAGAAAGGGCAAAATAATTAGTCCGTAAGATATATATATAGGCTATATATATATCTTAATATATATATATATATATATATCTATATCTATATATATATTTACAACAGTTTGTTCAATTCTGATTGGCTGCGAGCCTTTTCCAGCCATGCGATGTTCTACCATTATCAGCACTGGAACCGTTTCACTGTTTGGATCACTCCACTTGCAGGATTTCTCTCACAGTAAGTGTCATGGCAGACGAGCAAACACCATACATTTACAAATAGTACAAGGAGTTTTTTTGTAGGTGAGAATGTAGTTATTTAGACCTCAAATATGAGACTTATACATAAACAGCGCATATTTGACAATTTGTTTGGACATTTTCAGAGATGTAAACTCCAGACCGTCAGACAGGCTCAACTGTCAAACTGTCAACTTGAGATTTGAATCCGTGGCGGAAGGAAGTAGTTCCACACAAAAGGTGTTTCTTATTTATTTACACACTTACGCCGTCGAACTGTTGTATAAACGCAATATCCCAGCTGTGCGATATGGATTACCTATGGCTACAAGTGTGCTATTGCTTATATATATTGATACATCATGAGATCTAGCATCAGGAGTCTGACATTTGTTTCTGAATTGGGCTACACTTTCTTCCCATTATTTCACGATACACGGCCTTGTTTTATCATCACATTGGATACAAACTGCAAATTTACATTCACAACTAAGGTAAAATATGATTTCTTTTGCAATGGTGATTAATATTAATATTAAAAAGCGGTGTAGAAAACACTGACATTTATTCTTATATTTAGAAATAAATGGCTGCTGTGAGGTTTTATATAAAAATATTAAATGTAAATGTCTTTAAAAAGTCTGTATATCTTAAAAAAGTCTGTATAATTGTTACAAAAAATCTGTAACTCTTATTTATTTTAATCTGCATCATGCTGAACATTTGTTCAGATCCGGAGCTTCTTACTGCAGTCTTAAAACATCACTGGCTGTAGGGTTGAGCAGGCACAACCTAACACAGAGTTAGTTGTAGTATTTTAAATAGGCTACCTCCACACATGCTAGCATGACAAAATATGCATTTCCTAGTTGCCATATCAACACTATAGGCTATAGAGAAATAATTGTGCCAGAATTCAGAAATCGTTTATTTAACCATAGCAAAAGTATATAGCCAAAGTCCTTTTAGGCAAGTCATGCCACTCGGCCGCCATCTTTGCAACGCCTCCGGGCAGCTAACAAGACCAGGCTCCTATCTAAATGAATGGGCAGAGAGTCAGAACTGCACTTTCACTGGTCACCGGGAGCCGGTTGCACCAACAGGGCTTACGCCTGGTCTTAAGGTAAGTAGGTCTTAACTCAGCATTCTAAGTCCGACCTAATAGCTACGACCGTTGCACCATCCAGGCTTAAGTCCTCTTCTCGCTAAGACTGGGCATAAATCTTACGCTTAGTCAGTAGCAGGCGTAAAGTCAAAATCTAGGCATATACAGAGCTGCCAACTGTCACGCATTGGCCGTGACACACACGCATTTAATTGGTTTCACACGCTCTCACGCCACCCCTAGTTTACAGCTTAACCCAGCAACGCACGCTGCTAGGCAACCGCTACAGTTCTGTGGCCATTCACATGAACGCGCAACGCTAAGACCAGGGCCCGGTTTCACAAAGCTATTTTAGAACGGTCTATAGTGTTACACAAGTCTAAAATGTATTCATAGACTAGTCTAATGCAAGTTAGACAGTTTCACAAAAGTAAAGAATGACTTAATTTAGACCAAAAAAATTAGACACCTTACCCCCAGGCTAACTCAGGTCTAAGACTCTATGGTACCTTGGCAACCAACAGTAGCAATCAGTTACATTACAAACAGCCAAAAGAAAAGGTAAAATGGCTCATAATTTGTGGTTTGCTGATGACGTTATGGAGAGAGCTATGAGAAGGGAAAGCGTTTTCAGGGACCGCAGTAACCTACTGGAAATATATTTTTGTATCTTTTCTGTACGTCTTTAACGCTCTGCTCAACGGTCGGATTAACGCTGTTAACTGTCTGTGGCGAGCAGGATGAGGTCGAGGGACGTGAGAGCGGCGCGAGGCCGGTGGCATGATTGATAATGAGCGACACCTGCGAGACGCACCGGTCTCGTATCTCTCACGGAAGAGCGGAAGCATAAAGGAGAAGCGACAACTGTGAAGATACGAGACCGGTGCGTCTCGCAGGTGTCGCTCGTTATCAATCATGCCACCGGCCTCGCGCCGCTCTCACGTCCCTCGACCTCATCCTGCTTGCCACACTGTCGTAGCAATCTTTTTCCAAATGAAACATTTCTTCTTGTTACTACATTCTCCGCTAAATTTCCCAAGTAAAATGTCCTTGTAACTGTTATACTCCAACAAACATATTTTCCACTGGGGTAAACTGCACTGAGCGGTCGAATGCGCTTACTCGATCCGCCATGTTTTTTGTTTTGAAAAGTGTCTTATTTTACCCAGAATGCATTGCAGTATAGTCCTACTTAAGATAGTCAGCGTCTTAAGTGCTTTGTGCAACGGTCTGATTTAGATGTCTATCTGAAGTCTGACTATCTACTATATCTAAGCCATAGTTATCTATCTTTGTGAAACCGGCCCCAGGTGTAGTAAAGCCTAGGCTTAAGTTTGGTTGGTGCAACCGACGTTAGGTCAACTCTAAAGACTGGTCTTGACTAAGACCTACTTAGCAGTTAGGACCAGGCTTAGTAAAGCCCTGTTGGTGCAACCGGCTCCGGGACATAAAAACTGCATGTATACAAACAGTAATAACATATGATAAAAATCGCTGAAAAAGTTTGATGACTTTGCCCCAAAATAAGGTTTAAAACGCCTTTTTCCCCACAGGTTATACTTTTACTGCGCATGCGCAAGGGTTCTCTCGCTCTGTCGTGCGCGCGCTACTGCTCGCTCGCTCTAGATTCCAGGAGATTTGAACTAATTTGCGGTCATCAGGGAGCCGCTATCAATCTGCGGGAGACTCCCGGAACTTCCGGGAGACTTGGGATGTCTGATATTTACACAACCATATGTACACAACTATCAAATCTGCCGCCTTTTCAAACAGTAACATATTTTCCGCTGTCGCAAACCTCAACTGTGCGCATGCGTCGGTGGAACCAGACGATAGGCTGAAATGTTTTCCGGCTTGACTGTTAAAAGCAGACGATTGGCTTTCCAGTGGGAGGGGCGGGGCATGTGCATACAACCGCCATCTTTGGCGTTACGGGTTTTCCCTATATAGTTGTATTAAGGATTGAGGAAGTGGCATGTCTCTATATAAATAGTCTCTGATATAGCTTACTTATGTTAATTTGTCATCTCTGTTTGTTGTGTTTATTTAAAATTAGACAAATCTAACATTATTTTAATCTCCAATCTGTTATTTAACAGTCTAGATAGTTCTTCAATGCTTCGCTAACTAGCACAAGACACTAGCCGGGTTTAAATCCCATTTGTGCAGATGGGGCATGTTGTAACACTACATTATGATGTTCCCCTAATAGAACTATGCTATTCTATTCTATACTTTTATGAATTCGATCGAGAAACCATGAGAAAAGGTGAAAATGTTCAGAAATTATTAATTATTATTATGTTTTGAACTATGCTGTATAGCAGTGTTTTGCGGTGTGTTGTCAAATTCAAAAATTTGTTTATTTTCATTATTAAAAAATGCCATTGTTTTAAATGAAAGTTATTGACAAATTATTTTAGTTTGTCTTGTATATGTATATTTTATTAGATTAGATTACATCTTAAGCTGTCATATGGTCATTTTATGTGCCCCTCACATGGCATGTCGTCACATTTCACTTCCATTCTAGAAAAAAGTATACACTGCATTAATGAAACAAACCACATATTTGTACTAGACGCGTGAAATTAATGTGGGAAAAAATAAATACTCTGAACCCCAAAGGGATTTACACAAACTGTGAAAGTCAAAAAGTGTTGTGCCCCGCTCTTCCCTACGCTTGGCAGGTCAATTTCCAACTTGCAAGATTAATGATTTACATCTTCATAATACTCAGAGCTTGGTTTAGTGCATGGATATAGGTCTTGCATGTGTCTGTAATTTACAGCTTCTACTGCAACTTTCTTTGATCATCATCTTTGAAACATTCCACAGTGCCACAGAGAAAAGTTCTCCTTAAAGTGGAATGACTTCCCAGAAAGTTTTATCACTGCTTGAGCGTGTTTCCCTCTTTCTTCACAGCATGGGTCGTGTGATCTTACGTTAACAATAAATGCACTGTGTTGTTTATGAGCCATATATCACAGCATGTATTTGAACCAGGATCCCTAATGCTATGATGTTCATTTTCAGCTAGTTCATTTTCATTACTCCACTTCATCACATCTTAGTCTCTTATCATGTTCTTATGTTTTAATTATTCTTATTTGTTTTGATTATTTTAATTTCTTTATTCTAAACTGTTTTAATTATTGTTATTTATTTTTATTTTTATTTTTTTTGTTGTTATTTTTATTTCTTCTATGTAAAGCACTTTGAATTACCATTGTGTATGAAATGTGCTATATAAATAAACTTGCCTTGCCTTGCCTTATCAAATCACATCCGCGATTCGCCGTCACATCTCAAAGCTGTTCAGTGTCGTGTTTTCATTTCGCAACTGAACCCATACTCAGAATTTCACCAGTAAATGACATCTCCGGGCTCAATCAAATCAATATTACTGTGAAAACAATCACTCTCTGCCAAAAGGCATGTTTTATTCAGTCCGCTGCTGCCTAAACGGGCTCTCGATGCCCTTTGAGCTGTCAGAGAGGGGAAACCTAAAACACCCACAGTGCATCACCCTTTCTCTCAGAAGCACAACATGTGACTTATTCATATGTGTAAATCATGTTTTATACAATATGACACTGCAGGGACATTTTGGTGAAATAAAACATGAACATGCTTTATTATATAAGATAAGTACTTTTGGGCGTTAGGGGGAATTTTTGTAATGTTCTTGAGATAGGATGAACTAAATTACCCTTAGGTTAAAGAAACCAGATGTGTGCACAACCCTGCTGAAAAGGCCATCTTAGCATGCTCTTTCTCATGTTACTGGGAGATTCAGAGCACAATGCATGCTGCAGAAAGTGCACCATTAAAAAGTTAATTTAAATAGTTGAAATTGATGCAGAATTGCAATTCGGATGTAAACATAAGGAATAAGAATTAAAAAGTTCATATAACTGTATTTTTAAATAGAAAAGCAAAGCTTGTCAAAGAAAACTTTGAATGTTGGCTTGACAAAGCCTTGTTTGAAAGTTTTGAAAAAGCCTTAAAGTTTGAAGAGAACGATAGATTCAAATGCAAATTCCAACGCATGAATACGGATGAATGTGCAACAAACTGCCCTTTATTCTGTAAAGTAGGTTCTGGTTTAGGTCTTTTGCAGCGTACGTGCCACGTTAAATATGAAGCTGTTTTACTGTAGATGTCATCAAAAGAGCCAGAAAAGATGAGCATAACAATGACCATCACATATGCAGGTTGACATAAAAGTTTTTTTCTTTTCTTCTCACTAACATTTGGATATTAAAATCAAATAAAACGGCAACAATATAAAGACCTAGCTAGCTTTTCTGACTACCTTAAAAATCCATAGCTAGCACCGTCAGTTCATCCGGCTGTTAACACTTTCTCTGACAAGAGGATGCAATGAAACCAGTTTTCCTGTCTGTTCATGTGAGTGATGGCGAAGAGGAGAACATTTGACAATCATCTACCATTCAAAATGACATCTTTACAGAAAAGACAACAGACAAAGTTTGACTGATCAAGAACAAAAGATATAGGGCATCTTAATGAAAATTTGCAATCAGTTTCTGTTTATGTATTTTTCGTTTCATGGCTTTCTTTGAGGGATAAGTTGCAAGACACAGTGGTCAGGAGGTATAATGTTTTATGCATGTGTCCTCTTTACAACCGTGTTCACAAGCAAAAGATACCCAAACAAGAATGGGAAATGCTGCAAAGAAACGGAGCCTATAAATCATACAGAGCCAAGTACAGAATAGAAAGAGGTTCAACAGCAAATGCCCCCTTTCCAGAGTATATTACATATCAAGTTAGGTGAAAACATTTGGAATATAGACCAAAGAAATTGTTCTGAATGTCATATGCTAATTAAACCATTTGTTATGGGCATGGCTACTCAACCTGTTTAACTATCAATCATGTTTTGTTGGAGCTCAAATGTACAAGAACCTACAGGATTAGAGAATAGGCTGTTTACCAACCAAAATACCTCTTCTGAGGACTTGTTGAAATAACATAACAGATACCATTAATCTTTCATAATTGCCTGAGCGAGAGTCTGTGCTGAAAACAGTGCCAGACAGAAATCACCTGTGAACAAACAAAATCAACCCGTGGAACGGAAGGTTAGATTTTATTTTTTATTTTTTTTTTTTTTTTTTTTTTTTTTTTTTTTTTTTTTTTATTAACTTTTTAACAACATATATTACACACACACCAAGAACAAAAATACAAAATACAAAATGCAGTATAGACGCATATTGATGTCTTTCGCATCATTACAACTTAGCATATCTCAATTTGTACAGGACTCACATCCTCAAGACTAATGAACAAAAAAAAAAAAAAAAAAAAAAAAAAAAAAAAACATACATACAAACTATTAAGGCCTCCTAATACAAATACATCCTATAATCTCACATATCTTCAATTGTCTCTTTAAACATGTCACTATCCTCCTTCTCTATGAAGGATCTAAAGGGATTCCAAACATCTTCAAAAGTCTTACCCTTTCCTTTAATAATATATGTTATTTTCTCCATTGACATATTCAGTACCATCTCCCTGAGCCACCTTTTTATGCTGGGTGGTTCTAGATTCTTCCATTGTAATGCAATGAGGCGTTTAGCTTGTAAGATACACATAGAAATAAAGATACATTCCTTTGACTTAAGCTTAGGATACAAATGCAGTAGAAAAATCCTTGGTCCAAAAGGTAGACTCACATTTATAATTTTACCAATCATATTATGCACTTCTTTCCAGAATTTCGATATTTCTTCACATTCCCATATACAATGGAAATAGGTACCTTTACAAACATTACACTTGGGACATGTATCTGGTATATTTTCATTAAATTTGTTTGATAATACTGGAGTTATGTATATACGCATAAGCCAATTATATTGCAACAACTTTAATCTTATATTAACTGTTTGTACTTGAGCATCCTGACAAATCTCACTCCATTCATCTGGTGTGATCTCCTCATTAAGATCCTTACTCCATGCTCCTAACCGAGAGCTAGAAGACTCCGGGGAGCCCTCTACCAACATATTATACAGAAGTGAAATCCGACCTTTATCATAACAATCTTTGGTGACTACTCTTTCCAAAACTGATAATGGTGGTATATTTCCAGTACTTTTTTGAAATGATAAAATGAAACTTCTTATCTGTAAGTACCTAAAAAAATGACTTTTAGGTATATCAAATGTATTACTCAATTCTTGAAATGACATAAGATTGTCTTCCTTATATAAATCTTTTATACTTTTAATACCTTTTTCTGCCCACGTCTTAAAACCTACATCTACTTTTCCGGGACTAAACTTAGGGTTACCCCATATTGGACAATAGCGAGATATCTCACTTGTATAGGAGATATTCAAATATCTCTGCGTCTCATGCCATACCCTCACCATATTTAAAACCATTGGATTCGTAACATTACCTTTCATTTTCTGTAAAATTTTACGATCTAAATCATATAAATATGATTCCACGGGTATTTTATTCGGAATAGAGTTTTTTTCCATTTCTACCCATACGGGTTGTTCATTAGATGGTGAGAAGAAAAACATAATAGATCTTAACTGGGCAGCAGTATAATACCCTTTAAAATTAGGGCATTGAAGCCCCCCCCTATCAAATGGCAAATATAAAAGAGATAATCTAATTCTGGATCTTCTATTGTTCCATATGAATTTAATAATTAACTTTTTAAGTCTAGAAAACAGATTACTAGGAGGTGCAATCGGAATATTCTGAAATAGGTACAAAAATTTAGGTAAAATATTCATTTTTAAAATATTAATTCTTCCTATTAAAGACAACGGTAAAGAAGCCCATCTTTCAACCAGCGTCACTGTATTCTCAAAAATTGAATTATAATTTTTTGTTACTATGTCTTCCAGTTTTGGAGTAATTTTAATTCCCAAATATGTAAACATTTCCACATTATTAAACATATCTACCTTACTGATAGAACTTTTCCTTTCTTCTTCATTCAGCAACATAACTGAAGATTTTGAATTATTGATCCGATACCCTGAGATTTTACCAAATGTCTCTATGATTTGAGTTAAAGCCGGAATGGTTGAGTCTAATTTCTTTAAAAATAATATAACGTCGTCAGCAAAAAGCGCTATTTTATGTTCACTGCCAAACATTTCTATACCTTTTATATCCCTTTCTTTTCTAATAGCAAGTGCCAAGGGTTCAATAGCCATCAGAAAAAGGAGAGGGGAAAGAGGCGATCCCTGTCTACATCCCCTAGAAATATTAAATGATTTTGATATAAAATTATTAGTTAAGACCTCTGTCGAAGGATTCTGGTACAACAATTTAACCCATTTGCAGTATTTTTCTCCACATCCAAACCGAATTAAAACATCAAACAGAAAATCCCATTCCACCCTGTCGAATGCCTTTTCTGCATCTAGTGCTAGTAATGCAGTATCTTTTTCCCCCTTTTGTTGATGCAAGATATTTAGCACTCTTCTTACATTATGACATCCTTGTCTATTTATCATAAAACCATTCTGATCCATCCCTATGACGTAAGATGCTACCGTTTCTAATCTTCTTGCCAATATTTTGCTCAGGATTTTAGTGTCTGAGTTGAGTAAACTTATAGGTCGAAAATTTTCACATTTATTGTTAGGTTTTCCTGGTTTAGGCAATAAGGTAATTATAGCTTCATTCAAAGACATAGGAAGTTTATTCTCCGCAAAGGCTTCTACTAGCATGTCTAACATAGGTCTTACTAATTTATCTTTAAATTTTTTATATATATCTATGGGGAGACCATCAGGTCCCGCCGCCTTTCCCGCTTTCATCAGATCGATCGCCTCTACCACCTCTTGTAAACTAATGTCTTTTCCTATTTCATCTTTATGTTCTTCTGGTATACTAGGTAACTCCAAATTATCCAAAAAAGTTTTTTGTATTTCTGAACCCGAAGTACATTCAGAATTATACAGTTTCATATAATATGATCTAAATAAATGATTAATTTCTTGTGGGTCAACAATGATATTACCATCTGACTCTTCAATCGAATCTACGGCCCTCTCCATTTGCTTTTTTTTTATTTGCCATGCCAACACTTTACCTGTCTTTTCGCCTTGATCATAAAATGTTTGTTTCAGCTTTAATAACTTAGCTACAGTTTTATTTGCAGAAAGTGTATTATATTTAGATCGAAGCATTAATAGCTGTTTATGTTTATCTCCACATATCGAATCACTATGATATACTTCATTTTCCAGCTCTTTAATCTCTTTTTCCAAATCTTGTAACTCCTTTCGAGATTTTTTACTTTTAGAACTACAAAAACTAATAATTTGTCCCCGAATATAACATTTAAATGCCTCCCACCGAATTCCTGCTGAAGTTTCCAATTGATTTGTTTCAAAGTAATTGTCAATTTGATTACCCAAGAACTCTACAAATGACGCATCCTTAAGCCAACTTTGCTGGAATCGCCATTTAGGGGGATCTTTAACTAATTTTGAATCGACATACGACAAAGACACTGGTGCATGATCAGAAATGACAATACTAAGGTAATGACAATCTATACATTTTGAAAGCAATTGGGCTGACACAAGAAAGTAGTCTATTCTAGAGTAAGTTTGGTGTGTTGCCGAATAGCATGAATATGCAGTCTGTTTTGGATTAAGATGCCTCCATATATCCACTAGATTAAGCTCTCCTATAAAATGTAGAATCTGTTTTCTAGAATTCACATGTGCGGTATCAACTCCCGTAGATCTATCTTTTCCTGGATCAAGTGTACAATTCATATCCCCCGCCATTATAACCTGACCTGGTAATGAAGCCACCATCAGAAATATGTTGCTATAAAATTTAGAGTCATCCTTATTAGGGCCATAGATATTTACTAAATTTATTATCTCTGTTACCAATCTTCCCTGAATAATCACAAATCTGCCAGCTGGGTCCTTAATAACATTATTTACTTGAAATGGCACAGCTTTATGTATTAATGTAATTACCCCTCTGGCTTGTGTAGTAAAACATGCCGAAAATACCTGTCCTTGCCACCTTCTTTCAATTTTGATCACTTCCTCCTTAGTCATGTGTGACTCTTGCAAGAATACCACATTTGCCTGTATCTGCTTAATTCTAGTCATCACCTGTTTAATCTTTTTTAGTTTCCCCAGCCCCCTGCAATTCCATGATAAAAGCTTAATCCCTCCTGTCTGTGCCATTTTTTGTTTTAACCATCCTCATTACCTTGAACCATATATTTGCCAAAATATAAGAGGCCAAACCTAAAATAACTAAAACAAAACTAATAACATAAAATAAGAACTTACCCCAGCATTTTCCATGCTTCACTGATACCATCTGTATCAGCAACCCCCTTCCCTACACTCGACTTCTTAAATGGTCTTCTCCTAATTGTTCTGTTGTTCAAAAAAAAATGAACACCAACAACTCTATCCATCGTTACCGTTTCAACCCTCTTATCCATTTTATACCCACATATTTTAACCAAGCCATGACTTGTCCCATAAAATACTATTACCTCAAAGAGAGAAAAAAAGAAAGGATAAAAAAAAGGAAAAAAAAAAAAAAAAAAAAGAAATATGCTGACAATCTGTCAGTCTTATATCTCCAAGTAACATCTTTCCAACTATACACATTATATTAACCCAATATCTTCAAACTATTATATTAAAATAAAGTCAAACTTTCACTTTGTGTCATTTCTTTTTTCAAATATTATAACAAAAACGCCCTCTTCTGAGCCTTAAATGAATTAACTTAAACGTCAAATAATTAACTTGTTACCCTTAAAACAAAATTAAATATTAAATATCTACTTTGGACGAATATAGGCTACAACCTACCGACAAAGAAAATAAACTACAATTTTACATTTAGTCCTCAGTACCTCGCATTAATACCTCAGTTTACTTGTTCTCAATTTGTTGCATCTCTTTATTCATTTCTTCTGGACTCGACCTCAGTTCACTTGTCCTCGACCTGCTGCATAAATTTCTCCACTTCTTCTGGGCTGTTCATAATCACAGTACGGTCTCCATGTGTAAGAAGCAGTCGAGCAGGAAAGATTACTCTGTGTCGGTTGATTCCTTTGTCACGCAATTTTTGACGGATAGCATCGTACTTTCTTTGTTGCCTGTGAAGCTCTGCCGACAAATCCGGGAAAAAACGAAGATTGGAACCTTTGTATGCAATTGCTCCCTTACTCTTTGCAGCCTTTAGAACCTGTTCCTTCTGTTTGAAATTGAGGAACTTCATTATGACAGTCCTCGGATGCACTTTACCATCTTGTCCATTTTTTTGACCTGAGCTGGGTATTCGATGGGCTCTCTCTATTATCAATGACGTAACGCTTTCTCCCAACTCCAAAGTCTCTGGTAGAAACTTTTCCAGAAAAGCACACACATCCGATCCCTCTTCTTTCTCCGGCAAGCCAACCAACCTAAGATTATTCCTCCTACTTCTGTTCTCCAAGTCGATTACCTTATCAGCCATTGATTTCATCTGTTTTTCCAGCGTATCATTTCTGACCTTCAGTTGGACGATTTCGTCCTCTGTCCCTGAAATTCGTTCCTCCGCCTCTGTCAATCTCTCTTTGACATCCACGACCGCCGAAAGAATTTCATCCACCTTGCCGCTTACTTGTCTTTCCATTGCTTTAAAGGCCTTCATCATCTCCGCGTTACTAGGATTCTCGTTTGAGGCCTCCCCCCCTTCATCCTCCGTCTCTTCGTGCTCGCTCAGGCTTTCAGGATCGGATGGCATAATTTGTGATTCCGCTTCCAATCTCCCTTTATTTTTGATCTTTTTCTTCGACGGCATTGTTTTAGTAATCGCTTTAGCTATTCCACCAACTTAAATTAAGTATCTTAAGTGGGTTAGAAGGATTGATTCTAGCCTAATGCACGAGGGTTGAAATCTGCGACTTGTCACGCCACCGCCATAACCGGAAGTCGTCTAGATTTTATTTTTAACCCTCTGGGGACCAGAAACGCGCCGGCGCGTTTTGCTCGTTTTTTTCACATAGCAGAAAAATAGACTTAAAGTACTACCATCATTTCTGTTCATATAGAGTTAAGAAATATGAGAAAATAATCTGTTAAATGTCTACTTTTTTATGTGCCCACATACAATCGAAATAAAATATTGTGCTTTTGTAAAACAAAGAATATAAACAGGGTGTGCGTTCTGCCTCTCAGTCACCGTGAACTTTTTTCCTGGAGCACGTCTCTAATCTTCAACAAAACTCAGCAAATACTATTCACCCAGACATGAGCAATATATCTTTTAAATCATTTGAGTTTGTACTTTTAAATGATCCGATTCAAAACTAAAATAAATATTCTCCGTTTATGTAATCTATATAAAAAGAGAGACGTGTCAGCCATTCTAATTATCTTTCTCTCAGCTCATTATCTCTGGTAATGTGACACGCCCACGGAGAGCATGCGCTATTCAAACGCAAATATGTGAAGCACCACATTGAGACGCGTTAACGCCCATAAACTCTGAAAACACACTATTTTTTAGTCAGATTAATCTACTGTCATCTTGAGCGGCTATGAGGAACAATCCTGGGACATTTACCTACCTCAGAACAAGTGCTGGTTTATTTTCACCACGAGGAGGAGCAACAGATTCAGCTGAGAAGTGTGTAAGTGTTTTGTGCTTGTGCTTTGTTCTAATCGCGATATAGAATAACGTTAGTGTCTGTAAACGGAAAAATAGCATACTGTTTAAATGTGAATCATGTTTCTGTGTGTGTGTGTGTGTGTGAATGAGTGAATGAATGAACGCACAGATACGCACTGTTATAGACAAAATAAAAGACATTTTGTTGACTAGTTTTGGATAGAGTATAAAGTTTTTACTCTAAAATAGACATCAAATAAGCTTTTGTTAGGAGTTTCTGCTCATATGTTAAATATATAGTATGTTTTGTCAATAAACTAATCAACTAAGATGTTATAGTCTAGTGTTTGTTCCAATCCAAGCTAAATCAAAATAATGAATCCTCAACTTTGAAATATGTATGATCAAACTAAGACATTTATGGAAAAGACAATTTTCTTTTCAAGATTTTTCCAACTCTAACTTTGAACTGAAATAAAACCTTGTCTATATGGTGAAGGGTGTGTGATAGAAGTGTCCAGATGTATGCACCCTGTATTTTAAAGAAGAACATTTAATTATTTGTGATAAATTTTTCATTCACAAAGAATTCAAGGACATTATTCATGTCCCTAAAGGTTGGAGTTTTCCCCATTTTTTTAATTAAGGCATTACGATTTTTTATTCCTCTTTTTAGTCAACTTTAGCAT